>JAPXVT010000001.1:39557062-39576333 GCA_029823135.1 Acanthurus reversus | reverse complement strand
AAAGAACATCTGTGTCAAAATCCTTCTTCACGCTAATATGCAAGCTAGGGAGGCAGCACTTGTAAGGAACTATTTTACCTAGCAACTTTCACGTGTCCTATGGATGGCAGTGAATGGAGTTTAGAAATGCAGTCTGAGATCTACTAAAATATACACATGATTGAACATTTGTAGAAGACAGGGGTGATCTTTGTCAATGGTGAGAAGACAAAAATAGACTGGTGTTGTCCCTCAACATGTTCAAACAGAAACTGCAACAGGTTATTGTTGGCTGTTGTCCAGTTAATTAGCTTCCCTCTCCGGTTCACGTTTACATTCTGCGAATATGATATCTAATCTATTTTAAGCCACTGTTGCCTTTGCCGACCCGTTTTTTTGTATTGTGTCATTGTGTGCAGACCGTGTTTATTTATGCCCTGGGACCTCTTTGCCAGATCATCGTTGGAAATGAGAAGCTGTTCTCAACTGATTTCACCAGGCTAAATAAAGTTTAAAAAAAAAAAAAAAAGAAAGAAAAGAAGTAAAAATGTCCATGTTTTTCCGAAACATCTGCTTTTACAGCTGGACCAACTCCATCAATATGATAGAAAGCTCCAGAGTAGCTACTGAATAGACCTTGAGTTGAGATTATTCCAAATTGTCTCATTCTTCCTGAACAGGCAGCATAACCACGTATTATATAATCAATGCAATCATGCAGAAATTTCCATACCCTGAATATTCTCGTAAATAGAGTCAGAATCTAAACTATGAAAATGATTGAACATCTTAAATTCAAAATATCAATAATATTTGAATTATTATGTGCTGATAATTCAAAGCTTTTCATTCCAGTTTGAAGGTTGTTGAATCAGAAACCAGTTGTGGCAATATGAGAGGAAATTTACTGGTGCAGATTAGACTTTAAAACAAAAATTTAATTCAAATTCACTGCAAAAAGTGTGAAAATCATTGTTGCTAAGTGTTCTTCTAATTTCACAGAGAGGACGGAATAATCTGTGAAATCACCTACTGCAGTTAAAAAACCTGGTGCATGATGGTTTCTGACACTTGTTCATAACACTGGTTTTCTGACCTGCTTTCCTCTTACCTGCTCCAGGTGAGAGTCAAACTCTGATTAAGGGAGAACCAGTAGGACAAGAGATACTAAAAAGCAGAAGAAAACAGGTTTCAGTTAATATTTGTGAATAAATAGCACCATCTGCTGAACTCATCCTGGTGACACAGCATGGAGCAGGACATGGACAGAAAACCCTGGTGAAACCCAAATCCTACATCTTGGTCAATTCTGTTATATTTTAGACATATTTTGTCTGTAATCTTTGAAAAACAAATAAACTTGGTATGTTTGCAAATAAGCTTGCAGAACAGTTTGACATGCAGCACTTCTACGGGAAGATGCTTTGCTTGGGAATCAACCTATCCACTCAATCAATGAGCTCTAAAACTCAGGAAGTTCTAACAGCTGGCTAAAAAAAAAGATATGTGCCTAAAACGAATGCTCTTTGCAGTGAAATTTAATTGAGAGTAGAGCACGAGAGAGAACCAAAACATGTTTGACAAAGAAAGAAAAGCAAAGTCAGATCATTTTGGAGTATTAATTCAAGTGAACAGAAAAAAGGCTCTATTTGGATATTAGCTGGAAATAACGTGGAGAAGTCAGTTTATCACATGTATAATATCAGTCTGGTAGCCTATTGTGAGAACAAATATGATTGACTTGCAAGTGTTAAAACGATGTCTCAATAGTTGACAGTTAACTAAGGATGAACACATACAGGACAGTTCTGACAAACGAAAGCTTCAATAAGCTTGAGCAAACACAACACCTAGATCATTTGCTTCAAAACAGACAAAAAGAATTTATGGTGGGGCTGAAACAGAAACTTTTTGTGCACTGGCTCTCCCCAGGCCAGAGACAGTGGCCTTAAAAAGGTCAGGTTGTCCCAGGTGGCACCGCCACATAGATGTTTTCGCTAACTGTCCCTGATTAGCCCTCGTCTCAGGACTGCACGGACATTCAAACTGTGCCACATGCATTAGGTTGTGTTGTGCCTGTTAGCTTTGGAAATCTTGATCTTTAACCTGTGTAAGGGTTAAAGGTTTCCCACAGCTTATCCAATTATTTTTAGCAGTACATCAAGTTTGGCAACTTCAGTTTAACTTCAGGCTAGTCCAGCTGCAACCTGAGTGGAGGTCCAAATAGCTGTAACCAGTGAAAACACCTGTGTGTATGTGCAGAACCTGTTAATGGCTAATTTGCATTTTATTTACTGGCACTCGCAGCATGGAAAACCACATTTCAAAACCGCAGTGTGTTGAAAACTCTGGACTGGTGATTATCTTGGAACATTGTTTCTGGAACGACTTGATATATTTATTAGCCTCAACCAGCAGCTCTGTCGGTTGCTCAGTAGGTTGCTCAGTCGGTCCACAAAAATTCCCCATTTTTGGCAGCAACAGTTTTTGCCCTTGGAGGCTGAAAGTTGGCATGGAGGTCAAGTGTTGTGTGTGAAGGTGTGTGTTTGTGTTCATGCCACTTGGCTAAAAGCGTGTGTGGAAATGGGAAAGGTCTATTGCAAAAAGTCACCTAACTCCCAAATGGACTCACAGACTTGCACAAGATGTAGTGGAAAGGTTGGTCATGAGCTGAAGAACAGCTGATTAACTGTTCAGGCCAACCTGCAAAAGGGGGGGGGCTGAAATCAAAAGACACAGAGCTTGTAAAGGGATCCATGTAACATGTAACATGTTTTGTAGAAATACACAAACACACACACTTTATTGGTCATGACTTGCCCTTTCTTCATACATTAGCCCCTGCCCCTTCCATATCCCATCAACCTTTTGTCGAAGACCATAGATTCTTGTGGGAGGCATCACTGAAGACAGCAAATTTTATTTCTTCTCTTTCTTTCTCTCCAAATATATAGTAAAGAAAGGATTTAACATTTAAACAGATACACAGTATTTTGCATCCCAGCAATATACTTTAATATACTCAACACAATTGAACTATGTTTTACATTTGTGCAAAAGGAAGTCCAACAAAATTTTTTAGCTGCAGGTTGCAGCTATTACGAATTCACGCTTGTGAAATGTCATTTGTTTCAACTGTGAGTATCACAAAACCAACCATCAGCATGACTGCTAGCGGTCAAGTCTGAATGCAGTAGGTGTGTGTGTTTTTATAATTTGGGTGAACTGACCCTTTAGAGATGAACTTTTGACTTCTCTCTCCCTCTGCAGTGAGTCCAGACCACCATTTCTGCTCCATCTGTGATTATTCTGTGAATTAACAAGGAATCTCATTAACGGCAGGCCTGCAGTGATGCTGGTGGCTGACAGTGATTGTGTTTTTCTCCCCTGCAGGTTATTGGCATTCTGATAAAATTATTTGCTGATCAGTGCACTTGGAACCTGGGAATAATTGCATCTCCAATCTTGTTCACAGCTCCAATATGTGAGACAGTCCATAATCCCACACAACTAAAATGTTTTCATAAAAATATAAAATGAAAATGAAGCTTAGATGCCTTGAGTTATATTTGAATTACATATCAGTCTAATGGATTTCCATTTATGCCACGATGATAGCTCAATTCTCCAACCATTCATACTTAAAATACAGAACCCAATTACATATCTTGCCCAGAGATATGCATGATGGATCATTTTCATAAGCTTTATAGCTCAGACTCTGAATGGAGTCGCTGTTAGTCAGAACGTCTGAAGCATTGATATGATTGATGAACACAAGAAGTCGATATTTTCCATTTTTATAGATTCTGATAAATGTCGCTGATCAAAGGTTTCACCCATTACGCATATTTAGCTAGAGAAATGCAGATACAGTTAATTAAGTGATTTTGAAAGACCAATTTAAAACAACCAAAAAATGATAGAGATACAGTGTGTTCTCACATGGAAGCAGAAACACTTTGCGGCATTTAGAGTGTCATCTTTGTCACTTTTTGTCTGGTTATGTCTTTCATTTCCTATAAAGACCCCATTTCATTCAGTCCAGTCTCACATTAAAGTGTGTAATACAGTTGCCAACTCAGAGGATATCAAATTTTTCTGATGCAGATAAAAGTGCACCCTCCCAACTCACAGCTTTTATTAGTTATTAACATGAGCGAGGAGGCAACAGATAAAAAGGTTGAATTTTCAAACCCAAGCCGGCATCAGCAAAACTCTTTCTTATTTTCCTACGTAAATCACATTCACTCAACCTTTGTTTCACTTAATATTTCTCTCCTGATCATCCACGCTTCACCTTCAGTGGCTCCTTGCACCATCTGTGGGACCCCACAGTTTGCGGTGAACTAGAGGATAGAAGAGTCAGTGTTGCATTTTGTCTTGTCAAGGTGTGGAAGGTACACATGTGTAAACCTCCAGTAGCAGGAGAGACCTGGGCTAAAACATTGTGTGAAACCAAGTGTCGACGTTAATCTTTTTAAGAACGTGGGGGTTTTTTTTGATCAAAACATGAACTTTTTCTAAACAAGTTTTGTTGCTTCAATAAGCTTTTTTTTTAAGGTCTTACTTGATATTGCATGGTTACCACTAAATTGACTGCAGAGTAGAGTGGTGAAGGGATGATGTATTTTTGTTAGCCAACCCGAAAGTTAGCATTGCACTGGGTCCCTCAACAAAAAACTTAAGGGATTTTTGAAGAGGATTTTGGATTATCGCTGAAAATAAGCTCTGTGATGAACACAAGTTTATGAAACGTACACATTTTGTTAGTGTGATCATCTTCACAGATGAACACCACGTTTGTGTGTGTGTGTGTGTGTGTTTGTTTGTTTTTCTGAAGCATAAATTTAATCGCCAGAAGCAAAAAGCTGTATTCAGACTACAAATGAACTACATGGTGGTCACATGACTTAAACTTCACCAGGCATTCAACTCCTAATTTGATGTAGCGTGCATAATTTCCTACAAAACGCTCTCCTCTTAGCGTGACCTGATCCACTAAGTGATCATGGCTGTGTCCGTTGCTTGTCTCACATCCTTTTCAAAGATATTAAATATTTTTATCAGTTTTTAAGTTGATGATGTCCAACATCCCAGACAAACACTGTAGTCTTGTTTAGCCACTTGTTAACAACCGCCTTTTAAAAACTTGTAAAACCTTGAAAGTTTAAAAAAAAAAAAAAAATTAAACTGCCGTATTTTGATGTTGCAGAACAAAATGTCTAAATATTTTTATTCTGTGTTAACCACAGACCTTATTGCAGGCATTTGACCCATTTAAAAAACACATAGACTTTAAGACGAGGAAACAGGAAGTGCAAAAATGCAAAATGACTTCCTGGTGTTAGGACTAATTACTTCAACACTATGATAAGAGAATGTTCTCTCTTCACGTATGTTCAAGGAAAAGACGTGACACTGACATGGTGAAGCGGCAGGTCCACTATGTGCTTTGCTGTAATTTGTGTCTTTCGATTATAATACGAAATCTAATGCACACTTTAATTTCATAATAAAATATAAAATTCATAGCAGAAAACATTATCTTCAGGTTTTGGGGGTATTTTTGGTAATTTTTGCTAGATTTTACAGTGTTTGTCAATAACAGCCTAAAAAGGACAACACCATTTGTGTTGTCTTTGCTTTGCATGCACACTTCTATTCCATCTGTCTGTATGATTCACACTCTACCATTCACCCTGTTGAAAGCGATCCATAGTATTGAACCGACCTTCCACTGGGGAGAAATCTAACCACAGCGTGTTCAACAGATATAAATGTGTTAAGTAAAATAATTAGTTTGGTGTGTGGCACTGGTGCATCACTAATCCCTATACAACATTAACAAAAACAGAGCGTTATCTCAGTGTGTGGTAATTGGTACCACAGTGTAATTAAATCAGTTCATGCTTTGAAACCTATATGGAATCCCGCAAAGAACGCCACTGTTGTCCCACTCTAATCTCATTTCACAGCTCAGCTTCAGACATATGTTTTAGTCACAGGTGAAAGTCAGCTGTTCATTTGTTAAAAGGTTTAATTCTTTGTTTTAACAAAAACTTACCCAACGTACATGAAACCACAACTTACTGATACATAAAAACGCATCCAGACGAGACAAAAGAAAACATCATAACTGTGTCCCAAATCGCATACTTCTGTACTAAACACTCAATATTTTGAGTGCAGAAGTGCGTGAAGTGCAGTCACACTGAAAAGAATGTGGAAATGCAGTGTACTACTCACGCACTCAAAACATGGGGAAACAGTAATAGTTTCACAATGCCATATCAAGTCAATAGGTCGGATGTTATCTGTTGTCTCAGACATTGCTGACAAGTTCTTAACTTAAAACTCACTGGATAACCACAATCAAATCAAAAAGTTGAACTGCACATGCATGTGATGAGAGCTTATATCCTTCAGCTTCAGGCCACCTACTTATCAATCACCTCTCATCGTCTCAGGTTACCTGCAAAAGTTTTAAATGTGAACAGACTAGCATAATACAAATGACACTTGTTCTTACTATAATTTTAGGACAGTTACCAGCTCCTCTTAGCTTCATCTTTTAGCATCTCTCTGCTCATTTAAATTGTTTTACATCTGCATCTTATCATCCATGTTTCCAGCTGCAGCTGATTTGACAACACTACAATGCCTGCTCAGCACCCCACAAAAGACAGACACAGTCAGAAATGAGCAGGTGAACATAATGGGGCATTTAATGGCTAAGGCGCAAGATATTTCCCTCAGGAGTTGGAGACCAGCCCAGAGGTAGAATGACAGTAAATATTGGATTAACTTTCATAAGGTGGACTCTAACACGACTTCAGATATTGCTGAGATTGCTCTGTGTCTGCGCAATGTGTAAATAAACAAATTACATGTTTATTATCAAATTTTTTAAGGTGATAATGTGTCGTGCAAAAAGCTTGTTTTCCAAATGGGAGTGAATTGAACCTGCATGACATTTTTAGCTGCGACCAGCAGCTCTATAGGGCAGTCAGTTGGTCAGTCAGTCAATTTCCCACTTGGAGAATGAAATTTGGCAAATGTGTGTGTGAAGGTGTGTGTTTGTGTTTATGCCACTTGGCTAAAAGAGGGCGTGGCAATAGGAGTGGCATATTGCAAAAAAGGTGCGTAACTTCCAAATTGATTCACATACTTGCACAAGATTTAGTGGAAAGGTTGGTCATGAGCCAGAGTGAAGCTGATTAAGTGTTCAGGCCAACTGGAAAATGGGGGTGTGGCAGTGGGAGTGGCCTGTGGCAAAAAGTTGAATTCATGTAAGATGGCCAGACTTTGTAAAACACACACACACACTTTCATTGGTTAGGGTTAGGGTTAGGGTTAGTGTGGTCATGGTTTGCCCCGCCCTCATACTTTGACCCCACCCCCTCCATAGCTCATCAACTGTTCGATGTCGACTGCTGGTTTACATGTAAATAGCCCAAACAATTAGACTGTCTGTGTTTTAAAAATCTGTTTAATCTCTTTAACCATTAAAAAATCATTGAATAGTTCCCAGTTAATGGCCATCCTATTCAATGCTATAGCTGGTGTTCAACAAATGTACTGCTTCCATCCATTTGCTGTGTTGAAATAGTTCCCATTTCGACACAGATCTATGCATGCTGAATCAATTTTATGTCATGTATATCTTGGTGATATGTTTAACGTCTGATATATGAACAAATGTTGGAAATGCTCTGCTCTTTTTAACCAATATTCTCAAGGAATTGGCTCATTGTTCATTCCTTATCAGCGAGTAAGAGGGCTTGATTATGCTGTTAACACGAGAATGCAGCACGTTTGGGAGTTTGCAAAATCCCTAATCAATAATAAGAGCAAGTTAATATAGTCATACTGGAGGGCAACAGCAGGAAGCATCAGTTATACAGCTTCATTTCATCCCAGGGTGAAAGGTTAACGGCTGCCCCTCTAATGTTACCTCTGGGCAGTCACTAAATGACTCTCTCTATAACTGTCTGTCTCTGCGGGCCCTCACATCAAACAGCACAACAAGTAATGTGACGTCTAACTAGTGACTGCTCCATACATTTGTTGATCTCTGGGGAAAAATAGAAATGTGCTTTTCATCTGTCTGATAAAGGAAACATCTGATAATCAGTAGAAAGTGATCACGATGGATCTATGGAGCCAAAGTCCTGCCAAAACATGTTTACAAAAGTGCTACAATTCCCTAACAAACACAGGACCTGTAGTGTCCGACTTAACTGACTGGTGTACTGGTGTCATGGGCATCAGTGGGTCCAAGACTAAAGACGTGGTAATAGATTTTAGAAAGAATCCTCCTGCTATCGCCACTGTTTGTTAATATTCAGTTGAGCTGGTGCAACAGTAAATATATCTTGACACTTGACACTTTTTTTGTTGACAAACTTGTAATTCAGCTCGTCAGCGTACACACTTTTATGCTAAGCGTGGACAGCACTTTCATGAAAATGTTTTACTCCTGTTTTGTTGAATAAGTCCCCATGTTTGCAGGGTATTGTGAAGGTGTGTGGGAAAATGATCCTGAATGATCTTTATGAAACGTATTAGGTGCAGACCTTAAAGAGGGCTCAGTCCATCTGGGCTGATCCAAGCCACCCTTTCTTTCATGAATTCATGTTGCTCCTGTCTGGAAACAGGGACATTCTGCCAAAGTGCAGGACGAACAGACATAAAAACGTGCTTGTTTCCACCGCCATAGGCCTTTTAAACAATTCTTTGTTAATGCATTGCACATATTTATTCATTTAATTTATTTTTGTTGTATTTATTGCTACATGTGGTCTGTATGTGTTTCTGCTGGCTGTACAACAAATTGCCCCTCAGGGACAATAAAGACACCTTGAATAGGTAATTATTAAAACAAAAAATGTGAAATGAAAGCACTGAGCCTCTGAAATAATACATTACCGTAGATTTTAATTCAATCAGAGTGTCATATACATAGAATGTGGTCAGTTGTGCATGGCATTCGACAACTTATGATGAAGTACACTACCTTCTTTTCTGACACCAAAAGAAAATGCTTCAGCCGGAGAGAATTCAGGAATGACGACACTTTTCATTCACTATTGACTTGTTTTTTATTACAGGCGAAATAGCTTCAGGCACTAAACAAGGCAAGATTACTCTGCTGCGTGTCTTCTATTTTTTCCCTCAAAGCCAAAAGGAGCCAAAGGACCCTTCAAATTAGCTCGTCAGTGTTTTATGGTTCTGTGAATTAAGACAAGACGAGGACGAATGAAAGGGTATATCTGCTGGCTGCAGGCCACATGCCTCAGCAAGACAGATCTGTTTTATTTTTCTGCATTTTTCTGTTATTTTGAGCATGGCTTTTGTCACAGCTGGAGTCTTTGCTTTCATTTGTCACAGTTTGTGGTGGAAAACAGCTAAAACACTGAATGGAGGGTGCTCATTACAAGCTGTGTGTAAATGTGTGTAGCAGTGGGGTGCACAGAACCTGAAAGAGGCTCGAGTGAAACATTCTCAAAGGTCAGTTTCTAAAAGAATTTTTTAAAAAAAGAAGAAATCTTATTTTTCTCAAGTGCAAAGCATTTTTCATTCTACTGTGCCTTTGAATAAACCTCTCTAAATGTTTTGCTATCATGCTGGCAACAGTTTTTTGTTTGCTTGCATATTTTGCATTTTAAAACATAAATTCACACTCTGACATAAACGAGTTTCACTTGGCGCCACCTCGACAGTGATGACCCAAATTCTATCAAACATGAAACATCTGCTATGACCCTCACAACAAAAAAGGGCACAAACACACAGAAAACATGCACATATACACTGAAAATGTGTGCACATACACACCAGTAATCTACACAAACACACCAAAAATGAGCACATTCACACTGGATCGGGTGAAAATATTGAAATCTGTGCACACTCACACACTCAACATGAACACACCCTACCGCCTTCACACAGTGTCATACAGGCTAGTGCTGTATGAGGATACCTAAATCATCATCATCATCATCATCATCATCATAGTCAATCACTTATCCAGGGTCAGGTTGCGGAGGCAGCAGTTTCAGCAGGGGGCCCCAGACTTCCCTCTCCCTGGCCACGTCAAAAAGCTCTGAATTGAGGATCCTGAGGTGTTCCCAGACTGGTGCAGAGATATAATCACCTCAATTGGGACCCGGGTCAGCTCCGGGCCGCATCTTAGCTCAGTTTATACCTAAAGGAGATGACAGCCACCCTCCTGAGGAAACAGATTTCAGCTGCTCATAACCGCAATCTTATTCTTTCAGTCATGACCGTTCCTTCATGACCACAGGTGAGGGTAGGAATGAAGATTTAGGTAAACGGGTGAGATTTGCCATTCAGAGGTCTGGATCCCTGCTGGCACTACAGGCTGCTAAGAGGAAAGATACTGCAAGAACTGGGAATGTCTTTTTTCTCAAAGATCTTGATATTAAATGTTGTGCACGTTACAAAGTGTAAATTAGATTGAAAACAATAAAATTAGCACCTGCTAATTCATTCGCCTTCCATCTTTCACAACTGTCTTTATTTTTTTCATTGAAATGAATGACGGACGTTTTTGAAAGATACAGAGGACCTAAACTACAAGCTGATGTGGGTAAGTTGGTATGTCAGGGCTGGCCAAATTTCAATCAGAAACAATCAAACAAACAAACTGTTGAAGCCATTTTGCAAAGTTTCCTATATTAGTTTTCATGTTGATCCATTTTGCATTTTCGTTTTGACTTATTATTTGGGTGGATGAAACATGTATATGTACAGATCTAAGAAATTGTTCATTTTATGGCGATTAACATGAGATTGTCTGATACCTGAATGAGTGATGTAATCAGTGGTTGTGGTGGAGCCATTTAGTTCAGGTGTGTGCAGATGAGAGTGTGAGAGTGGAAGGGCAAACAATTTTTCAACCGCACAGATACGCACAGCTTCGAAGCCTTTTTGTTTCGAAGCATAAATTATTGATTTCATTGTTTTGCCTTCAATAAATGGCTCATTGTCATCAACTTTACTGACTGCTCTTTACACAAACAAACAAACAAACAAACAATTCATTGTGTAATAATAGCGACGCCTGGTCTTCAGTCATCTCAAACCAACCACACCAGCGGACTTTGTGTGAAGTGTGAAAATGATTATTCCTGTATGACAGACGTGTGCCGGAGCACTGACCCACTCTAGTCATGTTGAAAAGCTCTCATTCGCACAGTACTGCCCTTACAGCTGTGCACACATCGTGAAGCTACTGAAATTGATGCCGTAAAAACAAAAATTACACAAACAACCTTTGAGCAACAGATCACATGATAAATCGCATAAGTGTACATGTCCATCTCCAGAGTATAAAATGTTATTTTTACAGATTACTTGTGTGTTGTATTGTTGCATTCCAACAAGTGAAATATTGCTGATAGCATTTAAGGGAGGACTGTTAATCTATATAAATGTTCATGCCTTGGTTAACACCACCTTGTAATGTTTGTGTACAGGTAGACAGAAACTGTTGGCAGTTTGAAAACAAGCCATGTCCTTAAATCACATTTGCTTTGCATTAAAGAGTTTTTATTATGATTAATTCACATTGTTGATGAGAGGATATCTCCTCTGTAAAAATCAACAAGACCAAGCATATGATGCAGACTGATTTATGTGAATACACATCTGCAAAATAGCAAAGTACTATTACAATTAAAACTTGTATTTTCTCTGAAACTAAACACAAATGAAAGCAACATGAGGCAAGAAAACCTCTGTATACTTTGTGCAAATAAAGTAACAAAAGATATGTATATATACGTGTGTGTGTGTTTGTTTATTGAACATTTACATGCTACAAATAAAATAACCATGGCTATCAACAATACAAAATTCATGCTTTTCCTTCGGCAACAACAGCCAAAACAACAACAACAATGTGTAACGGAAGTAAGTGATGACATTAGAGGTCTGTGACAGTTTGTGGAGAAGCTGTGGAGCCTGCAGAGGTTGTACGAGATGTTTGATCCTGCAGATGTGGTGCTGTGTTTGTAAAAAGGAAACTAACATTCCACATCGCTTCAGATGCACTTGAGCAGGTAGGAGTTGCAGTTGGCTCCTCTGCTGCAGTCACAGAGCTTCCCGATGCGAGGGCCGAACTTCATAGCACACCGGTCACCCATTCCACACTGACCAGAGGGGGGAGATAAAGAGCTCATTCACATGACTTCAGACAGTTTGCAATGAAGTCGTAAAAATTCCACAGATGACAATGATGTCACGGCGACACGTACACTAATTGCATAAAAACTATACAAAGCAAATACTAGTGCACACACCTCCATTAATTAATCTGCTTTCAATTATCGTCTTCATCTTGCATCAATTCCTCCAATTTAATTCACACCATCAAATGAGACTTTAGCATTTTTCAGTGAAATAATTAAATCCTGTTCATCAGCTGCTGCTCTTATTTCTCAGTGATTTATTTCTATTGAGGGGACAAGCAACAATCTTGATTAGTCTGTAATTGCACTAAGCAAAAGACTGTTGTTGGCATTTTCTTGTTATCTTTTAATTACTGCAAGCTTTATTTTGCTAACTGCTTTAATTAAACAGCAGAGAAGTGATGTACAGAATACACATGACTGCATTGTCACATTAATTACTCTGGTTTCCATTATAGGGCAGTGGTGGAGAGTGACTACAGTTACTTAATTTAACTTGGGTAATTTATTTAGGCTTACATACCTCTACACATATTAGAGGGAAATATATTTTTTCCTGTACTGCATTTGTTTGACATTTTTAAGTCACTAGATACTTGGCAGATTTGAATAATTATGCTAGATATTACCAACAAATAAAGTATGATGCAATGTTATAGATTAAGCTACCCTGCAGTTTGTAATGTATAAATAAATATATAAACAAAAAATTTTTGGCATTGCAGTGCACAAAATTTCATCTGCACAATAAGTGTCCTCTGTTAAAGGAGCAAAACTTTGAAACTGTACCTGCTGAATTGAAAATGTATCATTATTTACCTGCTTTCAGTATACTGAGGTGTTAAAACGATGCTAAAGAAGAAACAACAGTGTTCTCACATCTGATGCCCCTTCATAGACAAACTTGTACATTCATTGTATTATATTACTGTATTATTTTTTTGCTTCACATATAGCTTTTGCTTTTTTTTTAAGAAAGCCTCCTCGAGACAGGTGTTGTAAATTTGTGTTTTGCTTTAAACACTCAGTGCATCTTTAGTGGTCTTTAATATAATGAATACAGTTACAGAATGCACACGATTCTCAAATAGGCCATTCTGCACAACTGTACTTTTGGTATTTTATGTTTATTTTGATACTAATACTTATGCACTGAGTGCAGGACCTTTACTTACATGCTACACGGAGTACGCTATATTACTATTTCCATTTAAGTAAATGATCTAATGACTTCTGTTAAAAGAAAATAAGATAAAGGTTGATTTAGCATTTCATTAATTCACTAAACAAAGCAGAGTTACCAGTGGGATGCTTCCTCTTTTCTCGGTGGATGCTATCCGACTATGCATACTGCCCAGCAGAGCCTCCACTGCTTCCATCTGAATAAAAAAACAAAAAAACAAGAGATATTAGGCCTTAGTGCGTTTTATATTTTAAACTCTTAAACATTTCCTTTATTTCAGTAAGGGTTCTTTCAATTCATAAAATTTAAAAATCATGCTATATAAAGTATTTTAACCACTGATGCTGTGCAACCGCACACTTCCATCAAGTGTAAATATTCTTCTTGATGCTCTGCGAGTTTTAACATGGATTGACTGCATGATAAGGAGTTGGTGGAGTTTGAAATATAAAGGCCTGCGCACACAAACACACACATTGCCTAATTTCCTGTCGGTTACATTCTGTTACTGAGAACTAAATGCTTCAGTCCTAATCGTTTTTTTTTTTATTTTTTATTCTACTCAAAGGTTTTCGGTGTTGCGCCAAAGATCTAAATGACTTTGACATTCCTCCATAAACTAACAGTCGCAGTTGCTCTGATACTGACCAGGTCTCTGTCAGCAGCTGACTCGGGTTTGTCCACTCCAAAGTCCTCTGCGGAGACTTCCTGGGACATTTGACCGTGACACATGACGGACAACAGGCCGACGAGCAGCAGCGCGCGGAGCATCCCGGAGCTCTCCATGGTGCTGGTCCCGGTTGCGGAGGAGAGGGAGGAGGAGGAGGAGGAGGAGGGCGGAGGTCTCGTCAGGAGGCAGCAGATCAAAAGCAGAGGGTCGCAGCAGGAGGTCCACAGGAAATTCTTCCTCCACCCACCGGACTTTCTCCTCTTTTATATTGACTCACATAGCCCCGCCCGAAAGGCCAGAGCCACGGAACAGGGGAGGGTTGTTGGAGGGTAACAAGATAACTCAGTTTTCCAAAATTCAGATGAAATACAGGCTATGAAGAAATACATTAAAAAAAAACTGTCAGGTGTTTGCTGACATAGGCTTGATGGGAGAAACAAATGAAGTCACGGAAATGTTTTTTCCACAAATTCTCATCAAACACAGTGCACCTTATCAAGTGACATTCTGCCAGGTAAACTGAAGTCAGACTTAAAGATATTTTGGTTATTATTAAAGTTTTAAATCTTTATCAGTCTTCTTAAAACAGACACGAAACCTAACAAAATCTCTTTCACACTCATAATAGGGCTATGGAGGGCTAGCCTAATGATTATTGAGTCCCCAAAATTAATGGCAGGTAATTTAAGATAGAAATATTCATAGAGAAATTTCTTCCCCGAAAAAAATCTTCAAATAATTTTGTGAAGTTAATCACTATGCTAATAAACAGCAATAGGCCTAACTGTGGATTTTCTTCTGATTATTTAAAGTAGCCTACAGGTGAGCAGGTGTAGGGATAGCCTAATGAAAACAAATCCAGGTCAGGGTTCGGGTCAGGTCAGGGTTCTCTGTGATGTGTTCAGAGTAAAATTCACAGCAGTGGATTTGCTGTCTCAGGGGAGAGTCTTCATCACAGTTAAGGAACTTATGCATCTTTTGGTGGAAAGGCCCCACGTGTGAAGGACGGTGGCAGATTGCACTTGACTCAACCTCTAACACAAGTATTTAGTTTTGGGTCTACTGTAGAAACAAAGCCGTGTAATGGCAGACTTTGCGTAAGAGGACACGTGCACTCTGCAGATACAAAAGGTTATTTTTAAGCTAATAAAACAGAACGGTTCCTGATCATAAATGCGTTAGTAAAGTATAATCCAACACTGGACCTTTAATTGTAGTTCACACAATTCCCCAATAGGCTATGAGAGCAAAACAAGGTAATCACAGTAATAAGATTGGATATAACCTCAAAGTCTGATATTAAGTACAAGTTGATATACTTCTTTCTTTCTTTTTATAGTTTTTTACCCCACATTTATCTGTTTGGTACATGTTGAGATTTTACACAAGAGAAGATCACGAGTGACAAAACAGCCCCAGATGTCAGGCAGAAGGTTTGTATCGCAAACATATTAACTAAGGCTATATGTTCTGATGACAAAGGACAAATATGTCAAAATATTTTACACGTTGAGTAAATGTATTTATGCAAATTTACTTATGTAAGTCAATTTACTTATGCAGGTTGTTTAATACTTGTAATGATGTAATATAGGCTAAAACAGCCTAATATGAGAATAATGTGGGTATTTTTTGCCATTGTGGAAATTGTGTAACTGAATTCTCCCTTTACTCACATGATAAAAATTTAATGAAGTCTATATAAACTCATTTTTTCATCTACACAGACATATCAATGGGATTTATAGCGTTATTAGAGGGAAATTTCTTGTAATCAACTGAAATGACAATGGCAGCAGAAGGCTGAGTCTACTGATGAAGACTTTTTTGCAGCACAAATGACTGAGAACTTTGTCTAAATTCAGTAGTTTCTGTGCCTTACTGAAGCTGCAACAATCTGTTAACCTTATTTCTGTAAAGTAAAGCTGTGGATGACAGGACATAGATCTGTCCTTGTGAAGTCAGTGCTCATCAACACTTCTGCTCCTGTGTGTTTAAAGGGGTAGGGGGAACATTAAAGTAATGGCTCATCCTAAAATTAAAATTCAGTCATTATCTACTCACCCTCATAGTGATGGAAGGTTGGGTGAATTTTTTTAGTCCACAAAACACACAAAACACAAAACACAGTTTCACAGGAACAAGGCATTGCAGTCATCTCCCAAACAGTTGTAGTGAATGGTGACTTGGATTCAAAAGTAAAAAATAATACACAAAAAAAACCTTAACATGCTTCCATACAGCTCCTCCAAAGTAATCCAAGTGTCCTAAAGACTCGCCATGCCAAGTTGTTTTGAAAAACGTCACTGACATCATGTTTCTAGCCTGGCTGTTCACTGTGGCCTGTAGCTCCTGAGACAGGAGCCGCATTCATGTGAGTAGATAGTGGCAGAATTTTTGTTTTTGGGTGAACTATCCCTTTAATGCCTCTCAAAGTCCGACCCTAACGTCTTCGTCGTGTGAGGTGGAAGCAGGTAAAGCTGAACAACAGGGGAATGCTGAAGCTCATAGGCCGATCACCTGTCAAGTGGATTCCAAACCATTACAGAAACATTAACGAAGAGTAAGAAACCCCACAACCTAAGAGATGAAGACTCCTCAAGCAAACAAGCTGAGGAGACAATGAAGAAGCATGCTGAAAACCTCACAGAGAGGGTGTATCAGCGTCTTCTATCTAGACAACCTAGAGGGTGCAAAAAAATTTATCAATGGCCTATTTTTCAAAAGGAACACAAAGGCCTAAGTAGTAGTAAGTATCCCTTCAAAATTTCAGAAGATGATACATTACGCATGTTTTAGATGGCCCAAATCTCAGTTTTGTTTTTTTTAAAAACCCCAGACATTTGATACATCATCACAGGAAAAGCTCAGGTCTAAATAATAGTCTACCATTAGTGAGGGCTGCAGCCTTTTAGCTGTTCAGTTTCAGAGCTCTGTTACACGCTAGCTCACTGTTACGGCTCACTGGGACTTTTTAGGGGAACTGAGTCATCATTAATGTCATTTGGATGATGCACAACATGCACTGGTTCACCATGACCGACTGACTGTGTCGTAAGTGGCATTAATTTTTGAAACAATGGTTTACTGAAGAGGAACTCAAGTGATTTTACACATAGAAGTTACTTTTCAAAGTATGAACAACAGTGAGAAACAGTTTGGTAATGTCTTCAAACTGCGTGTAAATCGGAAGTTATCACCAACATAAAAGTTAAAAAGTGTATTTCTCCAGCCAACAAAAAGTTTGTGTCAGTCAAACTGGGATATGATGATATTTCAGTAAATGTAAACGGAGCTGCTGGCAATAGAAGTTTTTAATTTTTTTCTTTTCTGACCATTTAAAAAAAATCTTCATAGTTGTTGAGTATTGATTGATTATTTTTTATTTCAGTCATAGATTCTGCCTAACTGTGGCTCAACATTCAATTGGTGGATATTAGTGGATATCATCCAAAGTTTGTATAGTAGACAGTAATATGAAAATATGAACCTTGTTAATCTTTATATTATTTTTGTTGATTAATTATTTGGTCGACAAAATGTTAGAAAACAGTGAAAAATGAAGCTGAGAGGAATCTCCAGATGACTTTCTCTGCCTGTCCAACAGTCCAAAATCCAAAATGGTCAGTTTTACTGGAGAGAGAGAGAGAGAGAGAGAGAGGAAATATTCCAAACTTTTGTTTGGAAAATGACATGAGGAGCTGATCGATCATCACATACGAGCAGAGCTGCTGTTGGTAGGAGCTGCTGTGTCATTTCTTGATGTATTTAAAAACTTATGATTCTGGACACAGATTTTTTTTCAAAAGATTTTTGCTGGAGGACTTGATGAAACTTGTTGCTCAGTGGAGCTTTGATATGTTAACCCATACATTGCACACAGCATTCACTTTCAATACTAACGACTTATTAAAGCACATTATGATACCTTTTGCTCTTTATTGTTTACACGAAGTCACTGTTTGAGAAGCCGTCGGATCCTAATAATTCATTTCTTCCTATTATTTGTGCTGCTGGTTCCATATAAGGGCAGCCACCATTTTGGAAAGCTCCTTGAAGCGGACAGCAGGGGTCGCTGCGGCCGCAGTTTGGCCGCCTGGAGGCAGCTGTGCTCCGTTTCCTGAAACGCATACTTCAGGATTAGGAAGAACACACCCAGTGACATCAGTGAGGTTTGAAGAAGAAGAAAAAGTCTGAACTCAAACTGTGCAGAGGAGGAACAAGAGGGCCGAAAGGTCCTTCCCGGGTTTCTTTGAGTTGTGAGAGTGTTTTTAGCTCCGGAAAGTTCTGGAAGCAAACCGTCCAGACTGTGCGTAAACTTTTCACTCAAGCGAACCGTGGAGCGTTTCTCAAGAGAGGAGGATGTCAACTTCAGACGAGACAGACGCGCTCCGGCCGAGATATGGCTGTAAGTTCAGACTCTTTTCTGCTCACCTTGAGATGCCAGGCAGGCGGATTCCCCTCAGTCCGCAGAGGGAGAGCCAGCCGCGGGTCGCAGCTCCGCTTCTGCTCATGCAAACGCCCCCAAACTTCAGAAAACTTTAATTTATTCGCACAAGACGCTCTAAGTAAGATCAGGTATTAATTCTGACTGCATAGTTACAGCCTAATTATGACTTCCGCGTTTCTATAATAATGTATCGCGGAGTGGAGAGGGAGGGAGGCCTGTTTTTAGTTTACATGTCAGTTTGTAAAGTCCAATCTGTGTTTTTAATTAGGCTAGTTAGGCTTGTTAAAAACAGGACGCAACATTAAAAGTTTACTTATTGGAAATGTAGTGTGTGAAGAAGTTACCCAATAACCACCGCCCATGGATGAATCGATGAATTTCTAAATCATGGCAAAGCTTGAAGTAAATGTATGAACTAGTCCGTCATCTTTAATTTACAACTTACAGCACTCTTTTATCTATCAAAAATGGAAAACAAGAAATAGATCGTCACGCCGACATGTCTTGTTACTTCATCTTTAAACGCATGCAAGTGGTAAAACATAGAAACTAATGGCTGAGAGGACATTTCTCAAGCTGTCACCACATGTGGTCTTAGTTTTTGCTCAAGTCAGGATTTACCTGCCGATGATGTTGCCTGTGATCCCCACAGGCTCAACTCTCCCTCCTCAGATGTGACAGGAGGCTAAAATGGGGCCTCTTTGTATTGCGCGCCCTCCTGTTCCCCATCCCCCTCTCCATAATTTGGAAAAAAAAAAAAAAAAAAAA
>JAPXVT010000001.1:39201970-39214070 GCA_029823135.1 Acanthurus reversus | reverse complement strand
CATTTAACTGGCATCTCATTTCTACTGGTGTTATTTGACTGCAGTAACTCTTCACTGGCAGCAGCAGACTGACCATGCAAGGCTCAAAGGTGACAACGTGAACTTTGAACTGGTTTCTGCATTTGTTGGGAAGTGTAAAAAAATCCAGATTAGAGCAACATGAGACCTTGTTTGGCAGCTTGGCAGCAACATCTCGGACCACATGCAGCAAAATTCAGAGATGAGAAACTAGAAAATGAAAAACTGATGTCTATACAGATTGAACACAAAGTCCAGATCTGATGTCTGTTTTCCTTTAGTTGCACTGTGCATGCCTGAATTTCAGTAAAGTTGGTGAGTTTTCCTCTAAAACTACTTCCTCTAAATGTTATTTCATTAACAAAATTCAATAATGCCAATCACAAATATTTGGCATATGCCCCCCCTTTGTCTTTAGACTCTCCCTTAAATTCCCTCAGAAAATCCTTTAGCAGAAAAAAAAATATGAAGAAACCTCAGAAAAGATCAGCAGAGGGGGGGATCCCTCTCTCAGGAAGGACAGACAGAAAATAGATGCCATAAGTATGAAATAGACTAACATATCTAAACATCTAAACATTTATAAGGACTTTGGATCCAGAAGGACGTCAAGCACTTCAGGTGTTGCCAAATACAACCTCATCTCTACCATGGAGACCCAGAGGAGGACAGACTACACAAACACACACGGGACAAAACTTAAGCACCTCACTCACACAGAGAGGAGAAAAGAAACAAACACAAAGAGGCAGCGAGAGTCGAGAGGAGAAACTGAACCTCCAGATACAAACATCTGGAATGACGCAGAGAGAGAGAGAGAGAGAGAGACAGACAGAGAGGGAGGTCCAGCCGCTGATGGTCCAGTGTGAAAAGAGGACAAGGAGGAGAAACTAGAGAGAAAGACGAAGACAGCTTGGAAGCTCCTGCAACAAACAGAGAGTCAGAGACATACATCAGTTTTCAGAGAGTTTACAGTGTTCTCATCAGCATGAGCCAAGAAGATGATGTCACTCTCTTCACCTCATTTGATGTTATTCTGCACAGATTTTGTGTTGGATCAGAGATCAGTCGCCTCAGAGGCTGCCAGTCACCAAGTGATGGATGCTTCTAAATGAATGTTTTGATGTTCTGATGGCGAAATGATTTAGTGTGTTGCCGTGTTAACCATAATGTTTTGTCTCTTTCATGTGTCCCTGCTGTCCCTCAAGAAACTCCTCATTCAGTTTTACCCAGTAAGTCCTTTTCATGCATCACACTTGACTGATTTCACACTTGGTTTAAGAAACGCACACGTGTGTGTCAGAGTTATACCTTTAGAAGCAGCTGGAGCCCAAAGTGATCTGTGTCTGTTTACAGGATGAAGCGAACAGCAAAGTCTCGACGGACGGAAAATGCACAGTGAGTAGACGAGTTCAGGGTCAAAGGTCGGCAGCTGCTGTTAGTTAACAATGCTCTGCTTCTGTTATCGTCTATTTTGTGGTCCGAATCAATTACAACACCCAGATTGCTTCTCAAAATCCATCTTGTTGAGAGCACATCATTTTACTTCCTACTTGTCTTATCTGTTTTTCTTTTATTGTTGTTATTTTTACTCTATTCCATGTTATTTATGTATCTTATCTAAACAAATCACATTTTATTGCTGAAAGATTTATTCCTGGTTCAACCATGTAAAGCACTTTGTAATTTTATTTTGAAAAGAGATGTATAAATGTTTTTTACTCTGAGTCTCTTCCACATATCTTTGGGCACATATAACAAATTTCTGCTAACCATATAAACCTGTCAGTAAGCAAACACAAGCAGAAAATGTCATTTTGTTTTATAGTCACATAATACAACTTTGTGCCAATTTGCAGGTCTAACCTGCTGCCTGCTTTAGTAAAATATGTGTTACTGTAGGTTTTCTTTAGGTTTTCCCAAGTATAAGTTAAAATAATTGTCTTTATTCTTTCCTCAGATCACAGAGAGAACTGAGTCTCTGAAGAAAAGGTGAGTGCCCACTTGTGAGAGGTGAAAAAGATCTAAAAGATTTACTAAGTGTTGTATTAATACTTGACTGAATGCTACAACACATGAGAACTGCAGAAACCTGTTGTTCTTTTATGCATTTGTTTATCTCCAGTGTTTTTCACATCTTGGAAATTCTGAGGAATGAAAGTCAAATTTAATTGTGAAGAAGAAAATCTGAATCGACACACAGCTTTAATAAAATATAACTTGTCACTTCCAAAGGTTTTATCTCATGTGCAGCAAACATGTGTCGCTGAGCAACAGCTGCATCTGTACTTTGATTTATAACAGAAATGCTCATACTTCATCACTGATCTGAACATTTATTTACTCTTCTAAAGCACCAACAACATGAAGAAGATGCAACCTGTTGCTGTTTCCAAGATTGACAAGAAGCTGGAGCAGTACACACATGCACTCAAGGTAAAAACTCTACTGAGTTTGATATCTTTCTTTTATTCACTTATAGAGGTAGAATCCTGACAGCTGTCAACTGTGAATTAAGCCTGACATGCTTCTCTCTGGCTCTTAAAAGAAGCCATAGAGGATAACCAGATTATCACTGCACCTTGCCACTGGCCAGATTCTCCCAAAGAATTAGCCATGAACAGAGAGGAGACGTGATGGTGCTGAATTTTAAAAAGTGCAGGAATTTGTTGTCAGACTTTGTTAATCCATAAAAACTCAGTTCTTATCAGAAAACACAATTGTGAAGCTCTTTGTGTTGTTCACACAGGTCTCATCAAAGGAAGGCAGATCAGGACCTCAGGTGATGACGGACCTGTTGAATCCCACTGAGCCTGTCTCCTCCAAGAAGAACCTGTTTGAGGCCAGAGAAGTTCCGAACCAAAACGTCTCAGTCACACCGTCAAAGGTTCCAGACACACCGTCAAATGTTGTACCTTTAGGGCAGTCATCAAAATGCTGTGAGACTGCACCTACTTAAAGCATCAAAAAAGTTTGTTTTGGGTGCGTCGGTATGGAAACAAGTGAGGAGGACTGCAGAGGAGATACAAGCACACCAAAAAAAATGGGCTAAAACAGCCAGACAAAACATTTCCACAGGCTGAGATCAATGCAAAAAAATGTAACTTTTATTAAGATGTGGTGCAATGACAAAAATGTGCACAGTGCTCAAAAAAAGGGTGATTAAAAGCAGCAGTGGTCGCAGCAGCAAACGTTTCAGTTCATAGACTATCAGTCTAAGGACTGAAATGTTTGCTGCTGCAGCTACTGCTGCTTTTTTGAGCACTGTATTTTTAGGGCACCATGTTTATATGACAGCTTTACTTAATATTTTTAATACAAAAAGTATATCTACTAATAAATAATGAATTATTATTATCTACTCAGCAGGAGATCCAGTTTTTAAGAATTGGCTCCACTTTTTACAGCTTCAAACTGAATGAACACACGAATGAATCACTGATTATAATATTGCAAAAAATATATTGATCTGAAATGAGGCATTCTGAATAATAAGTACTTTTGCTTGAAGTACTTATGGTGATCGCTTAAAGATTATGTTTTGTATATCAATTACTCACCTTTAGATACAATTAAAGAAAAACATTTTTTTTCCCTTCAAGCGTTCCTCCACGGTAAATGATTGATTCCAAAAATGTGAGCCACTCACTTTTGCTGGCAGCCTATGGAGGGTCCCTCTTGAAAATATCAAAACTATCTAAAAACTTCCATCCAAAACCCTCAACAGCTTTGTGTGGTCTTCTTAGTCATGTCGTATGCTCAGTACTTCCAAAACACTTTTGATTTTGTCTAGAAAGCTACTGAATCCATCACGTCAGATCCAATGCTCCGTGTCGCATACTTGGCCAAGCGCCTGCAATATGAGGGCTTCTACTGCACAAAAGTTTGATAGTTTTGATGTTTTCAGGAGTGTATCTCCACGGACTACCAGCAAAAGTGAGTGGCTCGTATTTTTGGAATCACCCGTTCACCATAGAGAAACGCTGGAAGAAAAAAAAAATCTTCAGTTCAAGACATCTAAGAGTGAGTAACTGATAAACAATGTTCTGTGAAATATCGCTTTAAAGACATTTTGATATTTTGAATGAATACCATATTTATTTTACTTAAGTCAGATTTTGAAGTTTAAAGTGCTTGAATGATTTACTCGTTCATCTTTTGCCACTTTAAGTGGTAATATTTTGCATGCAAACTTTACCAAAACCAAAATCTAAGGAAATAAAAGAGGCCTAAACATAAATTTCAGTCTGTCTGATGGAATGAAAAAATCGTGTTGCCTCAGGAAACTTTTCCCACTTTACATCTGCTCCTTTGATACAAAAAATATACTAATATTATAAATAAATGACATTCTATTGATAGACTTAAAACAAATATTAAAGGTACATGATGGAGATGTAGGTCTTTGCTGAGCTGTAAGCCAGGTGTTTGTGTCTTCACAGTTATGATGAATATTTCTTCTTCTCTTTGGCAGGATGCAGAAGGTTTGAAAGTGGGTGTGGCTGATCGCATCAATCAGTGGGTCAGAGGAAGTGAAGATGGGAGTCGGTGCAGCTCGCCCTTCAAACCAGCAGTAAGTCCTGATTTTAGTGTCCATGTATGTGTGTAAAAAATTGCCAATTTAATGAAACTGAAGTTCCATGATGTCAGATTTACAACTCAGTTTTCATTTCAGCCCCCCTCCTGTCAGATAACCCCCAATATTTTTACTTTATTTTGATAAAGTCTCATGACTCCTTCAATCTGCATTATTCCCTGTTTGTCTCTGCTTCATGTAACCCCGCCCCAACATCTTTTCATCTGTGAATCATCAACATCTGTGTGAATCATCTCAAGTCAGTTTAAAAGAGGCGTCAGTGCAAGTCTGCCCCCTTGTGGCTGCAGCAGCATTATGCAGATCACAGAGAAGTCATTGGGGCACAGGAAACGAATTGTGAACTGTATGCTTTTTTATTTGGTAAATGTTACCCGGTGGTGCTTAAAAATAGAAAAGTTTATGGTTGAGTTTTGGTGACACTTGATCCACCTGTCACACCTTATAAAGATGGGGATTAGGGTCAGTTCACTAAATAATATATTTTCCACACTGAAGTTATAGCATAAATGTCTGTGAGACTGTCTCTGATAAATCTTGTTTTATCAACTGAATTTCAGGAAAACTCCAAGGGTAAAAAGTACAAATATGTGGTGACGGGTCACGGCAAGTATGAGAAGATCTCTGCTGACGGCAGCTGCAGTGAAGATGCAAACTGCCAATCAGGTAAAATAGTCAACCATATTTCATTGTCCATGTGAAAAGGTAAAACAAAGAAGGGATGATTTTTTTACCTGTTATTTAAACTTATAATTACTATTATTTATGATGATGATGATGATGATGATGATGATTATTATTATTATTATTATTATTAAGGTTAGGGTTTAGGATTATTAGGACATAATTTTTCACATTATAACTTCAATATATTATTTATGTTTAAACTTTTGTCTGTTGCTTACAAAAAGTATAATTGTTATCATCATTACAATAATCATTTACTTACTCACTTTAACATAACCAGTTCTTTACCTATGACTAATCTTGATTTTGTGTTACTGATGCTGGTTTCTCACTAAATGGTTCTTTCATAACAACAAATACAATTGTATTTTAGGTGTCAGTCGAAGCATTGCGATAAAGAAAAAAAGATACACAAAGATACAAGTTTCACATTCAACTTTATGCATTTCGAAAGTCACACAGTAGATAAAAATATGTTTTCTTTAAGCATCAGTGTACTAAACTGAGCTATGATCAGCTTATAATAAATTCCCCCCTCGTCTGAAATAAATTCCACATCACAGGGATCATCTTCAGTAAAACAATTATTTTTAAAACCCAATACAGGGAAAAAAAACATCAACATGCTAATATCTGCTACAACAGCAGCAAAATCCCCCAAAGCTGCGAAACATCACACATGTCAAATATCAGTCCTTCTCCTCCAGCTATCACTTAATTTTTCTTTCTGTCTTCCTACAGTAGGCCTCAACATGAGTGTCCTCACTGATTGATACAAACTTCTACATCCTAGTTACAGTCTTTACTCGGTAATATTATGCACAAGTCCTGGACCAAAAAGCAGGAAATTACCACCAGGGTAACTGAGTAGTCAGTGTCACAGTACTGACATGATGAAACAGGCTTTTGCTTCTGCAGTGTTTTAGAGCTGGGCAATGTATAATATGACTTCAAAGATCACCAAAAAGCAATTATCATGTCAACATTGTAAGTATAATTCCAACATTAGTAGTCTAGAAACAAGGCTAAGACTCTACGGCCATGCTAGCAGTTCTTTGAGGCTGTACTTAGATTCAAAAGTGCTTTGAACTATCAGCGTGCTAACATTCCTAGTGTACCAATGCAAACATGCATGCCGTTGTTTAGCAGGTAAATGTTTACAATATTCACCATCTTAGTCTAGTGTGTTAGCATGCTAACATTCACTAATTATCACTGACAAGAAGTACAGCTTAGGCTGAGGCAGATGGCAACGCCGTTCATTTTTTAGGTCTTTAATCACAACAAGAAGTATTGGACAACTGAAACATTGACATGATAATGATGCCAGATGAAAAGTCAGCAGGAATTATCCTCTGATGAATATTTGTACAAAATATATTCACAAGCTAATAGTTGTTACTGCAAATATAAAATGGCTGTAAGTAGATACCATACAACCATATGCTGAAGATATTTCATGTATCATTATGATCTTTTACTACACTGTCCAGCTCCAAGATGTATCAGTCTGTGTTGCTGTAATTTCCTGCTCTGATTGATAGTTTGGTCATCTTCCACTCTGTTTTCATCCATATTTGCCTTGCAGAAACCCAAATCTTTTCTGACGGGACCTTCACCCTTCATTCATCCTTGTTTCCTTGTTTAAAAATCCATCTGCCCTGTTGTTCCGGGAATGTAAAAGCCCTATTTATCACAGAAATTAAAAACTGCCTACCAGTGAACACTAAAAGCCTTTGTTTAGAAAAGTAGAAAAAAGTAGAGCATTGACTAATGAAACAATCATTTATCTATCAAAATATCTACAGAACATGCATTCAACACTTCATCTAAGCCATGAAAAAGACTTGCTGTTTACTGCTCCTTTCTTTATCTTAACTTTTTTTCCAAATCATGTCAAAGATGCCACACCTGTTTTACAGCGGTCTTATTTTTGACCTTTAAAAGCTACAACACATAAATTATGCTCTAAATTAACTGATGAACATGTCAAAAATATAGCATTAATTTAAAACAAGGCTGAATTTTCTTTAAGTAAAATCAAAGCTCAAATTGAATGAACATAGTAGAGTTACAGCTCCAGTAATGACTTGGGTACATGGCAATTAAGGAGTAATCAATATAATCAATACCACATCACTGCAGCCATGATTTATAAAACTAACCACAAATGGTTTTATGTCTAATTTCTTCTGAATTCCCTTCATATGATAAATTTTCTGCAAGGCTTCATCACTTACTTGGGACCTTTGCATCTTTCTATCAGTTCAAGTTACATATCTGTTGTTTTCGTCGAACTAAATCCTCTGGCTTTTCTGTTAAAGTCCTTATGTTCATCATCTTGATTTTTGCGTTTTATCAGCCCCCTTTCAAACACTGCTGCTATTTTTGTGAGTGGCCTCTCTGCTGCCTCTTTAAGCTTCCTGGCATCAAATCGGGGGCTGTACAGCAAAACTGGCAGACGATTGACAAAGGATGGAACCTCTGCTTGATTGTCTTTTGAGGCCTTCTTGTCATCTGAATCTTTCTGGTTGGCCTTGATGTGGCTCATGATTCTCTCTTTGGTAGAGAACATTTGAAAGAGGAGGGCGTCCCACATCTTCAATGCCCTGGGACCTTCTTTGTTCATAACCACCTCCTGACTGGCACACTGGTCTGCTGATGACTTATCATTGCCACTTTGATCTGTTTTCTCTTTGCTGCCGTTCGAATCCACCTGAGATTTGGTCTCTGCCTGTGGAAACTCAGGTTCCTCTGGCTCAACAACCATGTGTTTCTTGAGCCGTGTCCATCCACTGAGCTTACCCTTAAGGCCTTTCAGCTTCGGGGCTGCTTTTGGCTCAGCGGATGAAGGGGATGTCTCTGCTTTTACAGCTTTCTTGTCAGTTGAAGATGCAGTTGATGTCGTTGACTTCATGGAGGGTTCGAGTGCCAGAGCTTCCGTCGGTGCAGCTGTAGTTTTGGTCCCCCGAACATCGTTGTCTTTGAGCCCAATTTTTTGCTGAGATGGCGGTGACGTTCCTCTGTTTGGGGATGGAGCTTTGACTGAGACTGAGTCCTGAGGCAGAGAGGCAGGATTGGCAGAGTCAATCACAGCGGCTTTAACTATGGACGGTTTCATGACTGTATCTGTAGCTGGCTTTGCAGGGGCAATGTTCTTTACTGGAAGCTCTGGTGAAGGCTGAACATTACTGCTGTTTGAGCTAATCGGGGCCATATCAGTGAGGGACTTTGGGGAAATGTTTTTTACAACTAAAAGTTTTGTTTCTACAGTGGCAGAGGAAGGTCCTGATTCTGACTGCCTGGCGAGAGGTTGCACTTTTAGAGGAGGTTTAGGAGAATGAATGAAAGCACTAGTCTCTGTGTTCGAAAAGGAGAGCCTTTCTTCTTTACTTAAATTTGTTGCTAGGTTTGTTTTTATCTTTGGAGTTTGGGTATGTACCTCTGAGTCAGCGCTATTTGTCAGGATTGAAATGTCATTAGTTGGGAGAGGTTTTATTTCTGGTTTGGAGACATTCTCTTTGATTGGCCCCACTGAAAGCTGACTAGTACTAGTAGGAGTATTATTTCGAAGAGGGATAACAGGAGGTTTGGTCTGGCCTTTCACAATAACTGACAAGGGTTTCATTTCTTTAGTATGGTTTAAAGGGACGGGACTTTGAGAGGACTGGGGCACGGTTGGAGTATGGGTTCTTGCGGGTGTTTTGTGCACTCTTGGCTCTGGTAGAGGGGAGGCTCTTACTGTAGGAGGACTAAGTGGGACATTGGAAACTCTTGCTTCACCAAGGTTGTGAATATTTGTAGCAGTGTGCTTATCTAAATCAGTGGGTGAGATAGTTTGAGTATTTACAGTGTGAATGTTGGTTTCTATTAATTTCTTTGTTTCGGTGACGGATTGCCTGAACTCTTTCACTCCAGTCTGAGAGCTTACTGAATTTACAGAGGTTTTAACTTTATCTTTCGACATGATTTGACTGGACTTTCCAATGGTTTGCTGCTCTACACTGATACTACCCATGTTGGCCATAACATAAGCAGAAGAAGAGGGAATTGTCTCAGTTTTAGAAGTTGAAGAATTTTTAATTCTTGTAGGGGGACTTGCTGAAGATTTATTGACTATAATTGGCTGAATGAGAGGAGACTGATCGTTAATGGTAATGGTTTTATTACTTGTTTGTATTGCAGACGATCTGTTCTCAGCAAAAAGGTTGGAAATTGGTGCGTTTGGGTTTGTGTAGGTTTTTGTTTGAGCAACAGAGCCAGAAACAAGTTTAGCATCAGGTTGACTCTCAGGTCTGTCTGATCTCATCTGAGGGCTTTTAGGAGGGACATGCCTCATTATAGGGCTAGATGAAACACTAGTTTTACTAACCTGCACAGTATTTAAAGGTGGTTTAATGTTTATTGCTGGCTCCTGCTGCTGATATCTACTATCAGTAGCAGGAACACTGTGAACATTACTGCCCAAACTGGATTTGTTTGATTGTGCAGTTTCACAAGGTCTCCCATGTTGTATAGCCAGTACACCTCCGGGTTGTCCAGCGGAGACCACATCTGTTGACTTGTTGACAGTAAGCAGTCCTGCAAGCTGTTTGTTGTTTGTTGACAGTTTGGGTTCACTGCTAGGCATGTTTGGTACTTTGTTTTCTTTTGCAAAATTAGTGTCTGGTCTTGTTTCAAATATATATTTTGTTTGAATATTTTCTGCTATAATAGGTATTGTGGGAAGATTCTCTGTTTGAGTTTTCCCAGCCAATGAACCTACTCTTCCATCAGAGTTGTTGACTCTGTCAGTGAGGAGTTTGGCCTCTGCAATAACTTGGCCTGACAGTATTGGGTCCTTAGCAGGGATGCTAAAACTGGTTTCAGTTGCTTGTTTTGTGAGCTCATTTGTAGGCACACTGGAGGTCGTATCTAAAGGGACTCTAATATCTGAAATCTTGGATGATTTGGTAGCAGTATTCAGTAAGTTGGGTAGTTTAATTTCTGTCTTAGGTTTTCCAAATTGGTTATTAACAGTTGGTGTATTTGGTACACTTGGTGTTTGAGAAGATTTCAAAGTGAGAACTTCTCCAGGCAAATGGATCTTGTTTTCTACTGTTTGATCATTTTCAGGAAAAATGTCTGTCTTGAGCTGTTGTGTGATTTTTGTATTTTGGGTGGCAGTAGATACTGTGCAGACACTGTGCTGTGCAGAGCATACAGATGCCGTGACAGGCTCGTGTGGCAAAATGGATCCTGTGGTGGCAGTAATTGATTCTTTAGCAGGGATATTTGAGAATTTGGGCTCTGCGGTTATTTTGTCAATGATTTGCTTTGTATTAGCAGCCACAGAGGGCAAAATGTTAACAATATTTGATTTATTGGATGGAGCAAATGCACTTCTTGCTTTGATAAGCTGATTAGTGTCTTCATTTTGTTTGTGTACAACAGCTTCAGTAGTGATTTTATTGAGCAGTTCAGTGGATTGTTTTTCTCCTAAAATAAACAAACCATTAATGATGGCACCCCCTGATAATATTAGGCTGTTTTTACTGTCAGCGAGATCTTTAACAGGCCTGGCATTGAGTTGGACATTGAGTTCATTGGCAGTTGGTGGCCTGACTCCACCTGCAGTTTGATGAGACTGGACTAGACCTATCTCTGTTGGTCCTGACTGTGCATTTGTAACCTTGGATTCTCTTTTAGGTGGTTTGTCACCTTTCTCTATGACTGCAACACCTTTGGCACTCTGCTGTTTTTCTGCATTTAAATCTACATTTACTAAAGGTGAGGATGAATTTGACAGACCGCTGCTATCAGTTAGGCATGGAGTTGTATTTGGTGCTTCCTCTATAGAAAATAATGCCACATTTTGTGTGTGTACCTCACCTGCTTTAGGTATTGGTATTGAAGCCTCAGAGTGCGAGGCTTTTGGTGTGGGCACGTCACTTGTGGATTGTTGCATTGTTTTCTGTGCCAAGCCAAGGGGAAGCTCAGGTTTAATTGTATCCACACTCGATGTGTTAAGTGACTGTATTCCAATACTTTGAGCTTCAGACCGACTTTCCTCAAACACATCTTTGCTATGGGTGACAATTCCTTGAGAACCTTTCACAGTTGACAGAGGTTGTAAAATTTGAGCAGCAGAAACCTCCATCAAGGAGGGGAGGTCTTGGTATCCATTAATTTGTTTCATTGGATCAGACTTTAGGGCATTTGATCCATTTACAGCTACATCTGACTGTGTTTCATTTGAAGGGATTTCATGAACCCTGGCGGGTGCAGGGCTTTGATTTGATGTGATAGTCCTAATTCCACCGTAGGCAGCATACTCAGCTGGAGTAAGCCCATAGTACATTGATCTTGATTTGGGCTTTGAGGTTGCAAATGACATCTGAGTCTCCAACAGTGATGTCAAAGACTTGCGTGCCTCAACCACAGGACTTTGGTAGGTGGTTGACAGAGGGCTTGGACTTGGTGGTGCTTGCATGGAAATCACTGGCAGAGGATTGAGATTTAAAGTCTTTGGTACAGTGGAGTAAAATGATGGAACCTTTGGCAGAGATGATGCCTCTTTTTTAGAAACTTGGTCTATCTGTAACTTCGGGATGACTGGTTCTACTAGTGTTGGTTTAACCACAGTAGAGTCAGGTGCAGTAGTGCTTGATGCCAAAGTCTCTCTGGGATACAGCTCAGTATTTATTTTACTCCTTTGTGTGTTTTGAGTCTCTGTTTCTTTGTAATTGCTGGCTTGCTTGGTTGGAACAATGTGATTAACATCAACCAGCTTCAGATCCTCTACGGCAGCTGGAGGTATAA
>JAPXVT010000001.1:39189889-39200547 GCA_029823135.1 Acanthurus reversus | reverse complement strand
GGGGATACTCGAGCTGGTATGCTTGAGGGAGTCTTAGGTCTTCCACTTTTGGACCTGGAGGCAGACAGTTTGTGCTCAGTTGTCACCATCGACACAGCTTCCTGGTTGGTTGGGTTTAACATTGTTAGGTCCTGGATGGAGGAAGGTTTAGAGATCTCATAAAATGTTGCCTTTGATGTATAAATCCTTGTTTGTGCTTTGGCAGGCTTTGTCTCCTTCACTTCTTCAACAAGTGATATTTTTGATGCAGTTATCTCTGGGGACATCAGACTTGATGCAAAGTTGCCATTACTGTTGAGTGTGGCAGTCCAAGACGATGCTTGGCTCTGAGCATTGTCGTTTGAACTGGGGTTTTTTGTCTCCCTCTGGTTGGGAATAAATGGTTGTGCCTGAGTGTTTGGGACTGACAGCAGCAGTGGAACAGGAGGTAGGCCTGCAACCTGAGAGGGTGCCAGGCCTTGGCAACAGTTGGGGGCAGCTGGGGACAGGGTCAGGCTGTGAGTTGATATTTTAGTACTGGACTGCGACACAGTGACGGGAGAGACTGTTGTGACTGACCCATGGGAATTTGTTGTCACATTGAAACTGAAAACAGGAGGAGGTGGTGCTTGAACCTGCTCAGGTGGTGATGGGGGTGGGGAGGTTGAAGGTGGCATCATAAAAGGAGTCATGTCATCGAATAAAAATGAGGAGCACTCATACAGCGGAGCCACCTGCTCATCAGACGTCCTGATCTGAGCTTTGTTGGACTGAAGGGGGAAGCAACCAGTCTGGCTGTGGGTTCTGTTTTGAGGATGAGGGAATGCAGATGCAGAGTGATCGTAGAGGGAACCAAAAGGGAAACTGGACAATGAAGAGTCTGCGATGTAGACTGAGTCTGGGGTCCTCGGTGGGCTGGAGTGGTCACTATGCTCAAGGTCTGTACTCGCTTCGTTGACAGGCGACAAACAGGAGCGAAAGGGGATGGGCGTCTGAGAGAGGCTACCTTTTTTCTTGGCTCGCTTCTTCTTAAGTTTCTGAAGCCTTGCGTTATCTTTGCCTGGTTTTGGCAGTAAGGGCGGAGGATACTGCTGGGAAAGGTCAGGATCCAGCCCATTACTGTAGCTTACTTCCATCAGCATTTCAGATCCCTGCAAGACAAATGACACACATTAGTCTTTCTAGGTTTAGTGAACAATCTACTTAACAGACAAAACAGGCTAATTATTTATTAAAACAGTTATCTTATTCATCTGATAGTTTGTGTCATCATATTTGCTTGATAGAAAAACAAATGTTTCAAACATAACTTGTAGTTAGTATAAGTCATTAAAAAGAGAAAGTGCAGAGATCCAACAAAATATCTCATAATGGGGTTACATATTACCTCGCTAACGAATTATATATATATATATATATATAATTCAGGAAATGATAGATGACCAATTGTGTTTGTACATGAGCATAAATGCTGATAAGTTGTTTTTCTTCTTTTTCAGCTGTTCAACAGTTCTATGAGGATTTGTGAATCACATATTGGACTTTGAAGAAATTTGGATTTTAAAATGAGAAATCTTTGATTCTGCACTAATTATAGCCACTATAGCATCACCATTCTCTGCATTTCAAGCTTTAGGTTAAAATAACTATTTAAATCCTGCTGTCATTACAAATCTCCTGTGACACTTTGGTATAATTTCACAAGAGGTAGTAAAAAGAACCTTAAGTTTTTTTTCTGTTTATGCTGAATAATAATCTCAATATATTGTAACATTAGTAAGTGTTTTATTATGGTGGAATAATTTCAATTTAATAGATTTCTGATGTTGTTTCCTCAATAAAAGTCTCTGCTTTTGCTGCTCTTGTCATTTACTGAGTCTTTGAGCTTATCATCTTCTGCAGTGTTCCTAATATAGTTTATTCAGCTGCTTACCAACTGTACTGATTTAACCCATGCTAATGACTCTGAGACAAATCTGCAGCTGGCTTTAGAAAACTTTCAGCTCTCATGACAACAGGCTCATTAGCAGGTGTCAGAACTCTTAATTGGGTCCTGAAGATGCTGCATGGCTACAAGAAGCGTCACTATTGGAAATAGAAAGGCATGTAAAGCTGTTGCTTATGGCAAGTCTACTTTGAAATGATGACAAACTACTTATGAAAATAGTCTCTCAAGGAGACTGTCGGATTTAAAAATGACCTCTGCAGGAAATAAAAGTAAATCCAAAAGAAGATGATTGATGCATACAGGAGGGTGACCAGGTCCATGCAGGCAGGAGGGGTGTTAGCATTTCGCTAATGTTCATAACTAAAGAAACTTAAAGTATGGGCAGCAGTAAATAGGGTCAAAATTCTTCTGCCACTGACAATACAAGCAAACCATAAGAGGGAAGTCAAAGGTCAGAAGCATAATTAACTGATAATAAATGTGACACATTCCTCAGCACAGAGGACTACATCAGACAAAACTGAAGAAACTGAAACTGCAAAGGGGGTTAAATTTTGAAAGACAAAGACAAAAAATATTGTAATGTAACTGAAATTTTATGACAGTTGATTTTCTTTTCTAAATAACAAACTTTTACTTGGTTATCTGTAGTGGTAACACAAGCTAAATTGTCCCTTTTATGTATGAATACTGGTGTACGTTCGGCTGACACTAGAAAAGGTCCACGATCTAATTTTAAACCGAGGGAAATAAGAGCAAACATCCTGACACCAAGCACCTGCTGCCTGCTGTCCCACACTCACACAAACAGCCTCAGTCTGCTGGAAATCAATCCAAGACCCAAATCCTTTCAGAGCTGCTCCAACTGTGAGCTTAGCTTCGAGTTTCACAGTGATGATTATCATAAATTTTATTAATATCATGATGCACCAGCTTGGTCTAAGAGAGGAAGGCAAAGTCTATTCAATGAATATCTTCTGCCTAACAATCTATTTTAAATATATTTTAAGAATAGAAGCTGTGGTAAAAATACCTAATGTGTCTTCAAATTTAAACACGCTGTGATGTTTGTCTGGTTCTAAGCAAATGTTTAACATGAATCTGTTTTCACAGTGACTCTTACAGTCACAGTGAAATGGAGGCCATCTGACATATGAGAAGTCCCCCTTTTAAGGCTCTGGGGTTGGATATGTGGGAGGTTTCCATCAGAGCAGCTCAAAAGAGGAAAGTATAAGATTAGCTGTGAGATAAAACTGTGACATGATCTCAATCTATCTTTTAGGAACACAATTGAACAAAATGGAGGGAGAGCTCTTCATTAATCATCATGTTGGTGTATTATGAACCCAAGCTACACTTACCTGAAGTGGAGATAGGTGCTGCTAATGTTTTGTTGGACAGGCTGCAAAGCAAACAAGTTAGTTTAGTATGAGAAGGGAGCTACAGAGGACTAATTACCAACAACTACAAGTGCTTAAAAAAGAGAAGAGTAAAAGTACACTCAATATGCTGGAGTGCAGTTCTGTTAATGGCAGACTCATGCTTCCATCTAACATGGCACATAATTCATAAAGAAAACATTGTAAACACTGCTCTACAAGTTCTTCTCACAGATATTGTGTCTCATATGCATCATGCATTCAAGGTTTTAACATCGTGCACTTGCTTCTATCAAATTCTATGCAGCATTTGCAGGTTAGCACTTGGCTGACAGGTCAGGACCACGCTGCAGAACCAGCTTGTCAATCAACAGGCAGAGTTTGACTGGTTTACCTTCGGTGAGTGGCTGTTGGGACACACTGCTCTCTGCTTGTTAATCCCGGCTCAAGGTGCCACAGGGCCGACTCATCCTGAAGTGAACTGAAGCCTTAGGGAGCGAGCCACAGTGCACAGTGGCCACTCCAAAAATAAAACTGTTGCCCTCAGTGTGTGTTGCAGGGGCAGATGGGGGTTTCCAGGCTACCTGAGATGGCTGAGATGCAGCCCCTACAGGCAGGCGGCAGACACCTCCACCTGACCACCTGAGGGAAGGTGGTCATTTTTGTCACCTCAGTGGACCAGCAGAGAGCAGCAGTTTCACAGAGTAGCCAACAAGCTGACCATCTAAAACAACTAGTAGACATTTTGCATTGTTGCAAATGAGACTAATTAAGCAGTGTCAATGCATCTGCAGCAAATATACAGCTGGGGGCACTCAAGGTAGCTGTTAGCAAGTCATATTTTTCATCAAGTGGCAACCTGCTGGTTGAAAATGAAGCCAAACTGAAAGTACCCAAAACTGCAGTTCCTTGAGTGGACACTTGAGGCTACAGCTCCAAATATATAGTACAACATCGAGCTTGAAAATAAAAATCCTATTAGTCTTACCACGGTTCACTAACCTGTACATTTAGACAAGGGTCCACATAGTGAAGATTAACATCACCAATAGTTTAACACTTACTTTAAAATATCAGTGCAGCAAGGATTAGATTCTAAAAGTTCTTAAATTAAATAAGTGACTAGGTCAGTCTATTTAAAATCAGTTTATATTCTTGTTTTATTAGTGGGGCCAGAGACAGTTCAGGAACCTGTAAGTGCTACATATAGTATCTTTGGCGAGGCCGGTTGATTGAATGACTTCATGTAACTACAGGTTGCAGATAATGTTTTACATTGACTACTGCCATCTGCTGTACCAGAGGGGAATGTAGGAAACACAGGCCCAGTTGTTATTTTTTTAAAAGGTTAAAATATAGAGGGTTGACAAGTCTTCTCTATAAGTGAGTCAACAGACCCATTAAAAATCCCACATTTATAGGCCCTAGATTAACAAACAAAACAAAACATGTTTACAGACTGATACAGAAACGTTTTGTACTGTAAACCTGATTTTAATGTGCCTGAACATACTGGGGGTGAACTTTTATATACTCAAAAATTTACATGGTATGAAGGTCTAAAATTGGTGACAGCTAGCTGCTAGCTGTCTGCTATGTGTCAGCAACCTGGCTTCATCTTTTCCTCCTTAGCTCCAATTATTAAACCTTTAGTTAGGATTCTCGAGTGATCATTGAGGGGGACCATCATTTACATCGATGCTGAGATTAGGCTATATGTAGGAAAAATCAGAAAAACAATGGGGGGGGGTTCAGTTTTGAGTCACATTGCATTCACACCCACCTGTTTGCCCAGTTTCAAATCAACCCCCAAAACAATGAAGCCTTCATTGTGGCTCTTCAGAAATGTCACAGCAAGGGCGTAAATCCCACGAGGGACGCAGGGGACATGTCCCCCCCTTCCAGACAGGGTCCCCCCAAATTCAAATTGAAGGGAGATTTGGACACTGTGGGCTAACGTAAGTAGCTAGCTAGCTATCTTTTCAATACACAAATAAATGCTAACGTTAGCCAGTTTTCCTCCTTTACCACTAAATGACAGTAGCTAGCTAAAGCTGACATTAGCTAACTAATGTTAGTGTTATGTACCTTATGTAATGCTAGTGACTGAAGGACACTGAGGGTCATCACTGTGAGACAAGTTGTAAAGGAAGGTAAAGGGGGAGAACAGCAGAGAGGCTGATTGAGGATAAGTGTCACAGCAGAGCAACACACATCCAAGGAGAATATTGGTAAGTGCTGGATAGAAACACCCTCCACATATTTGGCACTTCCCTCCTTGGTGTCCCCCCAACACTGAAGTAAGATTTTGTCACAGACAGAGACAGAGACGTCATGTTTTAGAAAGCCTGTGGTCTTCATGCATGACTTGCAGAAGCAGATCCACAACTGTAAAAGTATCTTTTTTCAATTTATTTAATTTTATTTTTATTTTTTTATACAGATCATACAGCATACAGATCTAGTTTGTCACTGGATCGTATTTATTCTTTGATGGAGTATCTAAGAAGGTTCTTTCTGTTTCTTTTCGCCCAATTCAAATGGTACTGCTAAATTTGAGACCCATCAGGTACAATGAACCACAGAAAACTACAGCAGACCAAACAAGTCTTTATGACCAAAAGCTACAAACTAATACAAGAGTCTCTAAAAAAACAGCATTCATTTAGTTACTGTGTATTTCTATTGCTTTCAGAAATCATATTAAAATTGCCAGGCTGCTAATGAACATTCTCTTCAGCTCTATTATTATTCCATCGTTCTGCCAATCTGTACCGGCTAAGTGTCAGACTGATTGACTGACTGGTTGATGTGTGGCTGGTGCTTATACACACACAAACACAAGCACACACACACTTTCCCTCCATTGTCTGGATGCCAGGCTGATGTGTAACCCCCCTCTCAGCCTTCTATCACTGTAAATTTAGCAACAGAAGCTTCTCAGCTGCTCCTTTCCAAAACCTGAGCCCTCCTCTTCCATCCACAGTATTTCATCCATCTCCTTCTCCAGGGTCATGGCTGACTACCCCCTCCAACACACACACAATCACACACACAGACAGACACAAACACACACACACACTTGTCTCTCCACCTATTCCTCACATAAACATACAGTCTACACACACACCTCGCTCTCATCCCACAGCCAATAAGGGTCTGATGAGCTCAAGTATCACTATAACACAAGGACTTATTCTCTGAGCGGAGCCTGCAGATTCTTACAGACCTTCATCTTCATCGCCAGAGGAGTTTCTCTTCCTCTCTGAGGTAAGATGACCACTGACGGGCAGTGGCCCTGAGATTACTAATCAGGGGGAAACTATATGTTTCTGACTTCATTTCTCCTTTCAAGCCAAAATATGTTTGTTGTATTTTTAGGTTTTATTGCACTTTTGGGCAGCAGGAGAAAAAAGCTTCAGGCAGAGAAAAAACACAGATTGTCATCTGTCCTTCAACACTGCAGGCTGCAAATTCTGGAGGGACGTTTGAAATAGATGCAAACATGTTCAGCTGCATGTCCAACATGTGTAGTTTGTGTTTGGGGTCAGTTCACAGTCTGGCTCTGGAGCAGGAGTTTATTTACCACAGATCAGTTTCATTTAACAAGTAAAAAATGCCTTTATATGATCGAATCAAATGCATTTTAATGAAATTAACAGGTAGAATGAAATATATTTGTACCTTTTAAAAATGTAGATCATCATTTTAAATGATGGAGAAGAACTGAAGAGTTCCAGAGAGAAACAAACGGATGTATTTAAGGGATCAAAAGACATTAAGTATAATAAGAAACAGTTCAATCAAAGCAATTTGTGCATTCATTTTCTGAGATGTTGAAGTTCTCGATTCCTACTGTGCTAAACTGAAGAAAACTGTGAATTACAGCTTCAAATGGATTTTATTTTTTGTATTTTCCATCTTTTAACATATTTTGTCTGTTTTTACCTGCATGCAATGACATTATGTTGAAATATTTGACACTTTGGCACTTACTGGAAGCACACTTTGTCCTGCTGAATTGTCCAATACAAATGTAGTTCCTGGTATTTCAGCACTGGTAGAAAACGCTCACAAACGGGAAGTTGATATTAAAATCACCAATATTACAACTTCACATAGTGCTTATCTGCAGTCTTATGCCTTAAGAAACATCAATTCTTTCAATACCAAAGTCTAAAACCACACAGATCATTCTTAACTAACTTTTGTTATATTTACTGCAATTTTTGATTAAAAATGGGGACATATCTTGTCTTTGTTATCTGCATATTGTCTTTTTCTAAATGTGGCTCTATACTGTGAGCATGTATCTCTGTACAAAACACATGCACGTTCACTGACTTACAGATTTAAGCATCAAGTCTTGGGTTTTTATAAGAGCAAATGCTGAATACAGATTTGTGGTTACTAAACTAAAAGCTGCCATCTTATTTATGTCTTTTAAAAATGTTCATTATAAACATATGCTGTATATCACTTAACCAGAAAGGTTCCCCTTTTGTAACCTCAGCATGTTGAACTTTAAACTGATGCACCCGCAGATTCTGGTCAACCTGAAAACGAGGTCAGTATCTTAGAGACATGAGGTTTTGAGATGGTGACGAGGTGTTCACTGCCAGAAGCAAAACACACATCCTTCATCCCTCTTCTTCTCTCTGAATCAGACTGATGTGATTGGTCTGTAAATTTGTCTCATATTTCAATCCAAATCTGCTCTCGATTGGCTCAAGATGTGATGTTCCTCAGCAGTCTCACCTGTTTCATCGGTCTTTCAGTTTCAGCACCTAGCTTTAATTTCAGAAAGACACAGAAACACTTCTCAGCATTCGATGTTCTCATACCTAAGAAATGAAGTGACCACCCACTAAATATACGGAGCGCTGAAGTGTCGGTATGTACTGAGCGCATACTGGACTCACAGAGGTGAGGCCGCTGTCGGCTGTAAGTCGATCAAAGAGCTTGTTTAATGGAGGAGGATGCTGATTGGCTGTTTGCGTGCAGAGGATCCTCCCGCCAGACCAAGCCGAGGGATTAAAGCTGCTATTTGGACACCGTTCCTCAGCTGATGGGCAGAAATATGATCCAGAACTAATCCTACAAGTCCTCTGCAGCTGTGCCCACTGCTAAGTGTGAAGGAGTCATCCAAAGATACTTTATATAAATATGGAATAAGACATAGAGAATATGCAGCGAGCAGAGTGCCTCCCACATTAACTCTAACAGAGCAGCTTCTTTGGTCTGAGATGTTGTTGAAATGATAGCTGAGCTTCAGAGGACCTCTACGAACATTTTGGGCTGGTTAGAGGGACATTTTCTTGTGTATATGACTGGAGTTTGATTCTTCTGATAACCTGTAAAAGATGGTGTTGGATCAGGAAAGCAGTCACTGTTCCATCATAATTCAGCCCAAATCAAGGCTTACGACTTTTAGTGGACTGTCTGCACCAAAAGTGAAATACATTGGCTCTGTAAAGTGTGCTTTAACTTGAATTCTGTAGGGTGATAGTTAAAGTTTGGGGGGGTCATCTAGTGGTTACTAATTATGTAACTAGTTATGCCAGTTTTGGCTTAAATGTTTAGATATCTGCCTCTGAGATTTCTACTTCCACTCCCGCACAATGGAGGAAAAAAACAAACAACCTCGGAGTCTGTTTTTTGATATATTGCATTGTTTTTTCTAACATTTATTACCCTGAGTCAGTTGGTTGACTGTCTGAGCTTTAAATGTGACATTTTTGCTCCACATAGTGTAACAATCCCACAATACAGTGTATTGTGTTTTATAGTACAATACACTTGTCAGGGACAATGTCAAATGATTAATATTCAAACATTTCCAAGATTTCAGTTTACTTAACTTGACCCTTAATGTTGCATAAGTCAGAATTGCTAACGTGTGTGATTTGCAGGTGACAGCAGCTTTTTTAGAATATTAATTAAGTTCAAAAGGAGTCTACAATGCAAGTGCTGTTGATGATGTTTGTTGTTCAGTGGAATTGAACTAAACTCTCATGTGCAAAAACCAACCTGCAAAGAAGATAAAGCCTCATGGCCGGCGGAGTCAACAGATCTGGACACAGTGTTTGGACCAAGTGTAAAAATGCTTTGGGGGCAAATCAAAGATGCCACAAATGCATGACAAGTATAAGTGATGCACTTAAAATGTTACAGAAGCTTTGGTAGCAAAAATGTTTGAGAAAGAAATGTTGAAGTGTTTCAGTCTCAATGCAAACTTAAAGCTGAGCTACCTAGCAGTGTGGATCTTTTTATCTGACTGACTGCATGAAAGCATAAAACACATTTTCTTCAGGCTTTTAATACCCAGTCTTATTCCTTTTTATAAAAGAAACAGGTTCACAGTTTAAAAATGAAAAGAAGAAAGGAAGGCGTAAAAGAAGTTTGGTATTTTTGCAGAGGGACAGAGGTTTAAATCTCCTCACATCCACACAGTCACTTGTCAACTCATCAGCCTCTTTGTCTTTTCCCTCAGGTGTGAAGTCTGCTGTCACCATGTCTGACACTGAGGAAGTGTAAGTGAACGCCTCACTGTCAGTAACAGCATCAATGCAGAGAAGCGAGCTGGGTTTTATGTCTGACTAAGTAATGTATTATCTTCTATATTTCAGGGATCAGCTCGAGGGTAAGTGACAACCACCCAGTTTCTTTTGTTTGTTGGAGACATAAATACAACAACAAAACAGCATGTAGTTAAACTGACAAACCTTTTTCCCTTTCTCACTGTTCTTTGTCGACCCTGTGAGGTGAATTTCGTCATTTTCATTCTCTTTCTCTTCCCATCATTAAACATTTCTTAAAGCATATTTGAAATATATTTGACATTCAAATTATGTTGTCTTTATACATTGCATACATGTTGTAAGAATATGTCCAATATATAGTTTTAATGTGATAACTAAATGGACAGCAAATGTTAGCTTGGAGAATTTAAATCTAGTTTACTTTTTAATGACACAATGTTGTGTTTGTTTTTGTTGTCCCACTTTATGCCTCCTTTTTTTTTTTTTCTCCAAAACTGAAGATGACCAAGGTAAAGACTTCTGTACTGATTTGGTATTTTGGATCTTTCTCCACTGCACTAATTTATCAGCTGCCTGATTTCACCCTTAATTTGAAGTGTTTGACTCCGACACTTGCTCTTCATGCAGGATAGAACACTAACATCTGCACAGATGTAATGTGGGTGGCAGCAGGAGTTTCTTAGTGCAAAGTTGAACTGTGAAACCTTTTTTGTGTTTAATAGGTGATAAATGTTCAGACTATTAAAAACATCTGAGCGTTTCTTACACAGGTCTTCAGCTTCAGTAAAACTTAAAACAGACATAGAATGT
>JAPXVT010000001.1:38963612-38975294 GCA_029823135.1 Acanthurus reversus | reverse complement strand
TTAAAGGACCAGCTCCACGAGTCAGGTAAGAGAAAACAACAGCAATGATATTCATGTCGTCACAGTATGCTGTAGGGTGACATTTTTTGTGTGCCCTGGGTTTGGACTCTCAGGTATGCTTTCTTCCTGTTGCTTGTTTTGTTTGACTAAAGGTCCAAAACCCAAAGATTTTGAGTTTCTTATCCTATAAGAGAAAGAAAAACAGCAAATCCTTAAATATAAGAAGGTGGAAACTGAACATCTTCTACATTTTTGTTTGGAAAATGATTCAGACATTTAATTGATTTTTAACAGTTACCAGTCAGTAGTCTGCAGACTGATTTACTCCACTAGAAATTAAAAATTGTACATCACATAACCTGTTTAATGATTTACTGTCGACAGTGTGTTTTGCTAGTCTCCAATAGAGCAAAAAAAGCAAGAAAGAACAACATTTTTTTTAGTTAAGATGCAAATAAAACATTAACCATTTATATAGTTTCAGTTTCAATTTTTAGTCGAAGAGCCTGAGACAGTCTTTGTTTCCCTCTCCTTTAAAACCAAATCTACACCCTGACATATGCATGCTCTGTAGGAAAACTTGGCTCTGTTTTCAGTCAGCTGGGAACCATCTGGGTCACAGTTTTAAATTTCCCAGCTGTTGACTGTGCATCGGTGTGAACCTAAGAGCTGATAGATAAAGGTGCATAGTTTCCAGGCCCTCAGCCTATCCCAGGGCCTGAACTTTGCTCACACCTTGTTTATTTCCATGCAGCTCAATATGGCTGAACTTTAACTTAAACAGGCTGCAGAACATCTGCATATGTAACATATTCCTTCAGAAAAACATGAAGGATTAGATTAATATAAATTTAAATAATCCTCTAGAACTAGAAACACTGTCCACACATGCCAATGCAGTGTTGAAAAATTATATTTATTTAACAGCTTTCTTTGATAGTTACTTTACAGATTCAGATAATATATTTATGTTAATTATATGTGTAATTTTGTAAAATTATTTGAAAACTTAAGTAAAAAAGTAATTTCTTGTCTTTTCTTTTATTAAATACATATTTTTTTCCTGAAATATGCCATGAAGTACGATGAGTGCCTCTAATGTTACAACCTGATGCAAATTTTGATACAGATATATTAACATTCATGCAAATAAGAATTTGAATTACTTTTACTTTCCTTTCAGCAGAAGATCAGAGCAGTGCAAACGCGTCATCTGCCTTCACAATATAAACTTTTCTTCTGCGCGCTGCTGTGCATGTGAGGACTCACCTGGTGGCACAGGATGGTCTCTTGCACCAGCCTGGCGTAGCCATCCAGCCTCACTCCGGAGTTACTGCGGCTCCTCATCCTCACTGATCACTGCACACACACGAGTCTCAGCAAGTATGCAATGCTCAAAGCTCGGTGGTTTGCCTGTCTGTAAATATGACTTCATCTAAATTTAGATAACAAATAGAAAGACTACATTTAGCTTAATCACGGAGTGTATTTACCTTGCAGTGACCCATCTTTGCTGTTCGCCGCGGGGATTTGATGTGACAGCTCCTGCAGAGGCTGCTTTGCTAATGCGCGCTAGCCGAGTAGCATCCAGCTGTTAATGACGACAAAAAACACTGAACGTTAAACCACTGTCCGTTTCCACTCTCTCTCTCACACACACACAGCTCAGTGTTCCGGTTGACATGTAGAGTCGGGCCTCGGATGACGATAAGTGACGTCTGACAGTGAGAGATTCGCGTGCAGAGTTCGTGTGTACGCAACCGAACGGTCACCCTGCAGGAATATTTTATGTTCCTGTCGTTTGATAAAGTGCCACCGGGGGGCGCCACATGACCTCCTCGTTTCCAAGCGTTCAAAGCAAATGCATAATCCAGATGTACACATGCAGCCCCTTTCCCCAAATATTCAAGCTTCTTTGCGTTGCACCTCTTCACATTAATTTATGCAAACAGGAGATAATTAAACATTCAGGAAGAGAAGAAAAAAGGGAGACGAGCAGATGAGTAAAGACAAAATGAACAGCGCACGTAAGAGCGATGGCGGAAGAACAGAAGTGCATTCTATTTTTTTAAGGTAAACACAATTTTTTTAATGTATAATTGCAATTGTAAAATCGTATTCCTGCACAATTATTAATCAATATTTAACTTCTACAATTTCTGTTAACTGTATTTAATGTTATGTTTTATTTGTACACTTGTTTTAACAATCTAAACATATGTTTTCCATGCCAATACAGTCCTTTGTATTGAACTGAATTGAATTGAATTGAGCTGAGCTGAACTGAACTGAAATTGTATTCAGCAAAATTTACTGAGAGAAAAGGGCAGCAGTAGCTTTTGTGTAGACAGACTAGACATCATATTCAGTGGTAGAATGTACCTCAGTACATTTACTCAGTTAACATACAGTTAGCTTTAGTTAGACTACAAATTAAAGATCTGAATTAAGACTGTTAGTATAAAATATAAATCACCCAATAAATTCAGTGTTGTTTAAAAGTCAAGCTTCCAGTGATGCACACATTATTGCATCATTAATTATAAACCAGTAATAATAATCATAAGATATGTAATTCTTAAAATACCCAACTACTAATTATGCAGACTGGACCATTTAAGTATGTTTTGGTGCTTGTATTTTGGTACGTTTACTTGAGTATATGCAGGACTTCATCTTGCAACAGAGTGTTTTCCACACTACTGTACGCCTATATACATTTTATTATTTGATTATCATAGTGGTAGTGTGCTGCAATGAGGCTAATTCTCTCTATTTAATACACTGTCGGGCGGTTTAATGACTGTTTGGCAAAAGAAAAGTGAAAACAACAGAGAAACTTTTAGCCACTGGAAGCCATGGCTGCGTGCTAGATACAACGTCACGAGTAACGGAATCTTTAACCCAATCAAATTCCATAGCTGTGGCTCTTTGGGCCAATCACGGCGAAGCTGTCTTAATCGCTGTCTCACCAGCAACCACAGTCCGCTAGGTAGTTTAGCATCAAGCTGGCGAAGAAGCTAACCTACAGAAACACAAAGATATCTGTTCACTCTCTTTGGTGATGTATTTCGCTTGAACTTGCTGAAGTTATCAGTCGTCCAAGTGACTAAATCGAAGGCCGTGTCGAAGGTAAAGTGACGTGTTTACTTCTCGTATCTGCTGTAGCTAGCTAAGCGTCGCAGGAGGGGGCGCAAATGATACATAACGGGTTGTTGATGTTAATATGTGGCAGTTTAGCACGGTTAGCTAGCATAAGCTAATAAAACTTTAAGCATTAACTCCTGGACGTTGATTTATTTAAGTTAAAATGCATCTGGACAGATGGCTAGGTCGTGCTATCTTTGAAACTCATGCTTTTCCTTTTCGGCTGTTTCTCATTTATTATTCCATAATAACTTATAATGTTGCAACGTGACTTTATTAACCCTCTTGCCATGGAAAATAACGTGAATATTCGTCAAAGATGTCACATGATTGCTACCACAGGCCCCTCCGTTCCTCTACCTCCATCATGTCTCTTCACCTTCTTTTAAAGCACCTTTCTTACAAAACGTTGTAAGTTAATGTTAGTATCATCAGATATGGATAACTTTTAACTGAACTTCCTCCCTCAGATGCAGTTCATGCTGTTGTTCAGCAGGCAGGGAAAGCTGCGCTTACAGAAATGGTATGTGCCTCTGTCTGACAAAGAGAGGAAGAAGATCTCCAGAGACCTGGTTCAGACCATACTGGCCAGGAAGCCCAAGATGTGCAGCTTCTTGGAGTGGAGGGACCTCAAGATTGTGTACAAGAGGTGAGTGAATAAGAGAAGTTCAGAAACCGCCAGTGATACTCTTCAACTGCTTCTCTTTGTCTCTCTCAATTGGTTTGTACAAAATGCTTTACTGGCACAGAAATGCATATTTGGATGCATATGCACTAGAGCTGTCCTGAATACCATTTTTCGGGCTTCGATGCTTTGTTCTGTGGGGGTTATCTGTCTATCAAGCAGTCCTAATCAATAAAAATCAACAAACAAAATAGAAAATCAATATGTACAGGCCAGTGTTGATATACAGTCTTTGTTTATTTACAGAAAACCCTTTTCTCATGCCCTTTTTGTAACATAATAACAGTGTGCCATAGCCTAAGTTTAGGTGAAAAATCATTAACAGCAAGAATCCTACCAGACAAACAAACAAACAAAAAGAACATCCAAATCCCAAAGTTGAAATCGAATACCATACCCAACTGAAAAAATGTACGAATATTTGAATATTTGGGTCCAGCCATAATATTCACATTACATGCACCAACCACGAGGACAATAATGCAGCAGAGACCTTTTACCTGCCATCTGAATGATGCTTTCAGAGCGAGTTTTAATCAAGTTTGAATCTCTCTGGTTGTTTACAGTGTTGTTACTCCACTCATGTAGGACGTTTTGTAAAACTTAGTTCTCAGCAGCAGCAGCAGGAATAATTTAGATCATTTAAATCAAGCTGTTTAAACTGAAATAATCCTGCTAATCTGCTGGGATGTTGAACATTCATCTCTAATCCTGATTATGGAAAAACTAGTTTGACATAAAGGTTTTTACTCCACTAGCTTTTTCCAGAACTTCCCTTTTGCATCTCATAGCTTCCATCAGCAAATGAGTTTTCTCGGTTGTCGTGGAGATGATTTAGTTACTCTAATGTAACGTGAGTATGGAACTTTAATCACAAGATAACAGGACAGGCAGCACTGCCTACATGGAGTTTAGACTGTGAGATCTGGTTGAAATCTTCCCTTGAGTGGACCTCAAAATTATTTCATTAACTCTTCAAACATTTCACAATGATCTAAATAATTTTTACTTATGGTTTCACGGTAAAATATCTAATGCCAGGCATTTCAAGTAATTGGATGTGTTAATTTTTGACTTACTGCATCACTTGTGTATCTGTGGAAGCTCGTTGGGGTTGTTTATGAAAACCAGTGACTCAGTGATTGTTTTGTCAAGTGCTGGGATTTTTGGCATTTAGATCTCACCTTCTGGTGTATTATGAGAGCCAGAAACACCCACTCTCAAACAGCAGCTGCCAAACAATAGAGGACATTGATAGAAATTTATAAGGAGTGTCTGATTTGTCGTGGCTATTATGTGCGGAGTCCAAAAAACAAAAGGCACATTTTCATATGTTCAATAAAACAGAAAACTAATAAATAAAGACAAACGACAAAACAGGCAGGAGACAATAACACACTGCTGCAGTCGTTTTCTTGTTCCAAGACAGTGAGTTACCGTTCTCTCTGGGACAAAGTGTGCAATCGAATGTTATTCGGTTTAATATCAGAAATAAATAAACAGAATCCGTGTAAAGGTTACAATGTTCTTTTTTTCGGACATTTTGATTTACAGTCTTACTGAAATTAATTTTTGTTACATGATGGAAGGTTTTAAGTGTTTAAAAACTACAGTTTTATTGGCTTATTTATGCCAAAGTATTCAGTGATGTAGCCATTAAACATTAGATGCAATTGTGATTCTAGTAATAGAAAGGGTTGTCACCTAAAAGTAACTTTTTAGGGGCATTTACGGGTATCTTACATGGAAGTAAAAAGTATAGAAAAGGGTTTTTTGTTGTTGTTGTTTTTATGTAATTCTCAGTGATACAGAAGAGCACCGAGCAGTTCATAAATTAACATTTTTCATTTACAGATGAGCTGTTGTGATGCAGATGAGTCCTTTGGCTTTCTTGTAGCATTCTTATGCACACCACATAGTGAACCGCAGAGACACGTAGACCATTGGGTACTTTCAAAAAATATGAACACAATTCCATTTTTGATCAACAATCATTAATGTAAATGTAATGATGAAGTGGGTAAAGGCAAGTATTAAAACAAGTAAAACTGTCTGATAAGTTTATAAAATGACATCACGTCACTGTAATGTGGCCTTTAAAATCAGGACAAAACACCATTTATTATCACAACGATGCAATATCTAAGACGATAAGTCTCATATCTTGATATTAAATATAATGTCTTTATATTGCCCAGCCCGACCGCCTTGTTCATCTATGTGCTGCCTTTTATTTCTGTATGTTTTAGATATGCGAGCCTGTATTTCTGCTGTGCAGTGGAGGATCAGGACAATGAGCTGATCACCCTGGAGATCATCCACAGATATGTGGAGCTGCTGGACAAATACTTTGGCAGTGTAAGTCTCGTAAACATCACACACGTAACTTGCTGAATGCTGATTGACAGTGAGGAGGCGAGAAACAGTGTAAAATCATTTCAGTCAGTATTCTGCTGCTGATGCTGCTGTGGCCTTACAGGTGTGCGAGTTGGATATTATCTTTAACTTTGAGAAGGCCTACTTCATCCTGGATGAGTTCCTCCTGGGTGGAGAGGCACAGGAGACGTCCAAGAAGAACGTGCTGAAGGCCATCGAGCAGGCTGACCTGCTGCAGGAGGTACAGACAGTTAACTTCATCAAAAGATGGCTGAACCCATTAGACAGTCCGACTTTTGTGTCAGGTAAATAGTATATGGAGTAGGGAGTGTTATAATGGGATAAGAATCTAATGATTTTAAACCGATCACAGTCCTCTCGGGTGATGCTAAGCCCATAATGGGGATTCTGAAAGCAGCAGCACCCAGAGAGTGGAAGGGAAGGAGAGTGCTGACTCATTCCCACAGTCTACAACCGATGAGTCAAACCAGGCGACAAATAATATTTCACGGCTGATTAACTTGCAGATAACTGACATGTTTGGTCTGGAAAATGTTGGACAGTCGGGGAAACTGCACATGGCAAGTTTCACAAACTCACCTTACATTGCTAATGTTAAATCAGATGGAAGAGAAGACGAAAGGTGATGGATTTCTATTTTCACCTCGCGGCCCTGTCCACCTGCCGTCACCTGTTTATTTTAAGCCTGCACAGCTTGATTAATACCTCTCTCCCTTGTGTCAGCACACTGAAGCAAGTGCTGTCCTGCATGTCTGCATGTCTCTCACTGTGGTCTCTGCAGTCAACAGAATCAGTGCTCAGTGATTTATTTATAGAAAACATGCAGCACTATTGTTGGCTGTGTAAGGTTGAACTTACTGGAGAGGCATTCTGTTCCCATCACACATTGTGTAAATTGCAGTTGACTCATGGTCTATTAATTATAATTTGGATGGGTACTCTGGACTACAAATGTGTGACAGATACACTGACTAAAGCCCGACCGATATGGGATTTTTGGGGACAATGCAGATACCAGTGATTGGGAATACGAAAATTCCGATATCCGAGATATATATCGGCTGATAATGTACATATACAATATCTGCTCAATGTGGTTATCAAGCACTTGTGACAAAGACACGGAGTGGAGGCAGGATGTCTTACATCTGTGGAAGACAAGTGCACTGAACAATAAACATTTCACTTTATAGTTATTAAATAATAAGCCGCAAATAGTGTAATTACACCATTTTACATCACTAGTCCAAGCACTTTTTCCAGGCTTATAAACCATTTTATTATCAGTGCATATTGGTGAACCATATGCTAATAATGATACTGGCTAATAATATCGGCCAATCGATATATCAGTCAGGGTCTAAGACTGACAGTATGATCGCCAGAAGCATTGATTTCTTGTGTTCATCTTCAGGAGGCCGAGGCACCACGGAGCGTTTTAGAAGAAATCGGGCTGACATAAATCATCATGCTGCTGCCTTGCAGTTCCACCAGACGCAGCAGATCTGGCAACTTCCCCGTTTTCTCCAGTTCACGGTGTCAGTGTTGTATGTATCTAATCACCATCTTATGTACTGTATTGTTCTGTATGGTACTGTCCTGTAACGTCCTTTTATTGTGGTGCCAACTGTGGTTTTAATGTGTTTATTATGTTCGAGCCCCCTCGCTGTATTGTGCAGTAACATGAGCATACATCACTCCTCTAACTTCTTAAAACTCCACAGAGTAAAATGTAGCAACATGTGAACTCTAGTGTCATATTAGGATCATTCTTCATCTCCGACTGCAGAGTTGTCTGTGCTGTTTGACTCGAGGACTTTCTAAGGTGCTGTTGTAGCTGCAGTTGGTGCTTCTTGTGTGTTACAGTCACATTCGAGGGACAGAGCTAAGCTTACGATTTTATGAAAAATTAATACTTTCTTTAAAAAAACCCAAAAGGTCTTTCGACAAACTTGCAGCTGTTTTAAAAGTATTTTACAAAATCCTTAAACTCTTCTACCCATGATAAAAATAAATAAATAAAGTGTGGCACATATGAAGGTTTGCAGCTTGTTTCTCAAATCGACTTTTTCCTAATCCAGGTTGAAAGAAATTACTTGTCCTTGTTCTTTTTTCAAAATGGCAAAATAATTGCTGTTTGAAAATACAAAATGTTAGGGAAAAAAAACACCACCACTAGGCTAATAGTTAGGGCTGGGAAATAAACTGATTTTAAATCAAAATTCAAATCAATTTGGACAATGTTTAAAAATGAAAATCATGAAAATCAGTTTTCCCTTTAACTAGGGTAAATATGGTAGCCTACAGCTCTCTCTCAGCTCAGTTTATTAGCCCCAGATTTGGGGATTCATCTTTATTTGATCAAACCTTTATTGAATAAAAAGGTTTAGTTTGGTTGAAGTTAGGTTTGCCTGTCATTCCCAGTGCGAAAATTCACTTTTGTCTGAATTAAAAACATTTAGTTGTCTTTTGTAGTTTAAAAAAAAAAAAAGAAGAAGAAAGAACCGATTAAAATCCAAAGTGGTAGGAAAAATCGGGGATTTTACTTTTAGGCCATATCGCCCAGCTCCACTAATAGTGTTTGAAGAGAACTGTGTTGGAAACAGATTAAAAGTAAATTTTCATTAAACAGAATGTATCTCATCCAGATAGTTGAAGGAATCTCTAGAGACTTTAGAAATACCTTCACAACTGGAGTGAATTTTAACGAAACCGGGGTTTTCTAGATATAATATTGGGTATTAATTTTTCAGATCATTCGATGCTCCGCTTTGTGATTGTAACTCACGAGGCAGCAGCTGAGGCTTGTGCTGTTGTGCGCATCACTGGTACTGTTACAATCACTTGTTAACGGGTGAATTCAACCCAGCAATCCAGTGGAATTAAACAATTTACCCATAAAGAATATTAGTGTAAACGTCAAGTCGATTTGTGTTGGTGATTCTTCTGTAGAAATGAACTATTCGCATTTCTTTTTCAAGACTGTTTACGTTGTTTTTATGTAGTGTCTTCTTGTTAAAACTGTCACTCTGTGGTCTTTTTTTTCCTGACAAACATTTGTTCAACATAGAAGTCTGAATGGCCTTCGGAGATAAATCTTAGGTCAGTCTCTCCCTGAGTCTTAGTTAAATAATCAAACAAAAAAGAAACTATTTAACGTGTTTTGATGGCTTGGCTTACTCTCAAAGACTAATGACCAAAGAACACTGTGTTTTACTTTCTTAATGGTGTCTACAGAAGGCTAACACGTCAGAAAAGGGATTTACAGCTGCAGATGTTTAATGAAAACATGTATGTGGAGATTATTTGGCCATAAAATACCAGTATTATGTAACTATTCCAATCCATTTAAAGACAGTTCTATCTTGAGTTTATTTAGAACAGAAGGTAAGCTGCACATATCAGGGCACAGCCTTAATGTTCATCGCTGTCGGCTTGTTTACTTGTCAGCAGGATGCAGAAAAACAAGCCAACAAGTAATGAAGTCATCCCAAACTGTACAGCAGTCACATTTTTACAGTATTCTTAAAACCACATAGTGTTTTTGTTTGACATTCATCTTTGATTTATGAAAAAAAAAAAAACTTTTTGTATTGAACACACTTGCCAGCTTTTTTTTTCTTATATTTTAAAGTTAACAATAAATGTATTAAAAAAGAAAACACATCTGTTTCACTTTTGTTGTGTTGTTTTTACAAAGCAACAGTTACCACGTATGCTCTCAGCTCCAGTTGATTGTTTAATAATTAAAGCAACATTACCCATAATATTCACATATACACACACTGGTGGGTGCCAACTTCCTGAATCACTGCTAAACAAATTTACCCTCTCTCTGTAAATTCATGAAGAAAGACAGAAATAGACACCAGATTTACAGAATTTCAAGACGCGTCACATTTTCCAGCAGACTCACTTCTGATTTCGATTTCTGTGTTGGACTCTTTAGTTTTCACCTCCGGACTAAACGTGTTCTCACCGTCAGCACATCGACTCTCATCCAAGTTAATGTTTTTCTGAAGCAGCTCTGTCTCATTTATCTCCTGACATGGGCTCGTCACAGAAACCTTCTCCACTGTCTCCTTCTCTAACTCTCTCTCCTCCTCAGACTCTCCAGATGAGGTCGTTCCCTCAGACAAACGGCTCTTCTTCTTATGCTTCTTCTTGCTCTTCTTCTTGCTCTTTTTGGAGTGCTTGTGGCGCCGGTTTGGGGTTTTCTCATTTTTATCCAGTTTCTTTGGGCTCTTTTCTTTGCTACGCTTATTTCTTTCATCCTCTCTACTTGAGCTTCTTGACCTTCCCCTTGTTACACGAGTGTCTGTGTCTTTGTCTCTACTGTCTCTCTCTTCACTTCTATTCCGGTACCTGTCTTTATCTCTACTCCTGTTTTTAAACCCATGTGGCTCTCTGTCTCTACCTTTACTCCTCGACCTGTCTCTACTTCTGTTCAGATACCAGTCGTTTCTCCTATCACTGTGTCTGGACCTGGACAACCATTTGTCCTCACTATGCTGGTTGAAGTCCCTTCGCTCTCGACTCTTGCTTCTGCTCCTACTCCTCCTCCTGTCGCCCTCTCGTCTGCTGTGGGATCTCTCAGATCTCGGTGGACTTCTGCTGCTGCGACGCTGCCTCCACGATCGTTCTCTGTATCGCTCTGAATATCCTCCGTCTCTGCGACTCCCTCTGATACTGCGGTCTGGTGACAGGTGCATGTCCCTGTCAGCCTCCCAAAATTCATGGCCAGGGTTTCGGAATACGTGCAGGAAGTTACAATGCTTCCCTTTAGGGCACCGCTGTCTATCAAACAATCCTGAGAGAGGAGAGACAAGGGTTAAAACACCAGACTGAATCTTGTATGTCTGCAGTAACATCGCTAAGTGAAACTTATATCAGTCTGAATAAGATAACTCACCACAAATAGCCGTCTTCCACCGTGTGACTGGACATAACTCACAATGAAGCTGCCGTCCTGCGTACCACCTCCCGTTAAACTTGATCAAGGCCTCTTTACACTGATCCTCTCTGAGCATAACAAAGAGATGAGAGGACATGGCATGAGCAGTTCAATCCAAAAATTTAAAAACAAAACTATTTATTTAATCATCGAGCAGTTGTATGATGGCTTACGTGTCAAACTGAACGTAAACGTTTCCTCTCAGGTGAGGTTCATAATTGCAGCTGACCTGAGCGGGAAAAAAAAAAAAGTGATGAAAACAGATGTGCATTTTTAGTGCCAACAATTTGTTCATCCATCTAATGAATGTGATTGTTGAGGCTGTTTTTTAAAGTGCAGTTGTTTTAAGAAAATACAGTATTTGGTTTATTTTTTTAATATGAATTTGTAGCCCAACTTAAGGCAACAATATGTAACATCTTTTTGGACTACATATGGAAGTTAGCTTTCTTCTAAATCTGTTGCACCCATTTTTTTGTTTGATGCAAACAATGTATGT
>JAPXVT010000001.1:38648431-38661852 GCA_029823135.1 Acanthurus reversus | reverse complement strand
GCATTAATGTTACATGCTGAGGTGCAAACTAACAGCTGTAGGCACAGAAAATAATGACATTATTGTCATTGCACAGAACAACAAAATAAAAATGAAAAAAAATCTTTTTGTATGAGTTTGTGGGGATTAAGACCTGATCATTGGCATTAATAGTAATTACATTAAATAGCAGTCTTTTCACTGAGGGTCTCGTTTGCTGTTACAGGAAATTTATGATCCTCAGAGGAATCATGAGACTGTTTCATAAATACTTAAAAGTTTCTCTCAGTCACTTAAAAAAAAACAGCATGACAATGATGAAACCAGACAAGAGGAATGAGGTAGCATAAAATGGAAAAACTAAATTAAAGTTTCACAAACTCTAAATTGTACTGAAGTGCTTTCATAAAGGTACCATGTATGTAATGACCCTGAGAAAAAATCTGAGGAGGTTATGATGATGTCAGCTGAGGTGAAGCAGGACCTCCTTATTTCTTCGGCTAATAACCTGTGAAAGGTCACATGAGTTCGTCTGACTGATATCACACAGACAACGGGGACTTCTCATAATAACATCTTGTCTCTCTCAGTGTTACCTTGGTGGCCACATAATGACTGGAGGGGATTTTCCTTCAACCCCTCATTACAGGCATTAAGCCAACAAGCAGTTATTTGCATTCTGGCTAAATTCAAATTTCATTTTGATGACTTGGCAAGAACATCGAGTTACTGAATTTTGCAGTACACTCATAAGTGCTGATGCTGTTCACTCCCCTGCACTTTGGTAGGTTTAGTAACACACACACACACACACATACAGAGACACAGACTTGCTCTTTTAGGAGAAGCAAATTGACTTCAGTTCTTTGCTGCAGCACTCTGCTATCTGGATTTTTGCTTATTCATGAGTGCTGCGAATTAACATGAATAAAAAGGCAAAAGGCACCAATGTGAACTGTGGACGATGTTTTTGTTAAACTGCATTTCTAAATATAGGTGTGTCGTCCCCTGAAGGTTCAGTGGAAAAATACATTATGATGCTTTTCTGTTAAATAAACATGCATAACTGTATGCTCGCCGCTTGTAGGATAGTTTATCTGCATCAGCTGTGGTTCTGTACCTTTGTCTGATTTATGATTGAAACCCTAAGGTCCTGAAAAAGGAATGTTGTTGTGAGTGGTGCTTGGAAAACTGGTCAAAATGTGAAAAATGAGGACACCTAAAAAATCTGTCTTTTTTTTCTCTTTAAGTCAACTCAGCCAAACACCTGCAGAGCTGGGACCATTTCCTGTACAGTGAAGTGATTCCTTATATGTTAATCCATCTTTGTGGGCGAATTTAATTCACATATTTCACCTGGATTCACTCAGTATCTCTCCTGCTTTCTAGAAAATAGAAAGTGCATACCATATTATAAAAAACAAACAGTGACAATGATACAAACCATTATGTGATGAGAAAGTACAAAATCAAATTTCAGGCAACAATAATAAATTAAATATGCCACAAAATCCAGATTTAACAAAAAATGAGAGTATAAAACTCATGACTGGCATTTCTAATAGATTATATTTAAGATTTTATCCAAGAAAACAAAGAAAGAACTGTCTAAAACCATAAAAAATGGCACCAATCTAAAACTTTGTTACCCAACGTTCAGATTCTGAAATATCCCAAAATATCAGCAGCCAGAGGAGAGAACACATCTGCAGCCAAACACACCACAAAAGGTTTTTACTCGTCATATGACTCAATGCACCAGATTCTGAGCTCAGAGAAAAACATTTCCCCAGGCTGCGTAATAATCATGAATAAGGGTCAACAGACATGCCCCAAAAACCTGTAGTCCTTCCTTTAGCTCAGCTTTTTGTCCCGAACACATCAAATGACTCCTCCGGAGCAGAATCTTGTGTTTTCTTTGAACTCGAGCAGCTGGTTTTCAGTTATATGAGTCTCCAAGTAAGAATAAAACAGATTTTCTCTCCATGCTGAGGAAGCTTTGTGCATTATGTTTGTGCAAGCTGCAAGAACAGCAAATTTATTGTAAATGGTCTTGTTACCACAACATAATAACTTCTATCCGCTTATATAATATTTTGATTGCATAAGATAAAAAACAACACGTTTCTGGGTTTTTATTTGTTTGCACACATAAGGAAAAATGTGTCATCATGAAAACGCGTCAGCTAAATTGACTGTCTCTGCGTAAATGTTTTTTTTTTCCAGGAACAGCGGTTGCAACTCAACAAGCAGTGGGAACATTGTGTAATGAGGACATTATAAATATTAATAAGCTTTTAGGTTGATTTTCTTTAAATGAGGGCACATACTCCTGTGTGCCACTGTTGTTTATCACATCAGCTCCAGAGTAATTACATCTAGTGGATGACTAATGCATACAACCTCAAATTATTTGCTTTGCTCTGCTCGAACCCTGTTGTAAAATGATGTTTTGCAGTCACAGTTGACTAGCAAGTACTCAGGCTTAAAGAGAGGGTTCACATTTTGGAGTCTGTCTTGAGAAATATTGAGTTTGCACGCACATCCAAACCAAAAGAAGTCAGTCAAAACAAGGAACTGGACAAATCAATCGCTCACACACTGCAGGGCTCCAATGTTTCATCAGCTAAAGACGTGACATTTCAAGCAAAACAGCGCTTCAAAGAGCACTGTTGCTCACAATGTTACTATTTTGGAGCATTAATAGAGGACATTTGAGCCATTTTTTAAACATTTTCATAACTTAATAATTTGTTCACTTAAAGTTTTGTCACTGTTCTTATTCATGCAGATCATACAGGATGTGACGAGATGATTTCAGTGTAAGAGATGGTGAACAAACTCCAGTCCTGCTTCTGTGCAAAAATGACCTGAATGAAGTTTCAGCTAACATGAGGTTATCAGCACCCCGAATTGACTAAATTAATGCTTATCTTTCAAAGCAATAGTTGTTATTGCAAAATTTCCCTTTTTATGTTTCCTTGCACAGACGTAGTTTCCTCTTACAATGATATCCCATGAGGAAGGCTCTTCATGGTCAGGATGGAGAGGAAGATCCAGAAACTCTTTCAATAAAATGTTGAAAAATAATTTTGGTTTTAAAAGAGACTTGGGGAAACTTGGCTACTTTGCTGGAAGGGAAACAAGTTGCAAACACAGATTTGAAGCTGATATTTCATACTTGTTAGCAAACAGTTGCTTTTTTCCACATTCAGCTGAGGAAACATTATCATAAATTTGTGTTTTTGTCAAGTATTTATTTTCTTTCTTTCTCTTTCAGCTCTTTTTTTGGTATTTACCAATTCATTAGATGGGTACGTATGAGTCTTAGCTACTTAATGCTCCACTGTGATCACCAGTTATTTGCTAACTGTGTCTTTTTTTGGTTCGGTGTTAAGCAGGTAGTATAAAAAGACGTTGTTTAGAGCTTCTTTGCTGTAAACGGCTGCTGCGAAAAAGACACAATAAAGGTGAAATAAGTTGAACAATGAGCTAAAGCTTCTAGTGAAGCTGATTCACGTGAAAGGTCTCCGTAGGTTCACCAAGGCGAGCAACCTCTTTCACATTGTCACATCGTCCTCACATTGTCATTTGATACATTAAAGCTGTTCCAAGTTTTCCAAAAGCTGCAGAGCTCTCTCACTTGAATGCATGCAGAGAAATGTTCACTGTCAAGGTGAGCACAAAGTTACCAAACAAGTTTCTGAGCTTGGTGGATGGAAACAACTCTGAAGAAAGCTGAATTTGTGAATCTGACATGAGAGCCGTACATTAGGAAGCGTATAAAATGATCCATGGATCTGGTGTCAGCGGTCAGGACGCTCTGTAACTTGGGCAGTAGTTAAAGCTTTCAAGTGCAGGTCCCTGCACGCTGATGTCTATTTATAAAGGCACTTTGTGTTCTAACTTTGGTATCCAGCACTGTGCACAACTCTGGTCTGAATATGGACACAAACTCTGACACTGAGGAGCCATAATGAGCAGCCTCAAGTTGGAACAGATAACTAAGGGAGGCTTGTCCTTTGTCTTCACAATTACTCAACTGCTCTGCATTGCCGCTGCCAAGCAGGTCATCGAATCTAGTTATTTTAGGACTTTCCATTGGAGAAAATTCTGCAGAAGCTTTAACAGTTCCTGGTCCATGCTGAAAGAGTTTTAATTAGCCTTCTGGGAAAGAGCATAGCATTCACGACCTTGAATTAGTAGGCGATGCGTTAAGCTACTGTCAGCTGATGGGTGGTGAGTTGAGCTGCTTATCGTGGTGTTCCTGGATTTTATTTTTAACCTGACAACACCTGACAGGCCCTCGACCTCAGAGGCTGAGGGGTGAGCGGTGGTTAGGAGAAAAGTGAGGAGAATGAGAGAAAGTGAGGTGTGTGGGTGCAAGACTGAGAAGAAATGCATAATACTTAGTTGTAACTTGCAGCAGTGTGTGAGGATGGAGGGGTTTCTCTCCTGATGGAGGCAATGAGGTAGCCTGTGTGCAGACATCAGAGCAGGGACGCAGACAAGTAAATCAAAACCATCACATCTTTCTGCAGAAGAGAGATCAGAGCGTGAGACACTGACACTGCAGACATGTGAGATGTGGACAGGGCAAAAGGACATGTCAGGTGTTGGTCGTGAACAGTTAGCACAAGACGATTTGATTTTGACCTACATTTTGTCTTGAGGCACTCCTCTCATTCCATCACTTGGCACAAGTGAAGTAAGTCCACAGCTTTATGTGAGCATTCCAGCCAGGTGTGACTGAGGGTTGGTATTTTTACCAACAGAGCAGGATATCAATACATAACTGGCCTTGTTTTTCCCAGCAGGAAGTCACTGCAGTTAAAAAAAAAACATCAGCAGCTCAAACCTTTGGACCACAATATTTCCCTTCCTGTCATGTCAGAGTTGGTTCAATGACTCATAGAAGGATGTGATAAACCAGTTTTCAGCCATTCACCTTTTTAAGAAGCAAGTATATATACGAGGTCACAAAAGCACTATATGAGTTCAAGTTTTAAGGCCCTTCAAATGAACAATGTTTTTATTCGATTCTTAGTAAGATGTAAAAAATTAAACATGCAATGAACTTGTAAAATATGAGGAAGTGTAAATGATTTAACTCCATATCAGTATAGATGAAACTGGACCAACCTTGACTGCAACATTAAGGCTGTTTACATAATGATGCATCAATAATAACAATCCAGTAATATACAATAATATACTGACCAGGCTGTTTGCTCAAATGTGTTTTACATGTTCAGCATGATATTGGTATCGGAAGATAATAGCCTAAAAAGTTAATTATTGATATCAGCAGATATCAAAAATGTAGGCCTATGGTTGATATATCAGCCCTACATATTTGCCGCCCTGCAAACCAGTTGTTTAATTAGGAGACTTAATTTTAATTTTTAAGTATAAACTCCATCAAAAAGGGGCACATTTTTATCTTTTACACTACGAAGCTCACTGTCACCAGGTTGTGGCTGTTCATAACTTTTAAAAGGGCATTTAATCTTGTTTTCACTGTTAAGAATACATTTTGGACATTATTTACACGCGATCCATAGAAATTACTTTGTTTTTATGACTGTATTTAAAAAAGAATATATCTATCATTTATGGTAGAATCAAATGTCTGGTTTTATGTCTGTTTCAAAAACAGACTGTGACGAGAGTACTAGGTCAGTTCTAGTACAGACAAAACTTCATGTTCTTTATAATGAAAACAAAATGTATGTACTGATATCAGTATCGGCTAAAATTAGTTTGGAAATATCAGATGTTGGCAAAAATCCAATGTTGTGCATCCCTAGTTTGAACCAAACAAAGATGCAGACTAATCCATGTACCCTCATACAAATGTTTACCATATTTTGGGAAATACCTTGACTTCAAAACATTACGCTCTCTCAGTATTTAAGTGTTACAAATTATATGAAACTTACTTGCAAAAAGGTCTTTCCTTATGGTAAAAAAATGACTCCCCACTATCCCATGTGACTGATCCTAAAAAAATTTCCCATCGAAGAAATAAAAAGAGAAGTTGACAATGTCACCACAACCTGCAGGAATCCAATATTTCCACACAATGTGATGTGGTCACCTTGCCAACTTCTCTTTTCTTTAAGAGAAGTTTGCAAACACTAACAGTAAAGCAGCCTATGATGGGACATGAAATGCTGTCACACTGTGCTTCATTGATGGGAAACACATCACTATTACATAACAGGCAAAATGTTGCATGCAAATAATGGAAATGGGCACATTTGTTATATAATCCTGCTCTTTTTAGACCTTAAAGCAGGTGGGAAAGAATCTGTGTACCAAAGTGACAGCTCTGATATATGATGGTCAGAGTTACATTTAGCTGATAGTCCAAGCTTGTGTCCCTCCTTGTCAGTCTGCCGACTTAAACATTAAAAATGGACTCTAGAGGTGGCAACACCATAGTCAGCACTTCCTCTTCACCAAGGAGGATCTTGTGACTGTGCGGTCAGACAAAATCCAGGTTATAAAACACCACCTGAGTGTATGAGGTCAGAAAAACATCCCTGACCACAAGGAAAAGACAGACGCAGGACAAACTCTTTGCCAGTAATTTTATTTCGAGATATTTTGTAGAACAGGGGAACCAATGATTACAAAAAAAGTTCTGAAGTGTTCTACATGCTACACCTTAACCTAATTCATCATGCTTGCCTGGAAAAAGTACATAGAAATTCAACAAAAAGAAACGTACAATTAAAACTGACATACATTATACTCACCATTAACTTTACTTTAGATGTACCTTTCTCTTACCTCCATGCACGCAATTGTTTTTACATTACATTTAGATAAAAAATTAAGACTTTTAGGCGCTTCTTTAAACCATAGAGCAGTTTTTCTACTAAAGACAGAACGCACCTATAAATAAAATGACAAAAAAGAACCAAAAGAATGATATCCATATGGACAATATTGATGGAAAATGGAAAGCTTCAACTTCTTTTAAAACAAAACAGATGAATTTGCATCCTACCGTAAAACAAAGGAACACTTATACACCCATATAGTGCCGAAATGAAAGTGGAAGTCTGTCCAACTCCTCAAACTTCAATAATCACATTGAAATAACACATTTTGATAAAATAAATATCGCACATCTGCTAGAAATAAATAATGATTACTGAAACACCTCACTATGTTAAATGCTAAAGTGAGACAGATTTCATCTACGCGACCACTTCATTTCATGGTATGAGGATGGTCATGTGTTTAAAGCACTAGTGCGGCTTCGAGTGTCTCTCGCGGCTGTTACCTTGAGGTAGATAACACATTTACATTAACGCCTACGGTAATGGTTGCTGCTGGCATCATGTGTCAGATTTACAGTATGAAAGGATTATTAAGGAAGCTTTCTTCAGGGGAAAAAGTCAGAGTCAAACAAAAAATAAAAAAAAAGGACAATCCCATCCCCCTTTTTTCTGTTGTATCCCATCCCAGGAAAGAGTTTAAAAAGCACTTCAAATGCCTACAGCAATGTTAGCGACTACCATCCTTCATTATGTCACACCCAAACAGCCAAACCTCGTTTCTTAAATCAGAACCATCCAGCTTTCTTCTAGCCTTTCCTCCTCTGCTTTCTATTTGTCTACAGTACTTGAGTGTGCGAGTGACATGCCAATTTAGCAATGAGAGCGTAGACATAATCCCATGAAGGCCTGGTGATCAAGGCTCAGAGTGATGACCAAAACTCTTTGAATGTAATAAATCACCCCTCTCAACTCTTAAAAAAAAATTTTTAAAAAATTAAAAATAACCACAATAAAAAAAGGTATGAAATGATTCAAGTACAATAATATACCATTTTATTAAAAAAAAAAAGAACAAAAAAACATAAAAACAAAACTGCCTAGATTCTGCACTGTGAGGGAGGATATATCTCTTAATTAAGATGCTTGAAGATGCTGCTGTATGTTTTGTGGGCAATTTGTGGGGAGCATTTGACAGCGCAGGGGGTGAGGGATGCCTGGAAGGATTTTAGAGGCAAGTCATCGGTGCTGTCAAAGCCAGGCAGGGTCAGAGACTCCAGCTGCACGTTAAGCACAATCTCTGTGTTCCTGCTGAGGAAGCTCTCGTCCAGCTCTCTCACCTCCGAGGGCTCCGTCTCCGGGCTGGTCACAGTCTCTCCGACCCCCTCTTCCTTTCGGCTGAACAGGCGGTCCAGGTAGCTGGTGTAAGTGCTCTCCTTCTGGAGGTGGTCCTCTCTGCGAATGTCCCAACACGCTTCATCAATCAGACAGCCGTTCTCCTCTTCTCTCTCCTCGGAGACGAAGCTCTCCCAGGGCTGAGCGGGCCGGGCGCCGTCCCCGCTGACGACTCCCAGCCCTCCCCCGCCTAGCTGGGCGAGGTTTACCAGGCACTTCTCCTCCTTCTCCTGACTTATGGACTTGGACATGGAGCCTGAGCGAGGAGCTTCCAGCTGGGAGACAGAGGAGTTGAGCTCATTCAGGAGGCCCACCTCGTTAAGCAGGGTCACCTCCTGGCAGGGCTCTGGCTGCAGGCTCAGCTTGATGGTGCTGGCAATGAAGGAGTCGAAGTCAAAGCCTTGGTTCTGCTGGCTTTGTGGCTTCTCTGTCTGGTGTTTCTCCTGCTCTCTGTCCTTCTCCACCAGACTCTGGGACTTCTCGGCCTCCTTCAGGGCAATCTGCGCCTTCACCAGCCCGTTCCTCTCGCATTTGCTCTTGGCCTTGCGGTCAGCCTTTTCCTTGCTCTGCTGCTCCTTCCAATTGGAGAGGTCGATGATGAGTTTGGGTTCGTAGTAGTGGTTGACTTCACTGTCCCTCCAGATGAGGTTGTCCAGGTAGGAGGGCGAAACAGCCTTATAGTTACAGGTGTGGCTACACTGCAAGTCACAGTATTTGTTCTCGTGGTAGTCGTTGTCCTGCCAGGATCGCTCTGGCACAAACAGAGTGGAGTAGTCGAAGGACGGCTCATCCAGGAACTTCTCCCGATCTCCATCAGCATATTTACGAGGATCCACCTGGTCACAGACAAAAGCCACCGCTTAACCTTTGTCATTTTATCAAAATGTTAAACTGACTTATGTTATTCCTATACATTTGTCAATTTCATAAAGCTTAAGTTTACAACAATTTGCTATTCTATTACAGCAATGCAATACACCACCTATGCATCCTCCCATTTGAGAAGCACATTTTCACAAGACTAATATCACTAAGCATTCAAAGTTTTCATTTACTGTTAAGTATTTTAACGGGAGTATACATGTTTATCAAACTTCAAGCACACCTGGACCTCCTCCTCATCTGTCACATCAGAGAGAGCCCTTGGGTCCACCTGAACTTCGTCTGGGTCATGGGTGCTGTGCAAGTGCCAGTCAGCCTCTGACAGCTGGCTCTCCTGATATCTGATGAATTATGAAATAGAGAGACTTCAATACAGCAACAGAGAAGCACAAGATATTTTTAAAAAGCTCTAATATAGTTTCTGAGTATGCAAATACACTATTAAAATTATTCAGAAAAACTTCATCAGTTGACTCATGTGCATGTTTTATCGCTTAGCTGTCAGTGAGTGAAGCAAACTGAGCTCCCACAAGAAAAATGTTTTGAAACAGAAAATACATTAACTTTTTATCACAAAGCAGGTGTTTGAGGGGGAATTATTGAGCATACATACCTGTCCCAGGTGTGGCTGTGGCTCTGGTCCATGAGCAGGATATCATCGACTTCGTCCTCAATGTGGAAGGGGTGCAGAGAGATAGGCTCATCAAGGGGGAAGGAGTAGTCAGCCATATAGGGGTGGGCCAAGGCCTCCTCTGCAGTCAGACGATCCATCGGGTTAAAGGTCAGGATCTTTTCCAGGAAATCCAGCGCTGTGGAGAGAAAAAAGCAGAGAGGGAGGACAATGAGATCACTTCGCAGGAGACGTGCTTTTGATGCATGAAACAGGGTTAACGCAGCTTTTGAAAGGTCAAATTCAAGCACATTAGGTACTTTCGAGGAACCAAAAACAAAACAACTACATGTTAAGCCTTATAAGGCATCAATTAAATGCAATTGGGAAAAATGTTTACATAATCAACATCTGAATAAAAAATAGGTGGTACTCACCCTGGGGACTGATGTCAGGCAGCAGCTTGGCTAGTGGCGTGTGAGGCTTGGACATATCATTGCGGATGAAGACAGGGATGACGCTGTGGAGCTCTTGTCGGTCTTCCTCTCGGAGTACAGGGATGGACTCCAGGATCAGCTGCATCTGCTCCAGCTCATGGGCTCCTGCGACAGTGGGCAGACAAACATCAGGCACTTTCTTGGAGGAACTGCACAACATACAGCATCTGCGTGACTGAGTCAGTGTGTTTTATGCAAGGCGGAGTGCGGCGGATCATGAGAAAAGAGACGTTATTTGCCTTGTGTTCAGCTCAAGGCAGTTTCAAGAACAGCCAGTCTCTCCCAGTTCCAGCTAGATTTCCAAAAGCAATAAGCACAAGAAAAAGCAAACTCATGTTTGTTTTGAAAAAAGGAAATGTTGACAAGCAGGATTTACATATCTCAGCAGACCTGTGCTTCATGTTTACCTCATCAGAGTTACCAGACATGCTTGCAAGACTGCTTGCCAGTATATTAGCATATGAAGAATTTCAGTGAGTCACACATATGAAACTGAGTCAACATTTACCAGCAAAGAGGGTTTTCCCCGTGAGCATCTCGGCAAAGATGCAGCCAGCAGCCCACATGTCGATTGCTTTGGTGTAGTTGTTTGGAGAGAGCAGCAGACGAGGAGATCTGTACCATTTGGTGACCAGACCTTCGGAGAGATGGCCCTGCATTGGAGAGGTACAAGACATATTTAGTGGGACTCAAAAACAAACAAAAAAACCCACCCTTGTTTATGATGCGTCCTTATGTTTGGTGCATTTACAGCTAAGGGGCTTAACAATGTGCTGTTTCCATGCAGTAATAGATAAATGGGATTAGATTCACTTCATGTGCCTTTAGGTCTGCCATACAACTTTGCTATTAGCACAGCAGTCCCAGAGCAAACTGTGCCTGCTGGTCCATGCTAAACCCCGTGACCCCGGGCCTTCTCCTTGACGGACGTACTCTGTGCTGGTCACGTATGCAACATAGCACAGAGACAAAGCAACTTAGAGAGAAAAGACTGATAAAAGGGGGGAGATCGGACACGTGCAGGCCCTGTCAGCAGTCTGAGAGAGCAGGATAATCCCCCTCTGCCACATACTCTACTCACCAGTGACACACCAGTGACACCAATCTGCGCTCCACTCTCACACAGGGTAAGGGTCACACCCGACGACTAAAGCCTTGTTTAAACTCACGCAAGACAACACGGCGCTGCACTCTGCAGATGGTGCAGGAGCTACTTTTTATCCATCACATGCTGCTTGGGGAACAGCTGCAAACAACAGCGTCCCATCAAAAATGTGTATGCTTTTATTACTGTCGCTTATATCCAAACTGAAATTGTTTAGTTCAATTCAGTCCTCCGGCTGTCCCTCTAACTAACCTCTCAAGGGGGCTGCAGAGGTAAACCTGCTCAGCCAGTTTATCTGTGAACATGTCCATGATGAATTAAGAGCTCAGTGCGTGCCTAGTTATAAAAATTTAGGGGTGCACATAACCAAACTCTGCAACAGCTTTTGTTGCATTCACGCTGAACACGATGGTGTCATTATAAACCTAAACCTAACTTAACAGGGACAAGAGGACACTGAACACAATGGAAACTGACCTGTCTGTGTGTGTGTGTTTGAACACACTGGGACACTGGGGGAGGGGAGATGGTAAAACAACACTCTCACTGCCCTTCCTCTCCCCCCACATGTAATGGTAGTTTGTGGTGAGATCAAAATGGTCGACTCACCACTGAGCCAGGCTCCTGTTTCTGCCCTAAATTAGCCACATATGCTTGATGTCACTCTATACTGGTGTATCACTCTGCTTTCTACACCATTATTTTGATGGGCCTGAAAAAAAAATCACACACCATGTAGACTACAGAGAGAAGTCCTACATTCAGGTAACCAGTCTAGCAGAGGCTTTCACCAGGGAGCTTGCCTGCCAGGAGGTTAAGGGAATTACAAGGTAGCAACACAACAGCAGGTCACACCCAGTAACTGCAACTTGCAAGGCTGCTTAGCATCCAGAAGAACGAAAAAAAACAACAAAACAAAACAACTGACCTTGTGAATGTGGCTCCAAAGAGAAATAAATGCAACTGGCTAATCAGAGCATTGCGACATAGATTAAGATAAGGTTAACTTGAAAGTGTGTCAGATCACTGCATGAGGACAATCCAGTGTATGATGGACTCTGATCTAAATGGAGCAGACCCGAGTTTGCATACCAGCTGAGAGCATTAAGGGCAATGGGTGCACATTCCAGTTTGCCTCTTTACTTTTACTGATCTCTAAAAGAGCCACTAGACACAAAGACAGATACACAAGCATTTCAGCATGAGCCATCTCAAAACCTCTGGTAAGAGTCGGTGACTTTAACACTTAAGCTAGATCAAACCAGACTGACATTTAATGACTCATGAGGCTCCGTCAGTGTGTGTCTGAGGTTAGTCACACAGCAACCTTTAGCACATCTTGACAGATGTCAGTAAAGGTCGTTGGTGCTGCTTAACAGAAGCTGGTCACCGAAAGCCTTAAACGATACATTTCCTTAGTGACATTAAATGTGTTTTAGACTTAATATACCCACATTCTGGTTTATGGCTGGTAACTATTGTTCCAGATATTTTGAGTTCTTGCACACAGCAGGATTTTTTCAGTCTTTGTAGAAAAAATAAAGTAAGTGAAACCACCTCTCTGAAATTCACTAAACCTCAAGTTAACTCCAGAGCATTTTTCTTGTTAGATCCAGTGAAGTCTGGTGCCAGACAGGCCTGTTGCTGGCTGAATAATTAGGTCAAATGTGTGTGCGTGCCTGTGTGTGTTCTTGCAGTTGTGTATTGCTTGTGTTGGGAGAAAGGGACTCAGTGAACCCTTCATTCCCTCTTCTTATAACATTCCTCAAAACTTCACAGTTATTATCTCTACATCATCACCAATCACTGAATTTTATACTGAGCCACAGGCAGGAACAATATTCTAGATTCCAGTTTTCCAAGTTTACATTAGTGCCATTACTCTGACTGTGAGTTAAATGCAAATGGACCATTTTCTACATGAATATTTTAACTGTTTATCCCAAACAAGTCTGTCTGCATGTCTACTCTTCATTTCAAAAGACACAGAGCTGGTAATTTGATATTCAGATGAAGTGAAATGTGAAAACTTCACACCATCCTGAGGGCCTACTGTGCATATAAACTATGTTCACTGTTCGCAGATTAAGACTGGACATTGTGTGGCTTTGCCCTTTTACACATGTAGCACACAGCTGGGAATGATTCATGTCAAATGTGTT
>JAPXVT010000001.1:38604132-38614838 GCA_029823135.1 Acanthurus reversus | reverse complement strand
TTCCACTGCTCTTTATCTGGACATTGAATATTGTTGTCTGACTGAATTTAAGCTGAATCCTCCACAAACAGTCACAGTGATGTTGGCGCTCCGTGCCCACGCATGTGCATCTGTACCGTGCCGAAGCCCACCTCTTCCATTTTGGGGGTCAAGTGTGCTTATGCATGCTAATTTGTCTGATATTTTGTGAACGCGCCAACTGTCATTCTTTTACTGTTGCTGCAATATTCACATTAAAGTTGCAGTAGGTAACTTCTGCTAACGAGCCAACAAGCTAACAAGCTAACATTAGCTGAGCATGAGACTTGTTGGGAAACAACTCCGCTGCGGCCCCCGCTCCATGTATTTGGTCTGACTCGCCCTTTATTTCATTTGTTGTCACTTTCTCTTTTAAGTCCAGTTTGAACTGAGATGAAACAGTTGCAGGGAAAGGTGCAGTGGAGTGAACTCGCCTGTCTCAGCTCGAGCTTGAGCTATCGGACGGTGTCGCTAGCAGACACTCTGCAGAGGCGAGTCTGAGCGCAAGGCTAGAACAGTTTATCAGCTCATAGTGCTGTCACCTGTTGCTAAGAAGCGCAGAGTAGACCAGCCAATCAGGACAGGTACAGAGAGCATCACTGATTGGGCAAATAGAACCAGAGAGAAAGGATTTTTATCAATCTTGAGTACAGAGGCATGATGGGAAAACACTGAGATCTCACCATACTCTCAGACCACGTAACTTTCTAAGAACTATCTATGAGCATTATGACATTTTTTCCAAACAGAACACAAAAATGTTATTGATGTTTTCCTTAAAGTTACCAACTGCAGCTTTAAGGTATTCAGTAAAAACTATTGAGATAAAAGTATTGGGATTTTTTTTTTCATGTACATGTTTTGCAGCTGTATATATTCAAACAGGGAAAGAAACTGGTCTTTCACCACAATCTGTTTTAGTAAAAGAGCTTATGGCATCTAAAATGTACCTTTAACTTACAGCTGAGCATTTAGCACTTTGTTGAAAATATGTCACAATTTAGCATGAGAACACAAGGATATAATTTGTGGTCCATATTGATCAGCCCTGCACAAAACACTATTTAAACCCAGGGTAATTTGTTGTGGAGATTAGAAACATATTTTAATGCAAGACTACAGTTTGGGAAAATAAAATGCATAGAATTCTGCATTTGTGGGACAAATATAGTATAGAAGAAAACATGGTGACATATTTTATTCAGCGTAAAATTTATAGCTTCAAGTTTGCACATGCTGATAGGAATAAACATGATTCTGTCAGACAGTGTAAAAAATTGGATTTATGTTGAAACATGTATGTTAAAGGTTTAATCAGGCAGGTAATCAGACACTGTCTGACTTCCTGCCGTCTGGAGGAAGACTGACAATGTTCCAGACAATTTCCTTTCATTTATGGACGGCTGTGCGGCAGAGTGAGAACATTTTCACAAACATATGCACTTTACTGCCCATACGTAATGCCAACATGGAGCTGACCCATTTAGGGATCTTTTATGCCAAAGCTAATGTCTAACATCCCCCCGTGTAAATCTGTTTAGGATGCAGGCAGAACACTTGGGTCAGTGCTTGAGTTACATCAGTGTGTGTAATCACACGTTCTGTGTTGAACATTTCTCACTGAGCAACCAGTGATGGAAGATGTTTTCAGAATCTTTACTTAAAGGGGAAATTTTTAAACCTGGGCTATGTAATTGTTCCAGTAGATCGCCTCCTGGGGGAGCTGTGACATGACGACAGTGGCAGGCTGCACTGCAATTCTTTAGGGCAACTACGACCATCTTTGCTAAACCTGTTAAAAAAGTTTTTTTGCTGTTCAAAGGCTGCAGTTGTTATCCTAAATGTTTTAAAGAGTACACTTTCTGTTTAACCTGAAACACAAGTCTCACGATACTTCCTTTTAAAGAGTAAAATCCTTTTTGTTTAACCAGAAATCCTGGTTTATTCAACAAAAAGGTCTATCTCTGCTCAGATCTTTTTGGTGTCAGATAGTTAGAATAACAACTGCGGCCTCTGAGTGGCCATGAGAGCGGTTTCATAAGCGCAGTAACGACAATCTTAGTTGCCCCACAGGATTTTATTGTAGCTATTGCAGGCTCCCTTGAGGGAATCTGGAACAACAACAATGACAACAACAGAAGTAATGGCATTCAAATGTAAGTCAAATATAAAAAGTAAAAGCGCTCATTCTGCAAAAATAATGCAGTGGACTAAAATGCACAATATATCCAGCTGAAATGTAGTGGAGCAGACGTACACTATAACATAATGTAAAAAGGAAACACTCAAGTATACTAAAAAAGCATCTCAAATGTTTTACTTCCACACAGTACTCTACTTGAGGAAATTCACACAGCTGATTTAAACCACTGTGAGCAAACCCATGTTATGCACTGGGGTCAACTTGAACCTGAATTGAAACAAAGTGTGTCAACGTGGACCGCTAATTGCAGGTCATAACTTTAAAAAATGACACCATCCACCTAGCCATGTTTTCCTACATGTAGGCTCACAGTGTCACAAACGAAAACAATTTTTATTAATGATTGTTAGGGAATGAAATCCAACTATGGAATGCATTTTGCACAGAGCCAATAGATACAGTTTGTACATAGATACTGGAGCTAATGATGCAGTTAATGATGCTGCATTTAGGGGACAAAGTACATGTCATGTTTAATGAGGTAGTAGAGTGACTCTGGCTCTAGAGAAGCTTTGCCACAGAGTGTCACCTTGCTTGTGTTTTTGGTTTTGTTTTGTTTTTCAGAATAACTCATGTGTAATCTGTGTGCAGAGCAGCTCACCGCTGAAGGTAACCCGTTGTGCACAGATTAAAGCCCGGTCCTTCAGCAGAACATGCTGACCCAAATTGTTGAGGTCAGAAGAAACAAAACAAAACAAACTGAACTGTTACAGTCGTGTGTGTGTGTGTGTGTGTGTGTGTGTGTGTGAATAATGCACACCTGCTTGTGCGTAAGGGAAAATGTTCCTGCTAAGACCCTCGCTGCAGTCGCTGGGCCAGTGTCATGTGTATGTGTTTCAGTATCCCATGGTGAGCGTATTGTGTTTCTATTTTATTTATTAGCCTCTTATATAAGCACCAGCAGGGGGAAGAGACATACTGAGAAAGGGGCAAAGGCCACCGAGCTCTGAAATACAGTCTGAACAAATGAGACACAGAAAGATAAAAGACTTTGAACAGCAGTGATTCTTCCTGATTATTCGTCTAATCCTGTTAAATTAAATGGGAACCACTCATATGTTTATCAAGAAACAAAAATACATAGTATGTTTAGTGCCAAAGGGTTGTTATTTTTTCGTTTCCAGCAAAAAATAAGAATAATAGAACAATGACTTTCCAATCATGATTCAGTACCTACTGTCAGTTAACATCACTCTCTTTCTAAAAAGGTTCTTAATGAACGGAAACTTAAGTTTCAGCACTATTTTTATTGTTCATTTAACCTTATGAAGGGTCTATTGCAAGGGTGAAAAACGATCTTGGTAAAAATCATAAGATGCACGTCTCCTTCAAAACATTCCCAGGCACACTGTAGGATTAGTGCAAATTAAAATGCCGTTATTTTACATGGCAATTCCTTTAAAAACAACTAACGTGTTGTGATCAGCGTGGGTCTTCATCAGGGCCTTTGTTAGCAGTGACTTGCACAACTAGATAGTATGCACTGATGAGGTGAGGGAGGGGGGTGGTTTTCTGTCAATGAGCAAATCTATTGGTCAAAAAATAAGGTGGAGAGAGAGAGGGGAGGAAAGAGATTTAGGAAGAGAGGGAGAGATGAGGGAAGGAGTAAATTAGCAGTTAGAATAAAATACAAAATCTATTCTATTTTTTAACCAAGAAGATTTTTCACCTTTGCAACGAATCCTTCATAAGTTTAAATGAGCAGAGAACACCCAAAGTTTCCAAGGAGCACTAGTATGTGCTCATCTGAAAGGCCCAGCAGTGCCTCCACTCCACTGTCTTCATTATTTTTTATTGTATTTTAAATAATTAATTAATCAACAAAGACAGACAAGGAAGAATCACTTACAAGATGAATTAAAATCTTTGATTTAAAGAAATAACATAATGACAAAAATGTGCTGACTTTGTTTAACTAATGTCATATAGAGGGTCAGCATTTTTTCAGGAAGGAGGCACAAAGGTGCACCGATTCACTATATTTCTTAAAGAGATGAACAGAAATCATTTTTTCTTAAACTCACAGCACTCCAACATCAAACTTATTACCTAAGCATTTAATCTAGATACACACAAACACGCACACACACAGGTCAACCAAGGCATCAGTGAAGGAAAACAAAAGAAGAGTTGAGACTAACGAAAACATCTCTGTTTACTTCAAGAAGCCCCTGGAAGCACCTGGCCTGATACTGACCCAGCCGCTGTCTCCCCTCAGGCTTAATTGGCGGAACAGTGGCCAAGTTGCCCCTAAATGGAACCAGACAGAGTTCTCCAAGTGACTTAGCCGTGTTTTTGTGTGCCTGCCTGCAAGGCTCTGCTCTGCTTTGCTGCTGTCCTTGTTTTCTTGACAGAAGATGTGATGCAACAGAGTCTCGGTTCAGGCTGGACTGTGGGAAGACGGGCTGGCTGGGACATCAGAGTGATACACAGAGAAAAACAAGATGAATGGGGGTGAAGACAACAAAAAAGATGTGTGAAATGCTGCAGCCCTCCCCTCTGTCTCATCCCCCTTCAATGTGTAGCAGTGCCTCCCCCCTCCTCTCCTCTCCTCTCCTCTCCTCCCCCTCCCTTCTCCACTCCTGACTGTGTGGAATTGGGTTTACATAACCCACTGCAGTCTGAGATAACACAGCACACCACTACAGAAGACACCTCCTCTCTCAATGCAACAAAGACACAAGATTTCCATGAAACAGCATTAAACATTTATAGTGTGACTATATATATATATATATATATATATATATACACAATACACATACATATACAGCCTAGCATGTGCTTTACTGAGTGTACTCACTGCTGTGGGCTGCATTAACATGTACAGAGTAAATGATAGGACAGCTAATGTTGCTGGGTACAACTGGCCAAAAGCATTGAATGGTTTAGTCGCTCAATAACCGTGTTAAACTGAGCAACTTCCTTTTTACTTTTTTAAGAACCAAACACTCAGAAAACACAAAAAGCTCTTTCTAAACACTGCTGACCTGACAGAACCTCTCTTGCTCCCGTGTGAACAGCACTGAAGAGGTCTTTGATACGTCTCCCTGCACTGACCGTCTGTGGCCACGTCAAAGCAGTGTGTGTGTGCATGTGTGTGTGCGTGTGTGTGCGTGTGTGTGTGCGTGTGTGTGCGTTTGGCACAGAGAGGCCATTGCCAAGAGAGAGAATGCAGCCAATTTATGTAACTCTTACTTAATCACTTAGTTAGCGTTTTACCAGTTTTGTATTCTGGAAGGTTCCAACCAGTTCCGTCAGGACGGGGCTGGGGAAGAGGTCAGGCCCAAGGATCGTTACCTATCTCTGGGAACCTAGTTAAACGTGTGTGTGTGTGTCTGTAAGAGAAAGGGGGAGTGTGGACACTGTGCGTCATTCAGGCTGATGGACTTGAATCAGTAACTGGGACTGTTGTTCTCTACATTCCCCTCTCACTCTGCGGCTCAAAAGGGATCAAGTCACAATAACTCACCCAACCTCACCTGCTTTCGAACAGCTGGAGCACTGACGCACAAAAACACTGAAATGCTTTCAGAGTCTTCCACCCTCTCATGGTCATATCATACATTATGTTTGGATGTAAAATATCCAAATTTGGATTTGAAACAGGGTTTGAATTAATTAAAGCCACAGTAACATTTAGGCTACTTTAACATTTGTTTCTCAAATTTAGTTGTCAAATACTTATTCAACCAATAGAGATTAATGTGGTTTTTAACAAAAATTATTTAAGCTGAAACAACACAAAAGTTGTGAACATTGTTAACTGTTGCCCAAACTTTAATATGTTAGCATGCTAACATTAGCCCTAAGTTTAATGTGCCTGTAAAGTCATGTACAGCCTCACAAAGCTGCTGACTGGCTGTGGATTATCTTGCTTGAATATATTTTGAATTTCATGCATGAATTTATCAGACAAAAACATTTTAATTTTCAAATTAAAGGACCGTACCAGTATATGTTTGACTTCTCACCATTAGCAGAGATTGCCCCTAGCTTCTAAATTTTTTTTCCCAACTGTTTTCTTTTTTAATTGTCTAAAAGTCTTTTTTACATGTTCAGAATAAATAAATAAAATAAAATAAAATATTGTTTAAATTGGGCCATGTGTATACTACAGACAGACAGACAGATAGACAGACAGATAGACAGATAACTCACATAAACCCACATGTATAATACATACATACTACTATTACTGCTGGGGTGCTCTGTTGTGAAGGGCTATGGCAGGGGGAACAAAGCTCTTGCCATATCATGCTCGTTTCCAGGCCAGGGATCTGTACCTGTGACCAGATGGAAGCAGTGTGAAGAATAAGGGTGCCTGGGGTCAAGTGTTACGGCGCATGCTCTACGTGTGATGGCCTTACTGTTGAGGTCAGAGAGGCTGGGTGTGGGTAGATCTCAGACTGCATTTTTAAACCCCATTCACTGCCACTTATGTTGAAACAGGGCATAATAAACACTACTGGACACGTGAAAGTTGCTAGGAACAAGTAATTTACCCTTCTAAAGAGAACGTCTGCATTTATTTTGTCAAAAATTGCTGAGCAAGAGAGGGGAGCCGTTGAGACCAAAGTTATTACGCCTGGATGAATAGTTCTCAACAAGTGCTGCCTTCCTAGCTCGAATATTAGCGTGAAGTATTCTGACACAGATGTCCTTTTTTAACTAACATTGTCACACATTTTCAGCTACTTTCTGTAAGGTTTACTGAATATGGACAAAATGTGAACAAACACCATCTGCATAAATAAAGCTACTGTGGGAAAAATGGGTGGGGTATGTGTAACCTATGTGGCCGATGCTGATAAAGAACAATGACGTGTAGAAACACTGGTGCACTTCTTTAAGCTTGTGTCTACATGTGTTCAGTGTGAGATTTTGTGACTTTTTTTATCCACTCTTCCTAGTTTCTCTAAAGTAAGGTAATGACAGCAAATTCTTACATAATAGATTATTTGCTGTTGCACTGAATATCATCTCGTGTGATTAGTTCATAGGCACGAGGCCGCAGATGCTATACAACAGCTCTACAAACTCTACAAAATTTAGCTGATAGTAATAAGCAAAAACAGATTATGACTTATTACTTATTTGGCTCCGCTAGCACAATTTTTTATTTTTTCTTTCCCACCAGCACAAATGGCTCTGCAACCAAACTCGTGCAGGACTGTTGCTAAGCAACACAAACAATTAACATGTTCCTGCATATTAGCTTACTTCATAAGTTACAGAGGGGCCCACTACTTTACTTTCTTGCTTTCTTCCTTTCGTCTCTTCATCCTCCTCTGAGGACAATCTGGAAAAATGTCCATCTTTTCGGTGCAGTTTGCTACAAAGTAACCTGGCAAACAACAGTGATTAAAACACCTGCTAAGCGGAGTGATACATAAAGTTAAGAGTCCCAGTGCTGTTGTTCTCTCTATCAACACCCATGGAACACCTCTTGTTCAATCAAATTGCTTAGTAGGAACTTACTGTTATATGAAGCTCAACAGGACTACACCAGATGTATAATTAAAGTAGCTGTGGATAAAAACACAGTAAAACAAGAATTGTATTTATGTTGTGGTCCTTGTGGGAAAGCTATGAAGCTATTGTCAAAACCCTACTTTAGGTAAAAGATGTCATGGGCAATATATAATTTTGTACAGCAGCAGTGAGGTAAAGGTAGCCTGTGGGGATGAGTTGGAAAATGAGGTTAGAAACAAAATGTCAGTTTGTGTATATTCCTAGCGATGCCCCTGTAGCCTCCTCCTCTCCTCTGGGCAGGCCGGCAGGTTGAGGACGACCCTCTCTCACAGCACTACAGCTCCTTTGTCTCAATTCCCAAATCCCCTAATCTCTTGCTTCTCCTGTCAGGTGGATTTAGTTTGTTCTTTCAACGCCATTCCCCCTCTGGTTATTTCCCTGAAGGCGCTTTTTCATCCACATGAACCACGTGAACTTCAAAGCTAACCTGGCAGACTGCTACAACACAGGTCAGTGCTGTGTTTTGATACGAGAGTGAGTGAAAGCAAATGCGGTGGGCGTCACTGTTACATTATTTACCCTGTTTAATCTCAAATCAACCTCCAACACCTTTTCTATAAAGCTCTGTTTTTGTGTGGAAACTGAACTAAGCATTGTGTTTCATAATCTCTCAACAGCGTGATTCATGCATATGAATCATAATGTTAAAAAAGATAAAGAGGCCTTGGGAAGCTTCGGTTACATAATACAACCATTGCTTTATTTCTCACCTCTGCTTTACACAACATAAACAAGCAAATGAACCATCACTCGCACAAAACACATTCACACTCACACACACAAACACACACACACACACACACGTTAAGAAAATCTACAAAACAAAATATGGCTGTTTATAGGCCATGTGGGCTGAGCACTGGTAATACAGTGGAATGATAATAAAAAGTGAATTATTCGTCATCATCATCCTCCTCCTCCTCGTCGCTGATGACATATTTCTTAGCCTTCTTGGTGGCCATCTCCTCGTCATCCTCGGCCTTCCTCTTGCCTGACCCCTCGCCCTCCTGCACAGAAGAGAGCAGGAGAAGATGACGCACTCATATGAAGCTGTGCTGACTGCAGCAGACATTGTGTTCAGCTCCCCAGTTCTCACAGTTTGTCATGTTACGGTTGCATGTTTACATCTGGCAGCAACACAACTTTACTTTTTTGCAACAGTCAAGCAGATTTAAGCCCATGCTCTTTAAAAGGATGAGTATTTCTTGTCCTGTTCAGTTCACATAAGGGTAATGTGGCAAGTTGGCTTTTTAACCTCTAGTGTGCGGCCTCACACTGCCCCCTGTCTGTCTAGAAGGATACTACACCTACCTCGTCACTGTCGAGCTTCTTGGCCTTCATTAGCCTCTGGGCTTTGTCATCGTCGGAGCCTTCATCACTGTCTGATGAGTAGATCCTCGCCCGCTCCTCTGGATTGGGTAGAGAGTTCAGAAAAACGGGAGATATTAATTAGACCTCAGTTAATTTATAAAATTTATGAGAGGACAAATGGTAAACAGGCTGCAGAAAATTTAATATCTATTCGTCCTCACCTCTCAGGCCTCCTCCTCCCTTGTATTTGCTCTTGATGGCTGCCAGGCTGATGGCTTCCTCGCCCTCTTCCTCATCATCGTAGCGGTCGGGCTCCAGGTAACCGCTGCTCAGGCCTCTCTGGTGCTGCTTCTCCCTCATCCTCCTCTGCTGGGACTCTCGGCGGATAGAAGCTCGCAGCCGCTCCTCCTCTTTCTGCCAGGAGACACAAGTGGGAATGATGTTTACTACTGGCTTCAAGCTTGACATTCTGTTTCTAGCTAATCATTTTAAAATCATGGTATGGTATTTCTACGATGGTTTTAGATTTTTATTCAATTAGTCTTTTAAATAATATACACATTTGGACCAAGTTCTGCCTTTTGTCAGAGTTTACTCTGTTATTTATGGGTTTTACTGTACTTTGTTTCACATCTACCTCCTTGAGTGCCATTTTCCTGCTCATTGTTTTGTGATTGATGTAACAGGGCTGCTGTAACAAAGCAATTTCCTCCTTGAATTACACAAGTGCTCTGTCTTACACTGACAGTTCAAGGCGGAGAAAGGAAACAAAAAGAGGGAGTTGGTTTCTAGTTAAAGGTCTGAATCTACAGATTAACTCAAGATGTTGGAACAGGGTTTCCCCTGGTGTATTACCCTGACCCCCTGTCAGGCCAAGCATCGGAGCTTTTTTTTTTTAAACTACCGTTACAGTTACAGTGAGCAGCTCGTTTAAAAAGCTCACAGTAACCAGCTATCTGTTTAAACAACGTAACGTGAATGCATTCAAACAGCAGGTCTGACATCAGTGTGCGTACTTGCGTCAGATGTTCAACGTTGCGTCTCTGGTTGCAAAGAGGCATGCTGTGCTGGTGTGACAGATGTGAAAATCGTATTTCATCAAATAAAAAACATTTGCTCACTACAAATATTATTTTCTTTATCAATATTTTTCCTCCTCCATCTGTTGGTTTTGGCTGCTAATTAGCTTGAGCTAATTCGCCAAAACAATTTCAAGTTATCCCCCTGCTGAATAAGCTGTACTTTCGAAGAAAAAGCTGCTTTGTTGGATCTTTCCAATCATTGTTAAGATGTCCAGAGAAAACCAAACAAAAAACAACAAATAGCTTAACCTTCTGTAGTAGTTGTACTTTAATGCCAGTACAAATGCAACTGGCAGGTGCAACTGCAAACGATGAGGATGGTCACGTGTAGCTCCTCCAGTGGAGTTAGGTTACAGATCATGCTGAGGTCAGACCACACTGAGGCTACGTCTGCACGTATACAGATATTTTTAATAACAGATTTTTTTTCTCTGTTTGGGAAAAAAAAGAAAGGAAAAAAGAAGGAAAGAAAGATAGAAAAAAACCCTGTCCACATCAGAGGTGTTTATGGTGTTTATGAATATTTCTCTGTCCCCACGGCAATGCATGCCAGGCCA
>JAPXVT010000001.1:38576361-38587720 GCA_029823135.1 Acanthurus reversus | reverse complement strand
TTAAATACTGGATTTGTTGTGGCCTTTTTTTAGTTACTGATTAATAAAAATGAACATGTCAGCCAGTGTAATGGTGTATTTCAGGCATTTCCAAACTTTTCATAGCATAACATTTACTTACAGACAAGGACCCCCTTTGTGCAATGTCTCAAAGAACTACCTGGCGACACCACAGTAATTAAGTCACTTGTGAGTTTACTTGGCCTGGAGTTCTTTGCTTTATTGCAGCTAAGGTCTTGTCAGCTGGGTTCATATTTCTTCCTTTACAAAAACTACAAAAACACCTGAGCAGACCTCCCATCAACCCTCTGTTTCCAAGCATGCTGCTGCCATCAGACTCTCTTAATCAAAACTCTCTATAATTTCCTCAGATCACCACTGACGTCATCTCAGTTTAACAGTGAGGCACCTCCACAGTGTTTGCTGACGTACCTTCTGTCTGAACGGACACTGCCCCTCTCAGAGCGAGGGCTCCCTGCTCCAGACATCCCGCTGCCGGCAGGGCTTCCTCCATCTGAGCGGTGGCCCCCATCCTCCTCGTCTTCGTCCTCATCTCGATGGCCGTGCTCTGAGCCGCTGTGCTGCTCTGCGTCAGAGTGATCGTTGTCCCCCTGGTCTGAGTGCATGCTGGCGTCCGACTGGTTCCCTGAGTGTTCAGACTGGTTGTCGCTGCCGCTGTGTTGACTGTGATGCTCATCCTCGCTGTCGTCTCCAAACAGCTCCTGTTAGGTACAAAGAAAGGTCAGTGAGTTTAGCACACGCACACACCGACTGTGCAACTACAGACACAGGTTGCCTTCACTGTGACAGAGTGTACATAATGTTCATAATGTTATTCAGAGAGTCCTTGCACAGTGACAGTTTATTCACGGTGGCTGACACCCAAGGTAGAAAGGTAAGGTGACCATGCTGCTGGGAAAAGCCATTATAGTGGAAAATTGAGACACATAGTACAAATTCACGTGAACATCTGAATCAGTATTCAGTATTATCAGCATCAGGGTTGCCGCGGTGTGGAAATTTTCCCACAGAATAATACACTTGTAGCACCACTGGAGTTAAAGGTAATTAAAAAAAAGGCTTTTCATCATCAACAGGCTATATAAGGCACTTTGCTTTTTTAAAATGTCCCCCTCAGAGTTTCCTTTAGCCGGCATTTGCTGTTTCTTCGCCACTATGGCATGTTATTGTCTGTCAGATTATAATATCAGAGCCAAATTTCCGGTCTGTGGGCGTTTCACTATGCTAGTCCTCCTCTTCTCTTTTCTAAGCACACATGGAGCTGCTCTTTAAAATAACCTTGTGAATGTAAAACATAAGGCTTTTATATTTTCCTTGATAAGCATGATGCTGCTTTTCCTGCAGCACTGGAGTTTAAATGATGGCAAACCTGTTATGACCTGTGGAGGATAACTGTGATTCCGTGTTTGGTGCGCGCTCAGCTCAAAGGAAGAAGTCCGTAAAACACAATCACAAGCAGCAGTGACACTATCTCTAACACATTATTGTGCTTGTGTGACACGCGAAGAAAATAGAACTGACACATAAACGATCACTACAGACACTGAGGTTGCTGCTCCATGCTGGGCTGCAGCCCACTGAACAGCCCAACTGGTTCCAGACGCAGACAGAAAGCAGCCGTCTGTGCGCTCGCCACTGCAGAGCGGTCACTTAAGCACTCAAGCATGGTAAGCAGATTTTTTAAGACAAAGTCAGAACAAATAATAAAATACTAGGCTAGAGTGGCATCAAGATATTACAGTATATACATGGGTATTTAAAATTTTAAAATTGCAAAAGGTATGATTTCCATACCGCTAAAAATATAGTCAGTGCTCATTTATATTCATATAGAGATTCTACACTGAGGTGCACATCAAGCCCCACCAGAGGTCAGGCTAAACTGGTGCATCAGGCAGCTGAACACAGAAAGAGTGGGGGGGATAATTTAACAGGACTAGAAAAAGGAAGAATGCTTCTGACACGGTTTGAGTCGCCATGATGAAGGTGAGTGAGCTAACTGTGAGTGCTAACTGCCTCAGAGAAGTTGTGGCTTCAGACTTGAAGACATCAAACCTCCACAGCAGGAACAAGAATCATTGGTTTGCCGACGTTTGTCTTCAGTCAAACTTCAGGCACAGACCTTATTCATACTGGGTTTTCCCGCCTCCTGGCCTTCCTCTTCATCATCATCATCCCGTTCCCTCTCACTGTCGCTGCCGCTGCCTGAGGCGTTGCTGGCAGATCGGGGTCTCTCCTGCTCTGACTCTGAACCGGAGCCGGAGCCAGACTCTGAAACACAGAGTGGCACATAGAAAAGTTCATCACTTTACATCAGATTAATGTTGTGAGTGCAACGCAACAATACAGTTTTTCTTAATTACTCTCACATGATTTACTGCAAATCAGTTTAGTTAAAAACTGCATGACGTACTCTACACTGATAGCTCTTCTCCCAAAACAATTCTGATAGATTGCTCTCCTTTCACACAGAGCAGGCTTTGGTGATTATAACAGATTAAACCGCTTTTCTGGTTAAAATTCTCCCACATCCACTTATTGATATACTAACTGTTTAAATCCTCATATTTCAGTCAATGTTCAGAACCTTTCCAACATAAATGGAGAATTAATTTAAGAATCTGATCTGGTTATGAAGCAAAAAATATTTTCCACACAGCAGAAAAAAAGTACATAAAACTCTGTGGCCATACAGACAATTTAAACATTTCATAAGTCTGTAGAGGTTTAGATTTTATTCAGTTTTCATTTTCTTGCCCTGGACTGCAAAATACTGACAACACTAATGCAAAGTACAAATTTAACAATAAACACATAGTAAGTAAGCTTTTATCATAGTACGTGTGTAAAAGTCGAATTTATGGCTGAGCTGCACTGCGTTAGATTTTACAGGCGAACCTAATAAAGTGGCCGTTGGATGTATATTTATGTAGACAAATGTACACACTGTGTGTACATGTTGCTCACCCAGTCACACTTTGAAAAGACTTAAGGAAAAAGGTTTAATGAACATTTTCCAGCTGCTCATGAGGAAGTTATGACATGAGATTTGACTGGCACTTTTAGTTGGCTGCAGAGGTAAATAACGTTGTTAAAAGCAATAAAGCAACAAACAAAATATACACTATGTTGCACTCTGACCAGACCAGCGTTAGGTGACGTCATGTAACCATGTGGGAAGAACATTTCTGTTGGTGAGCACCATGAACCGGTTGTTCATGTTCTTCCAAATCTTTGGGCATCTTGAACAATATTTTCACAAATAATGTGAACGCAAAAGTTTCTCATCTGACTGATCAGATCATGTGCTTGATAAATAACGTTAACGTTACTGTAATGTTATTGCAATGATTCAATCACCGTTGGATAACGTTAAATTTAACACCGAACTGAACGAGACTTTCCCCTTTTCTGAACAAGCCATGTTAGCTTGTTCGTTCAATCCAGCTAGCTCATGTTAACATAGAAATCTAACAACAAGAGCAATTAAACTATTTTTTAACAAAGCACGCATGTAGAAAACATTCTGCTCAAACATAACATTAACGTTACAGCTTAAACGCAACAGCGTAACGTAACATTCAAGTTCCACTTTCGCGGATCATCGTTGGTGCAAAGCCAATTGTCTTTATTACTAAAGTTAACTAAGCTGATACCGTAAATTATTGAGATTTTTATCGGAACAGCGACATCATTACCTCGCTGGTCATTGTCGCTGTCCCCATCACTGCCGAACAATTCATCCATGTCCGCCATTTCTTCCAAACTGTGGTGAAGTGAGACACACAGGAAGTGAAGGACGGAGGAACCGTTTTGTTTCCGGGTTCGAGCTGAGGAGAAACGAGAAACTGCCTGTGTAATGCGCATGATCATCCACAGGGTGGCAGAATACAACACGGTTACTTCAGGATGTAATGAACACAATCAGCCACAAGGTGGCAGAATACAACGCAGTAAACTCAGAGTGTAATGAACACAATCAACCACAAGGTGGCATAATACAATGCAGTAAACTCAGTGTGTAATGAGCACAATCAACCACAAGATGGCAGAATACACCACGGTAAACTTTGAGTGCGAGACTGGATGTAATGTAACTAATTTGAATTTATTTCTTGTTTGACGAAACTTTTACACCTTTAAATACTTTATTTTTATACAAAGCATCTTTTTATCCGTAAAAGCATCCAGAAATGAGTTAGCTACTGAGATATATTAACGGAAAAGCAGGTACTTAACGGTGTTTGTAAAGTTTTATAAGGTAGGCCTAGATTCTAAATGGTAAAGTAGTACGTATATGAATCTATAATTTTATTGACAGGAATAAAAACCTAACTTTTTACTTTATTTTGCTGAAAATAAAGTATCTTAGTATTTGCATGACTTTCTGTTGCCTTTAACATGTTATTTTTCAGTATATGCCTAATGTGAAATTCGTATGTTTTGGAAGCAGTGCGATGTTTGAGTAGCCTATATTGTTTACAATATGGATATTACAGCAATCTTACTGTGATGCTATAAGGGATTAGGCTCCTTAAAAGCACAGTTCATGAATCAGTAACCACAGACTTCTTTTAAAAACAACATTACAAGTTATATTATATTTCAAACAGTTCAAAAAGTAATATTTTAGGAATATTTACAGGTCTTTTCTGGGAATATTATTAAATATTTCCACTGGTTCAGGTTCAGCCCTGGGAGCCATTTGGCTGCTGATGTAAGCATATCTTTCACTGGTGTATTAGTTGGCAGCTATTGAAAACTGAGTCTAATTTTTCCTAGACGCATGGAAGGCTACGTTGTAAATACATGTAAAATGTCAGCTTTATTACAGAGCATCTGCCTCTGGACAGCCCCCTGAATCTGCTGCCATCCATCCATTATATATACCCACTTGTCTTTGAGGATCACAGCATCTTTGATCTTTCAACACCACGAAAGATAAACTATGCTGACTGTCGAGCACTCTGTCACCAAGCATTAAAGCCTGCCTCTATCTTCAGCCAGTATGTAAAAATACAGAAAGAGATCTACATTTATCAAAACTGGTATAAAATAAGAAGTACTGAGAGTTTTCCTCTTAGTACATTTACCCTCTTTAGCTGCTTAATAGGCTGCAGACTCACTGTTTGTGTAAACATCTGCATTACGTGCCAAAGTGTCTGTGTTACATGCAAGGCGTCTTATTACAGTGCACATATTGTGTGAACTGAGAGTACATGAAATTCTATCTACATGATTGTGTAACACAGCGTAGTACAAAGAGGATGCACTCTCACCTCTGTCTTTACTTCACTCAATTTGTTTACAGATTAATGCATTATTATAATCCAATAATATAATAGACACTGTGAAATGGATGATCTGCATGATTTTACTGTTGTACTTTATGAATGCTTTTGTACTTACATTTAAGTAAGATTTGGAACAGAGGACCCTTACATGTGACAAAGGGTATTTAACCCTGGTTTGCTCGTGGAGATCACATGCATAGTTATACATGCATAGTTATCATATTAAGCAGAGTGATGCAATCATTCTGATCTAAATAAATGGCCTAATAAGGGTAGTCATACTTGTTTTTATTGGCAATAAAAGTTTTAGCCCTGGTTCACATGATTCAGATACTACCTTTTATTGGGCAGGACAAACATGTAATACTAATCTAGCGGCCAGTAGATAATTATTTTCTATTAAATTTTATTTTATTTTAGTTTATTTTCCCGTCCTTCACCATCTCTCATCTAATTGGTTCCTTAAGATAAAAAGGGCGGGTCACTCTACACCATTGGCTTACGCATGGCAAACTCTCCGTCTATTGGTTCAATCAACTGTCACTCAGAAAATGCTCTCGCTCTCTCTTCCTGTGTTACCGCCCTTGGGCTGAGTGAGAAACAGTGAAGACAACGCATTCATTGGGAGGACTGGCGCTACTTGGAGAGTCCATAGTTCGGTGACATCAGCCTCAGGTAAGGAAACAGAGAACTTGGGATTTGTTGAATTAATATGTCAGTTTTGTGAACTTGCTAACGGTTCTGTTCTACATATTGACACTTGTGTGTATACTGGCTAAACAGCTAGCGACTTGAGTCAACTGCAAAGGTTAGCGTGTTAGCTGCTACATGTCATCGGGCTATTTCGCATGGTGTTACTGCGTCCGATAAATGTAGCCAAGTTACTGAAGTACGTGTCTCATAAACTGCAGCTCTGGCTTTATTTATTTCTTAGCTGATGTGTGCTAACATTACCATTTTGCTATGCGACGATAATAGCGATCTAACTTGTAACGAGATACTGTCAGTGTGGTAATCATAAACATGTCAAGCGCCAGTTAACGTTAGCTAACGCCCGCTGTGTCCACAGGAGGTGGATGAAACTGTTTGTCGGGCAGATATGTGGCCACAGAGGGATCATGATGTACTCACAGGATGTCTGAAAGAGTTGAGTGTGCGATATGATATGACATTTTGTGGCAAAAATAAGTTTTGCGTGGTTATTCTCGTGTACGGTTCCTGTTTTATTGTGAATGTGTGTTGCTATTTGACTGCACAATGTAGGGCTGATTTAATCTAATCTGCCCATCCCTGTCAGCCGGACAAAACAATTAAAACAGGTCATCAATCCCATCAGTGTTTATCTGGTGGAGTCAGGCAGGAGTTGCAGTGTTTTTAAGGACAAACATCTGGTGGGATTACTCACACCAGTGCGATGGGTTAGGACAGAGGTTGTGGTTTAAGCACAAGTACTACTTTGTGAGGTACATGAAAGGCCAGTGTACCTGCGGACCCACTCCTTGTTCAAGAGCTAATTTGAGAGTTTATGTGTGTGTTTACAAAGGTAGTTCGACCTGCAGAGCTCAATGGTGAATAAAGGGTGTGGTCCAAGTGTTAGAGAGGACGTCTGCAGAGGGAAGTGTGCTTTTCCCTCCGGGGCAGGTTTCCCTCTCCAAGCTGTAAAGAAAGTATAATGTTATCAGAGCACTGAAGTGGTGACATGGCATTTTTTTGGTGATACTGCCCACTGCACCGCCTCCTGCAGCACATGATTGTGCATAAACAGACTGCTCAGATATGATCTGCCTTTCATTATGAGTGAAACCTGGCTGTGAGGGCCTAGTTTCACCCCCTGGTGTGAAGCAGCTTAAGCTGTGAATAGTGGCTTGTCATTGTCTTAGCAAAGCGCTGAAAGTGGCTGCCTGTCTTGAACCTGTGTTATGCACGCCGCAGCCCTTTGCTAGTCCTAGTTGAGCTGAGAGGCAGGGCGCTCCTTGAAATCGGTTCTCATTATATAATAATGGAGTGTGTGTCTGGAGCGTCCGGCTAAAACGGGGAGTACACAGATCATTTATGTTCGTTGAAGAAACGCCCCACTTCCTGCTCAGCCTTTGCCAGGTTTTTACAGGCGCTGGAGGCACAAAAATATTTGAGTCAGTAGTCTTCAGAAATGCTGATTGTTTTCATTTTTAGAAAAAAAAAAGACTGTAGGTAGAACTTAAGAAAAAAGCCCAGTTGGCTTACACAGAAAAATAAAAAACATTTTTATTATTCTGACACCTGTATTTTCTTTTCTCCCCTCAATTTATTAGTGCTTTATAGTGACCATATCTTATCATATCTTAGTGACAGTGTTATCTGACCATCTGTTGATATCTGTTTCCTTCCATCTGTTTTCTATCATTCTGACACTCGCAGGCACTTTAGGAGGATGAACACTACAAGGATAAAGGAGAATTGAGTAACAGCAGGGTGGAGAGACAGAAGAGTAGAAAATAAAAGTGGAGGAGAGTAGGTGGGAGGAGGAAGTGCAGACTCTTGTCCCATGAGTAGCAGAGCTGGGTCATTCTAACTATAGTGTTTTTGTGGGTGGTGTAGCTTTATAATAATGTAATAACCATCAGGGCTTCCTGTTCATGTCGGAGCTGCAAGCTGCTTTTCATACAGTTTCTGCTTTTGAGATCTGAAAATGCACAGGCAGCCTGAATGTTTACTGTAGGGATTATACTATCCTAATGTTTTTATTAAGCTGCTACGTCACAGTTATATAATCTATGCCAGATATATTTGGGATCATAGCACATAATGACCCAAGTAGACTTGCACTTTGCTTGTTAACATCTTTAAAAAAAAAAAAAAACTAGATAAAGTCTCTGTATTTGCCCTGAAACGTGTTCAGACGTTCCATGCACTTTCTTGAGGATATAATTACTATTTTTATCAGGGGTGTAAGAAAATATTGATACATATCGATATCGCGATGTTATGTTTTGCAGTATCGTATCGATTCTCAAAAACACTATCGATTTTAATTAATAGTTCTCATGCAAAGATTTGTGGCAGTGGTTCATTTTGTTTTTTTTAAACCCCTGATGTCTACTGCACAAAATATTGCTATGGTATTCTGATTGCACATAAAAATACTTCTTTCTTAGATTTTATGGATATTGTGGTGTGTCCTTTATACTATGACAGTTTTCTAAAAAATAAGATGTAAAAAAAAAATCACCTCGCTAGCAGTAATGTCATATCGCATCATAACCCCTTTATCGTGATACGTGTCATATCACCAGATTCCCATCAATACAAAGCCCTAATTTTTATTTTTTATTCACACAAACAGGTGATTTCTTTCTATTAAGATTTTTATAAACTCTTGAAAACGTGGTCATATATATTTTAGAACTGTCTTTAAATCTACCAGGCGTTCTTTCTGACTGGAACTGAAGTGCTAAACATCTAGCCTGTCAGGTGACTGCAAGTCGTGATATTTGCGGCTCCGACCTTGTGCAGTCCTCAATAATATGTTTGTGTGCAACAGCAGCCTGACTGGATCGGTAAGTGCAGGAAAGTGTAAGGTGAGCGTGGAGTGCAGACAGGTTTGCAGTATTATTGGCTCAGAGCCATCTGTTGTTGTCTTGGGGGATTAGCGGAGAGGCGAAGGAGAAAGGAATCAATCAGATTGGGCTAATGGATCCTCTCAGTGTCTCTGCTTCGGCTTGAACCCACCCGTTGCCATCATTATTCCTGTCTGCATGCTCCGTTACTCTGCTGGCCGCACCCTCAAAAGTGCTGGACCTGTGTGGAAACAGTGGCTGATGTTTAAAGTGTGCTGAATTACATGTCAGTGAAATGTAAAGTGTTTTTGTAACAGTAGAATTATGTGGTAAATGGTGTTATTTTGAGCTGCTCTTGCATGCTCATTGCATTTTATATATATATGCGTGTGTGTGTGAGTGACTTAATGCTTATACCAGGCAACCTACTCGTGGCCAGTAATGTCACCTCATTATTACCTTCATTGAGTAATTTACCAAAAATTAGGACAGAAAAGTCATAAATAAAATTTCATATGATGCAACACCAGTCTTTCCACACGCCCTCACTGCCAGCAAAGACCTGACTGGTGTTGAAGTAAGTGAAGTTTAGTCTCGTTCTGAAGGTTTTTGGCAGAGTGCATCAAAGTCTTCAGCTTTTTCAAACATGTTTGTAGATTGTGGAAACCTGGCAAGCTGTGAAGGGGACTACAGTCATAATTACAGTAAAGCCTCCATATATTTTTTTTGTCTCTGGACACCTCAGAGTTGATTATGAAACATGAACAAAACTCCCCTTTTTAAAAACATGCGAGCAGGCCTGCAGTGACATCATGGGAAACCAATTCTGGAGCCGTTCCCTGATCACAGCACGGATGATCAGTGTTGTGGACGCAAAACAGAACAATTTTCTTATCACAAATTCATTCAATATGTTTTTTATCTGTCAGATAAGTATGGAAGCATTGATTTCGCCTTCATCTTCATGTCATTTTTAAGATTGTTTTCTGTCAGCCCATTCACATGAAAGTTGTTTTATTTACATCATTTTACAGCTTAACATTTTTTGGGCTGGATTTAAATGTCTGTTAGCAGTAATGTACGACCTTACTTGTCCAACATCTTTAAAGGCTCGAACATACTTTCCATGTTGCGTATCTGTAGACTCGTCTGCTCGTGTGGACAGGAATAGCAGACGTCAGCAGAGGGGTCTGCGCAGACCCTTGCGAACCCTCACAGACATGGGTGGGTGACAGTTTTTACATCAAGCATACCAGAGTGGACCCCTGCGGACACGCCGATGTGGAAAGTATGAATTGGCCTTTGGCTTAGCTTCATTGCAGCTTGAATGGCCGATCTCCTCCCTCCCTTACAGTGGTGACAAGTGGGGATACTGCTTTTTTTTTCCTGGATCTGATTGATCGACTGCACATTGGAACATAATGTAAAATTTTTATGGTAGGTCATAACATTCATACGCTTTGATTAAAGTCATCACTGCTGACATTTGAGTTCAGCTTTGTCCTTGTGATTGCCCCTGCGATGACTCTCATCATAATCAGTTCAGAAATAAATGTGAGCAGTTGTATTGGTCTAATGGAGGAGCTGAGGGGAAGAATTAGTCCAGGAGGACAGAGCCTGGATTGTGGAGAGAAAAGAACTGAACAGTGTGAGAGACGGCCTGTCAGACTCTTCAGGGAATTCCTCTGAACCGGAGAAATCACTCAGGCAGCTCCGGGGAAATGGCACTAAATGTTTAAACAATCCTTGGCCAAACCACAGAGTTGAAGCACATAGTATTTTTGTCTGCTATCACCGAGTTTGGAAACAAAGCTGTATTTCACAGCTGACATGAATCAGTGAGACTGAGGTGATATTGCTGCAAGTAAATACCTGTTTACTTTGCATTTCCCCAACACAAACAGCTTTATGTTTCCTGAAAACTTGCCTTTTTTTAACAATGGCGTGATCGAGCCATCAGGGAAAGTAGAGTTTAAGCGTGTGTACAGTTAAGTGTGTGTGTGTGTGTGTGTGAGTGATTAGGACTGAGACCATCTGTGGAGTCCTGCGGGGAATCTGGAGGTCGCGGGGTCATTTTGTGTGCGGACTGTGGCGTGGGAGCAGGAACTGAAAGCTGAGGCCTCTTCGTTTAGTTTGACGGGCTCCACACTCACTCCCTAACGTGCTCACTTATCTGAGCTTTATTTCATCTTAACTCTGAGGTTGTTTTATTATACAGAAGAGTTCTCTCAAGTGTTTTATCCTACTGTTACAATTTCCAGATCTTGCATTTTCATATCTATTAGAATACTTTTTTTTTGTTTCTTTTTTAAAGAGGATTATGACGTCTAAATGAAGGCAACGTTAGCATTCACAGAGTCGCTGGTGATCCTAAAGGGAGCGGTCAGATGATTTTTCCGAGCCTGAGAAGGTTCGTCCTTTGTTCCAGCTGTGTGTGTGTGTGTGTGTGTGTGTGTGTGTGTGTGTTTGTGTGTTTGTGTGTGTGTGTGTGTGTGTGTGTGTTGCATC
>JAPXVT010000001.1:38397374-38408680 GCA_029823135.1 Acanthurus reversus | reverse complement strand
AGCCTCATTATAACTATTTTGAGAGTATAACACCTAAAATCTTAACAAAAAAACAGCCTCTGATAGCAAAATAAAGAGTTAAAATCAATGTAACCTTAAAATGCCAGTGGTTAGAAGAGCAAGGCTTTGTTATGGCTTGAACACACTACACAACCTGCAAAGTCATCGGGTCTCTTGACTGTTCACACTATACAACTGTCTGTCTTGTATCAGGAAAATTTCAGTCACTGAGGTTTTCACACTATGTGACTGATCACCGACAAGGGGGTACACACTACAAGATCCTCTCACTGGGAGGGGCTTACAACAAGTGTGGGAGGTCCCCAATCACTTCATACAGTTAAATATTGTGACATAAAATACAGCTCAGTACAATGTTAGTGTTGCAGCCGACCAACTGGAAAGTCAGCATTAACTTAAAATATTTAGTGTTTTGATCCCGTGCGCCTCTGCTCTGTGCTGCTCAGAGGGAGAGAGAGCAGCACTGGTCAAACAAGCTTAGAGTGAATGCAAAGAGAGGAAGCGTGGTAGCCATAACTGTCACAGACAGCAAGATCAGGGGTAAAATCCTGTAGTCTGAACTGGGCATTACCTGGCCACTGTGCAGGGGCAGAGTTGGGAGTTATGTGTTCTTCGATGCTTTCCGTGCGGAGTCGTTTCCTCTCACTGAGCAACAGGCCTTGATACACCATCCCTGTGAACTGGTTGGCCTCTGCCTGGCTGCTGCAGAGGCAACAACAGAAAGGTAAACATTAAACACTGATACAAAGCATGAATGTTAAAAACATGGGAAATACACTCTGTCATACAGTCTGGGTGTGATTACCTTAGTTTATCATCAAAAGCAAATTTCCATAACGTTTTACTACTACTAAAATACGTAGCAGTGAAAGTGTCCTTTGGAGATCGAATATCAAAACAAGCACACATCAAAAGAGGATTTGTAGTGACAGTTTAGTTTTCTAGACGGTCGGTTACCTGTAGCTGTGACTGTCACACAGTGCTTGATAGACACAAGCAGACAGAGATGCTGCGAGTGTGTGGAGAGCGTTCACCTGAGGGGGAAAATAAACACATTTCTGTTATTTAGCACAAAAAAGAACCACCTCAAACGGAAGATTTATACTAAGTCTACTTCAAGTCTGATTCTTATAGGTGCTGACCCGATCATCCATGATGTCTGGATGTGGTGAAGCCTCCATGAGGGTGATGGTGTGGAGGATGTCGTGAATGTGGTTGCTGAGATGGAGAACAGGGTTAGCGATGACCGTCTTTGTGGGGGCGATGCAGGCAGACAGTAGAGGCAGCGTAGTGGGCAGAGGCAGAGGAGACTGCAGCTGCTTCACTGTGAGCTCCTGAAGGAGACAACAAGACGTTTTTAGTTTGCTTTCCATTAGTCCACTCGAAGAACATCACATAAATGTGCGTATGGGCGTGTGTGTGCACCTGCTGGCTCTCCTGCAGAAGGAACAGAAGCTCCATGCGAACAGACGTGACTCCTCCGCCTTTGGCTCCATGGAGGCTGCAGTAGGACAGAAACACCCTCAGCAGGGCCTGGTTCTTCCTCAGCCACGCCTTGCGCCTCTCAGAGTGCTGCTGCTTGGCCTGAAGACGGCGTCGCTCCATCTGGTGACGCTCATAAGCTCCGGCCTCGGTGTTCTCAAGGGCCTCATCTGAAATGTCCACTGATGCCGTACGCTCACCCCAACGCTCCATCTCCGAGTCCTCATCCTTCCCCTCCACCTTTGTGTGAGCAACATTTACGGTGAATTACCATTGTCAACCAGAAAGAATAAACACTTTTGCGCATGTCTAATACTGTAAAAGTGAATATAACATTCATAGAATACATCAGTTATTATCAACAAGTACCTTATAGTTGCAGATCTTATGCATGGCTGCAATCTCTTTTTCCAGCCAACTGTAGAGCTGAAAGCGGAGCTTCCCTCCGTCCACCTCGAAGCCCGTGGCCAGCGTACGCAGCTCTGTCATCAGGATCTTCAGACAAGCTCGGAACTTCAGCTGCTCTGCTATCACGTCTACCTCTGACTCGCCCTGAAATGTATGACAGTGAGTTTAAGAACAAAGACTGCACTCTGAGGACTTTTTGACCTCACAAGAACATTTGGGGTAAAAAAAAGGTCTCAAGCAAATTTCTGATTCTGCAAACTTTAAGAGATCTAATTTTTTTTTTTTTTTTTAAAAGTCACTCAGTACGTTTACATGCACTATTAAGTCAAGCTACAGTTATAGCTCGTTTAGGCCAATTCACTGGACTACTGTCCTTGTCCCTGTATACAAGCGTCAAGGGGAATTAATTTATTGTCTGACTCCTCTATCCCAGGTGGCAATATGCCCCATTGAGCTGATTGCTATTGGACTTTCTTTGGGTTAGCCACACAAGCTACAAACAAGTTAACAAGCGGCTAGCAGAATCCACGTCAAACGGTGAAAACACGAACAACTTCATGGTGCTGTACGTTTTATATCTACTCTTTACTTCTGGTTTAAATTTGATGCACATCACTCATTGTACTTACAGGATTCTTGTTTCCTTCCTGGCTTTCTTCTACAAATTTATGCTGTTTGAGTTCTGGCTCAAAGACTCCGCAGGGACAATCGAACATGCGCAGATTGCTGAGGCCAGTCCGGGTCCAGTTGAGGCATAAATATGCAGGAGTAATTTGACTCCTAATCACATTATCTGGGTGTGTTAGCTCAACTTTCAGAAATTTGATTTAGTATGATTTCAGTCAGACTAACACAATAAATTGTCTAATGTCATGTAAACACACTGAGTGATGCTTTTTCTTGCAAATTTCTTAAGTAAACTCCATTAAGAACCTTTCATTTAAAAAAAAAAAAAAGTCTGAGATGATTACAGGGTCAGACTTCGGAACTGGTCAAACTGACCAATTTTTCACACATTTTAACCCTTTCTTAGACAAACGTCTTTGCCGCTTCAACTATCTTTGTCTGAGATTTGCTAAATGTTTGGTTACGAATCAGACAATCTTTTTATATTCCACTAAACTAAGACCATCTGCATGTTTTCAAATTTAGAAATTTGAACATAATAAACGTGAAGATTTTTCTTTTTTCGGGCTAGATTCTAGATGGAAAATATCTGATATTGTAAGTTCAGGTTCTCGATGTATTTGTCCTACCTGTGAGTTCTCTCTCTGCAGTTTGGAGCCGCCACTCTCTGAGCCTCCATCTGCTTTGGTCTCTGGTTTCTTCATGGTCAGACCATCATCCTCATCATCCTCATCTTCATCATCCTTGTCATCTCCCCAGTCCAGCTTCAGCCCTTCGTCCTCCACCTTCAACATGGGTTGGCTCCAATCCAATGCACCCAAACTATCATTTGCCCCCCAGGCTGCTGCAGGGGCTGCTGGGGAGCCCCAGTCCAAACCTCCCTGGGTGCCATTTTCCAGTGGTTGGTTGGAGTTCAGGTTCGCCTTGGATGAAGCTTTGCTGAGAGGTGAGGAGCCAGATTTCTTTGTAACTTTGGGAATCTTGGAGAGCACTTCCAGAGCTAGAACTGGGCAGCCAACCTACAGAAGATTTAGATACCATTGAAACATTTTTTAAGTTGCTATTATAATTAACTGATGATTAATTGACTATAAAACAAATCTAACAGGAGAGAGGTAGATAAAGGGTCCCATCTGCATCAGAAAAACAGGACTGGAGTGAGAGGCCATATTATCAATGAGCTCACCTTGAAGTGTGCATTGGCAGTGGTGAAGAACAGTTTGCGCTCAATAAGGTTGATCTCATCTGCGCTGCTCTTCTCAGCAGTGAGGCCCACAGTTGTCGCTGTGCCCTCTGGGTTTGCAAAGTGGCGACGGATGATCAAAGGGTGCGTCCTCAGGTAGTTATAGAAACTAAACACCACCGGATTGCAAGATTTCACCATAACATCTAATGCAGAGGGATGAAGGAAAGGGAAAGGAAACAAGAAAAGAACTTCACACACGGCACATGACGCAAACAATGAGCAGAGCAAAAAGGTTTTGATGTTTAACGGTGAACTTAAAATGTCTGCAACATACTGACCAGGATTCTCATCTTCGTCTTTGGGGATTCGCTCCAACAGTGTGTCCAGGGCTCGGGTGTAATCTTTCATGATCCAGTAGGCTATACTGCGCAGGAACGGGTCAGGGTGCAGTCTGGAACAGTGGTAACCGCTTCCATCCCTGTTGCAGCCCAGGACCTTCTCATGAAGGAGGCCTTGGCAGGTGGATGAATTCTCAAAGTCAGCCTCATACAGCCTCGCTACAATCATGGCTAACTGGAGATCCTCCATCTTTTCCATCAGCACCTAAAAAAAATGTGCAAAACAGAGGTGAGACTGGGTTCGAACTGCAGTTTAAGGTCGTGTTCGCACCAGCCTTATTTAGTCCGCTTGGTTTGAACACAGTCCAAGATCTTTTGTGCGAACCAAACAACCGGACTCTGGTCCTCTTGAAAAGGGTGGTCTCGGACCACTTGCAAGTGAAATCTGGAGCGGTTCATCACTGGTGTGAACCCCATCCACGCCATCCCATCATGTAACATGCATTCATCCATTCTGAAATCCTTCATTTACTTACAAAAAGATACGTACTGCTGCCAGAGTGCACCGCAACGGCCCTCTGCCACTATTTCTCTGGTAAAAAAAAATTCTACTTCATAAACGAGTAGAAGGTCACGCATGTTCTGTGTTTGAGGATCCAATCTTTACTAAAGTGTATGTCATCATCATGCAAGAAAGGAAAAAGCAAATGAATTATGGTTAAAGTTCAGACATTTATTTGTACGTATACAATATGAATGTGACAAATGAATCCTCTTCAGGTTGTCATATTGGCTTTTAAGGTGGACTGATTAATAATAATAAAACTATTTATCTTCAATGCACGAAACATTGTCTAACCATTTGATCATATGTGCTGTCAACTAGAGTCTGCTGATATGCACTCCAGGTCAGGACCAGCATGAAAATAACCTGCTGGTGCTCCATGGTGTACTACAGGCTACAGAAGAAATTGTAAAGAATTTGCCTTTTTACTCATCTAACTGCCTGACCAATAACTGAACGGCATTTCCGTACACGACTTTTGTTTATAATTTCCGTTTGAGTTTTGCCTTCGTGAACGCGAACTAAACCAGCTGAAAAATGAAACAATGCATCCAACTATCATCTGGTGCACAACAAGGAAGTGGACTATTAGGTGTGAGCACGACCTAAGAAATGTCAGTAGATTCTAATTATAGTGCAGAAATTTAGGGATTTTTAAGTAGTTATTTGCCACTTGAACCAACACATGGAAACTGAGCACAGAGCTCATGTCTCTCTCTTCTATTTTTGGCTACCTATATATTTTGACTGAGTGATATAAAAACCCTGGCCGAGGAAAACTATTTAGGTTTTTTCTGCCTGTTATCAGCATGAGTTAGCCTGCCTTCCTGTGATGTAAAGGCTGCAGAATACCAAGCTCTCTCAGCAGCAAATATCTGCACTATTAGTGATGATATTGACTGAACTCTCAGACAGAAACACTTCACACTTAGATATTCTTTTCATAAATCAAGGCTATGCCAAGTTCCCACTGTGAGGGAAAAAGAAAGGGATTGTTAGAGCAGAGTCTACATTTATTTGCTACAGTATGGACGTGTATTTTGTGTGTTGTTGAGTGTACACGTGTCTGTGGGTACGTTGTTCACACCTCTATGGCGTCTTTGAGTGATCCAGCCAGCAGGAAGAAGGCAGCGGATTGTTCAAAGCGCTGCTTTCCCAGCAGGGAAAAAGCATTTTTCAGAGCTGCTTTTCGCCAGCGGTCCTCACTGAAGTTGTTTTTGAAGAACTGAGTCATCTTTTCATCATGCTGAGATCTGAGAGAAGAAAAACACGCAGCTCAGTATCTCAGAAAGGTTGTGTGTGAAACTCAACTGAATTAGAAAAACTACTCAATTCAAAATAACACTGATGCATTCAGAAACAATTTCCAACCTGAAGAGGCCCCAAAGGACAGCTTTCTTCTTCATTGCCAAGTAGAACAGAGCAGCATCTAAAGGGTCACTGTTTCTCTGGAACGCAGCTTTTCCCAACTGGTTACACACAAATGCTACAGTTACTGAACAGCACAAGAAACATAAAACCAAAACACTGCAAGTTGTCACACATGTTCGTTCAAATGCTCCTCTTCTTTAGCCACTATTAAAGATCTTTACAGAGAGTCACACAAATGTGCTTGGATTTGGATTGTGCTTCATGTTATTTTACCTGCTTATCATTTGAAATGCAGACTTCCCTTTGGTAAAACAGTTGGGTTCATAAGTATTTGGACAGTGAAACAATGTTTTGTAATTTTGACTCTTCAGACCACTACATAAATTTAAAAAGTAGCAGTAATGATGGGGTTGAAGTGTAGACTTTCAGCTTTGATTCAAGGGGTTTGACAACACTACAGCAATAGTCTTCTCTATGGTTCACCATCAAAAATCCTCAATAAACTCCAGTACACCCAGAATTCTGTAGCTTGCCCGCCTTGCCACATTACCCCCGTCCTCTAAGGGCTCCACCGGCTCCCCAACCCCTAGAAAATCCATTTTAAACTTCTTCTCATGACCTACAAAGCTCTCCATAACCTGGCCCCACTCAACCTGACTGAAGGCCCAAATATACTTTCCTCATTGCGCGTCCGCAGATGCCCACGGACTCGTTCACTTGTGTGGACTGGGAAAGCAGTTTCCTTCATACTAAAACAAACATTCACGCCAGTGCGGCGATAGGTGATATGCAGAGTGCAGATTGCATCAGAATACACAAAAAATAACAGAAATTTTTGTGGCTGCAATTTTCTTTGATCATTTTTAGCCAGACTGACATAATTAATGTTGCAGTTACAACTAAATCCGTGTCATCCAGGCAGAGACGACAGACAAAAAAAAGAAGTTTCTGCAGACATATTATATCCTTTTTTGTTTTTACTGTTGTTGAATAAAATGAGAAATCTTTCAGTTTGAAATGTTGTCATCAATCAGTGTATCTACAGTAAAACTAGTTAAGTCAAAAAATTGCTCTATTCATACACGCAAAAGGGCATGCACAGTTCACACAGTTACAAATTTTGGGCTGCACCCGGACGCCTGCAGAGGGGTCCGCGTGGACCCTTGTGGACATGGGTGGATGATGATTTTTATGTCAGGCATACCAGAGCTGACCCCTGTGGACACGCAGATGCACAGGTATGAATTGGCCTTAAGCTCCACCATCGACGCACTCCCACCCCCACCCTCCACTCTGCTGGTGCTAACCGCCTGTCCCCCTAATGTGGACCAAGCACAGAACTTGGGGTGGCTGGGGCTTTCTCCATCGCTGCTCCCACTTTCTGGACCTCACTCCAAGAAGCCATCCAAGACTCCTCCTCACTCTCCACATTCAAAAAATCCCTCAAAACTCATCTCCTCAACACAGCTTTCAATCACTGACAATCACTTCTTCTCATGCCTTTTCTGTTTTTTGTTTTTGTTTTTGTTTTTTTAATTTATGTGTTTGTTTGTTTTTTACACTCTGTTAAGAGTCTTTGAGTGTCCTGAAAAGTACTACATAAGCATAATGTATTGTTATTATTATTGTTAACAATATTGTTCTGGTACTGAATGACAGCTGTTTTCATTCATATTCATTCCTTTTTCTAAAGCTGAAAAGTAATTGGTAAAATGACTATAAATAAAAGTAATTAATTCTTCTAGTCTGGCACCCATGGACTTGCTGAGCTCCCTCCCTCGAGAATCTTTCTCAGACCTTTGCTGTAGCCTCATACAACAAGCCAGCGGAGCTTTCTGCAAGCCTTCTTGCAGAGGATTCAGTATTTCCTTTTCTAAATCATTGTTTACCAATGTCCTTTAATTTAGTTTATCTTCTCTAGTATTAGAAACTCTCAACCAATCAACTATCTAAATACAGGAATTCTGATCATACTGTACTTTCATCAGCAGGTGCAACTTAAGGAAATCCTGTGAATCTTGTATCTATTAGCCTGAATTTGTTCCAGTACCTTCTCCACCATTTTACGCAAAGTGTTGATGTTGCGTATCCACCAACCCACTCCAACAGCCCTCAGCTCGGACCACTGTGGATCACCTCTCTGCATGGCCGGGATCATGTTAAGCAGCTCTTCTTCTGCCTCTGAGTGGAAGGCCCATGCAAAGTGGCATGTTGACAGGCCTGCGACGGAGAGCGGGAGCAACATGTTTGAATTTTATTTCCAAGATTAAATGCCAAAAAAAATCTACATATCAAAACCACTGAATGATGATATATGTTTTAAATGTGTGTCTCAGCAGCAGTGTGCTTTACCCTGGTGGAGCAGCTGCATGCGGTAGAGGGGGGGCAGAGAGGTGAGCAGGCAGGTATGAAGACGCATGGCCAGCAGGTACCTCAGTCCACACTCATCGAGAGCCTCAGCACCTACACAAACACAACACAGGCGAGCAGTCAGCGTGGTTGTGTTGTGTTCTATCAGGTACACTATTAAAAAACTAAACCCTTTGAAACTCCAGGATCACTCGAGATTAAACGATGCTGGCTGAGACTGTGTCTGTTGTCCCTGAACCTTCTTACCCTCTCTGTGCTTACTTCGCCCTGGAACAACCTGCTAATGTCGTCCTCTCAAAGACTAAATAAACAGCACGGAAAATTGGAGAAAAAAGATAGATAGTGAGAAGATAACGGTAAGAGTGCAGAGTATAACCACTGTTGTTTATAGCAAAAAAGATCTGATGGCTGGAGATTAAGTCCATGCAGGAACACACAATCAAGAAAAATGATGCTTGGCTTTAATGTCTGTAACCTTTAGTCAACTTTAGTATAATAAAATATTATCTCTGAATAAGTGTAACAGTTACTCGGCGGTTAGACAACGAGGAGGGCCACGACACCGAAATTCAGCACAAATCTACAAGTACCTGCAGGTATTTGTGCTTCATGTGTCTTAGAAAGTACAAAACAACAAAGTAAAGTAATATTATATTTGTACGCAAAAGAAAAAATATTCTGGTCACTCATCCTCCAACCTTACCAACTGAGTTTAAGGACCCTGGAGCTGGTCAGTGGTCAAGGACATTTTGACGGACACATTAATTAACCTCAATTAAAACAACTTGTAAGACCTTGGGTTGCCATGATGACTGTCACATGGAGGTAGGCATAAAAATCAAGTCTTAAAATGGCATGTTCAGTAAATAGAGAAGATGCAGTTTCTATGCCCAGTAAACCTTGGTGCAGTATCTTTTACTAACCCTGTTATTTAACCCCAAATATGATGTTTACATACAAACACATATATTGACCTGTGTACTGTTGATCAGTGGAGCTGGCGACTTCAGCATTGGTGGTTGCAACCGTATCAGCCAAGGCCACTAAGAACATCTGCTCTAGTCTGGTCAGTCCTGGAAGGCTGGAGTGCATCAGGTGACTGGATAAAACCTGACGAAGAAAGTGATGAAAAGATTAACAAGAAACCCAAACAACAGACCAAAAGGTATGAATGGATGTTGCAGTGTTGTACTGTACCAACAGAACTTATGATGTGAGTTATTTACTGTAATACAATGTAGCACAAACTGAGAAATTTGTTACTTCAATTGACTACAATTACAATCAACACTGACTGGACATCCACATGAAAAGTGGTGGATTTTTCCTTTAAAGATAGGATCCCCCTCTACAACATACAGCGATACCTGAGCATGCTCTGGTCCAAAGTACGTGGGTCCGTATTGAGAGAGGTTGATAACTCGAGACTTCTTCTCTGGTTTGTCAGTGGCAAAGTTCACAAAGTCATCTGTGGTGACTGTTGGCACCTGTTCACACAGAAGTGAATGAGTTAGAAAAACAAGTGGACTTCACTTTTCCTTACACCTTCAACAACTGTGTCAGAGCTCTTTTTATTTACCTGGAAGAGGTCAGAATATTGGTCTTCCTTGGACTTCTGAGCTCCCTCACCGTCAACAGCCTTACTTCCCTTAGCAGCCTCTTCTGCTGCCTTGTACGAGGTGTCTAAGTCGGCCAACATGAGGGAATAGAGGGGCAAGGGGGGAATGGAGTTGATCTCTGTGTAGTCTCTGCCCCCATCGCGGCCAGCCACAATGGTGTCTTTTGCTGTGCTGCCAGTCACGCTGATGGTCCTGGACAGATGTCTCCTGGCTCCGCCCTCACCTGCCTCTACATCCCTCACCACAGCAACTTCCCCAGCAATACACTTCACCAGGTGGGCGAGGATGGCCTGAAATATAATTGTACAATGAGTTGGACAGCACGTACAACAACATGGATTAGATGAGCTGGATCACCAAATATTCTTGCTTATCTATTTGACAGTGTCTGTCACTATTTGTCTTTTTAATAGTTGAATCCAGAGAGAATCTCCCTGTAACGTATCATTCTACACACCTTTGCCCGGCGAACCTTGCCCAGGTCCATTAGCTCCAGCAGCTGGGTGGGATGGTACTGGGGCAGAGTGGGGGACAGGGAGTGAGCTGCCTCAAACAGCCCCCCCTCCTGAAGTCCTGCTGGTGCACGAAGGGCCTCATCCACCGCAGCACTTCCTTCAAACACACTCTTAGACCTGGCTCTCCCTTCAAAGACAGAGGAGGAACCTGTGGTTTGACCCCCAGATATGTCTGCAGATGATAGGTTGCCCTCGTCTCCCTCACCAGGCTTCTTGTCCTGGTGCCACTGGGCGTACACGTGCATTTCACAGTCCATGCCCACTACCAGGATGCCATCTCTCACCCAGGACAGGGAGACTGGCAGAGACGGTGTGCCGTCCACAGAGGACAGGAGGTCCACCGACCGAAGCAGGATCCAGCGGGAGCGGATCCCTTGTTTGATACTGCCCCCTAGAGGAAGGGTAATGACAGCCACACCCTCCTTACTGCTAGTCTGCTCATTGACCATGCCAGAGATGCGACCATACATGAGAATGTTGGATCCAACCCCCACGGTGAGGATGTGAGATCCATCCTCCTTCGACAGCCAGTCCAAGTGGACGTAGTGCTTAATGTTGGGGGAGCTATGGTCTCTAGTCATGTACAGGTCAGACCTGTGTGGAGAAACACAGTTACTTCGCTACTAATTTTGGACACTTCATGTACATCGATACTAGTATATATAAAGTAGCTGACAGAACATGATAAAAAAAAGCACAGAACCCCTGCTCTCCTCACCTGCTGTACACAAAGAGGTTGGAGTCCACACTGACTCGTGGATCAAGGGTAGACGAGGGTTTGGTGAAGTCGTCCAGGTGAAGAGT
>JAPXVT010000001.1:38182519-38193253 GCA_029823135.1 Acanthurus reversus | reverse complement strand
AGATGAGAAACATGTTTATTCAAAACAGTCCTGTTGAAATACCCAAAATGAACGTCTTCATCGGTGGATCCCAACACTGTAATGAGTAAATTTTAATATTTGTTGAACACAGTGACAACACGATTTTATGCAATATATTGAATCCTGTGACAAAATCACTTTAAAGTCTTCAACAGTCGATGATCACTTCCTGCCGTATCCATTGCTCAACATAAAACTATCTGTCATTGTTATTTGGCATTTTGATTCGGCCACACTCATCACCTTTTGCAAATAAGCTTAATGCACTCCGGCTTGGAAAAATGTAATACCTTAAGTGGTTAACAGGGTGATACAGTAAAACTGAAAAAAAAAAAAAAAAACATTCTGTGACAAAGAATGCTTGTCTGTGAAGTCACCACCTTCAATTGTTCATTTCTGCTCTCACATGTATTGTTTGCCTCACAGATTTAGCAGTCAAGTTTCATCCCATCCACAGCCACAGAGGAGCAGCGCAGCTCTTTACTTTGCCTCCTTTCAGAGCAATCAGAGGAAGAATGAAAACCGAACACGAAAGGAAAGACAAAGAGGCTTTTAACTAAAGAGGATTAGAACAAAAAGGTGGAAGGGGGGAGGCGGTGCAAAGAGCTGAAAAGCCAGACTATGACATAAAACATACGGGAGGAGTGATAATGGGACAGAGAGGGAGAGGTACTCGCTCCAAGTAGATTTGGCTGTGCAGGGTCCCTTGATATGTAAATGTGCTTCTGCAGTATGAATGTTTGATGGCTGCTGAGGCTCGACGTGCAGCATGGGCCAACAAAGCATGAAATATACATTACAACTCGAGGCATTGTGTTGGGAAAGAAAGGTGTGAGGCACGTATGCACATTCATGCACACTGTTGTGAACACTCTCTCGCTCTGTCACTCACATAGAAACACACAGTAAAGGACAACAGTGGAGCCCGGGGTTGGGTAAGTCCAAGAATTTGAAGGTGATGAAGAGGAGAGGGACATTACACGTACATCTGGGTGTCTTTGAGCATCTGAGAGAGACAGAAAGGTTCATTTATGCTTCCAGGAAGGACAAGGTCACAGCCTAGATGCCAAATGTCAACTCTGTACAAATCATGCATTTATATAACAATCCTCTCCATGTGTGTTGGCTGACCGAAGCCGACTATGCCTTCTTTTCACACAGCTCTGTGCACTTACTGTGTTCATAGACTCTGTACTGTATATAACATTATGTGAGCCTCTTATTTATTGTATTATTTGATGTTTATGGGCCTGCAGATGGAAATTAGCTTCTTGCTAAATCTGGTGCAACCATCTATTTATGCAAATGAATAATGTCCTTGCATGTTGTCCCTTTTATAAACCAACTAAACTAAACAGGAGATTCAAACGGGAGTCCAATCACTCCCTCACTCGCAAAACTTCTTCTGTGTTAGGAGGACAAATTTCATCAAGTCTCAAACACTTTTGCAGGAATTTTTGACAGAAACACTGTGCCACAGGAGGTTAGCATGAAAACAAATAAGCTAACAGGCTTTTTAATTAAATTAAAATGTTTACATATATATACAGTACATATAAACATATACATATACAACATATTTTGCTAACATTTGCAGCATGCTAGATGTCTGACAAATAGAGTGCTTGCATACTGTAAGGTTTCACACATCTTTTAACTTAATGTTTAACTATATTTTCAGGTTGCACTCCTGGCAAATGCGATCCTCACCTAGTAAGCACCACCCAGTGTTTGTCTTGATAATACTTATATTAAGACTGACTGATATAAATTAGACAAAGTGTCTAATTATGTCTGTAAAGAAAGGCATTTCCATCCCTTTTCATACTCTGTGACCACAAAAGCTGTTTGGAAATGAGACACAGAACTCTAAAAATCCTCGTCAATTTACAAATAAGTGAAACCTTTTCCTCTTTCTCCTTACTCCACATACTGCACGTCAGACCTCTTCCTTTATCCTCTTTTATCAGTATGACACCAAACCCTCCGTCTTCCCACTGGCATGCCAAACATTTTACACCTTTCATCCTCTCCACCACATCCTTTGAGCTCGCTAACTGCAGGGACCGTCTGTTTGTAGAATCTGCAGTTTGAGCTCGGTGCCACAGGGATTACTCTGAAAGCCTTTCAGTCATTTCATCTCGAGCATATAACCTCAGCTTTGCCGTGTGGTTACACCACTAAATGAAACAGTCACTTGCATTACAGTAATAGTGTGCGGACGTGACGTGGGTTCATTTCTGATTTAGTTCAGGTCATGTGGTCTTTTGATCTTGAGGGTTCAGATTGCCACTTAAACTCTGCAGAAAGGATTTAGATGACTGCTTTAGTCTGCAAACTTGATTAGAGGTCAGCTTCTTTTTGCTTCCAGCTTCAATCTCATTATTTTCATTTTGATTAATAGATACTTGTCTTTGACTAAACCACTATTGAGCACGATGAATACTGCATAAAGCAGTGTTTTCTGAAGGAATATAGTAGTCAAGGGAATTGGTGTGTGTTGTTGTATGTGAACAAAAACAGCATAAAAATCAACCGAACTAAACTTTAGAATAAGTAAATGTTAAGCTGCCCATGTTATTTTTGTTTCAGACTTTTTATAAATGTGAAATAAAACTCTTTTTGCAATTTTCTATTAATATGTTACACCACCACACCATTAACGCAATAGCAAGCTGATAAGAACTGAAGAGAAACCGAATTCTAGTTTTAAACATTTTGCTTCCTCTCTTCTTATTCAGACTGAAGTCTATCTGCTGTCTAGACTTTGAATCAAGCTCATTAGCCTGAAGCAGCGATGACCTCTCTTGTTAAACTGACGATGTGGCCTTTTATCAATTTTCCACGTGCAGCTCAGTCCACATCAATAAGGGGAAGAGATGGAAGAGAGAAAATGAGCCATTTAGACTCTCTGAATCATGCTCATTCAGTGAATGTGTGATATGACTCTTTGACTTTTAACAGATCTTGTAACCTGCTTTTTATATAAACTAATACAGTAACATGGGCATCAGAACCACTGGATACAAGTGGCTAACTGTACCTACTTTTCAGAATCATTTCTTTGAACTCGCCCCACTTCTACCGTGTCAAAAATCAGCACAACTTTCTGTCCACTCAGAACAGCAGAGCTCTGTCAGTCAAATCTAATCTGCTTTCTTATTGAGAGAATTCTTAACCCAATGAAAATCCATCCTATGTTTTCACTGTTACTTTGCAGAATCCATGCAGTCAGATTTCAATCAGCAGACACAGAACACAGACAGCTCTAACCATATAGAAAAAGCCACAGCTAACAATGCCTGGTTGAGGAGGAGGATGAGGAGGGAGGGTAGAATCCTCTATGTTTTGGCCGACATCTCCTGGTTTGACATGTTTGCTCCCCCAGAAAGACAAGGACATTTTTTAAGAGAAGCAAAGTGAGTAAAATCACTGCTGGTAAAAGGAATAAATTCATTTTAAACAACAAGGGTTCCCTGCTTTAACAAATAAAAGCCCACTGACCCACTGGCCAGATAAAAATATCGACCACGTGTGAAAGTGTCTCACCCATTTTATTTTTAGAACAGTTGATTGATTTTTATGTAAAAACCATTTTATTGACACCGCAATCTTTATCTAACAGATTGTGGATCTTCCTTGCCCTCAGTCTCATTTAAAAAGTTTGTGTTCTGAGGATTTTGGTGTTATTATCATTATTGTAAATTATATCAAAACAACCTGCCTAACTTTGTTGATCTCATCCTTTCTAGTCACCAGTTTTGTTGCTCATTTTCAAGGATGTATTTGGGCAGTTAGCTACCCCTGAAGAATCACCCAGTCCCTGAGGAAATGCACCAGCTTTTGAAGTCAATTTAATAAAGTGGCCAAACCCCATAATTACTTCACATGATGCATTCGGACCCAAAAGGACTTTCTTCCATTAGCTAACTTTGTGAAAGAAGTGCCATAATGCCCCAAAAATGACTTGTTTCATTGTCAAAATCTGATCCATCTGATCCAGTGGTGGAGGGCTAAGACAGCTGTGCCTGTGGAAGTCTCTGCTGCACATGAGCTCCACTGTGCGGAAGCTATTCAGAAGATCCATGGATTCTTATACTTGATACTCAAACTGAACAGCTTTCATAGGAATTCAGGGGCCCTAACTCTGATTCTCTATCCATGTTCACCTTTACACTCACGGGAAAGGTGTCTTCAATCTCAATCCTGCATCAGATCTTTAAATAAGGGGGCAGTTCAGAATTTCATTGGACACTGTGGTGGGCATCAGAGCAGTTCAGCTCCTGTTACATTCATAATATTCTGTAAGTGAAAATGACTTGAAACTTGGTTCTCTGTCTTGTCAAAGCAAAATTCAACTGAATTGGTCCCATCTGTCTTCTGTAAAGAAAATGAAACAAAAGAGAGGAAATTACAGAATGTGGCTACACTGATTAGCTAACACAAAAACCCAGTAAACCCAAAATAATATTTAAAAAAAAAAAAAAAAAAGATTGGATAGCATTCAAGGAGAGAAAGTCATTCAGGCTGTGGTATGAAGGGAAAACACTGGTTTCTGTGTTTCAGAATCACAAGAATCTTTTTTTCCTGTATTGGAGCCTGAAGGTTCTCCTTTGGGCCAAGAATCAATTAACCCATCTGCACCTCTGTGGGCTCTGACCGGTGTGACAAGCTCTGCAGTGCCAAACTACATAATGGCTGTCAGCTCACGTTGCCGTGGGAGCTCGTCCCCAGGGGAGCAGACTGAAACACAGTGAGCAGCTCAGAGGACACACACGGCTCTGCTGCTGAGTGATGAGAATAATGTGACAACAGGTGATGATGGAGCCTTTGTGAGAGGCCCACTCCTTGCAAGCTTGCTGGATTGATTTCGCACTTTGGCTCACCAAAGACAGACTGTAGCCACAAAAAGGTGGGAGAGAAGAAACTTTTGCCACAGTCATGCATTGTAATGTGAAAGAAATTGATTGAAAAAACAGGAAGAGAAAAGAGAAAAGAGAAAAGGTGCATCCGGTGAATTCTACCTTTGGACTCATTCTCTGCTTATTTTCAAAAAGTACGATCTTTTGGAATTTAAATTAATATTGTGAGAAACTGTGAGAATGTGATGATTGAAAATTTACAGGTTTATCTAAAAATTAAGCTTAAAATCAGAATTTTATGATCTGTTGCAATGCAGAAGATTGTGTTGTGTTTGCATTTTTAGAAACTGTGTTGAAGGGACTGGTTTGAATACAGCAATCGAACTTGGATGAGGATCAAAACAACTGGACCAAGACCTCCTTGAAGAGGTGGTCTGTACTGTGCACTAAGTCTGACAAACAGGAAAAGAAAACGCTTTGCAATGCTAAGGAAATGCTATTAAAACTGAGAAGTAAACGGAGATAAGCGCTGCTGCTCACACACAGCAAGCACACGCTCTCGCTCTGCTGCACACTCTCTCACTATGGGCGGCACCAGGGTGGTATGAATGACGTGACATATCCCAGAAGAAAACAAACTATCCTTTCTCTCAGCCCGCAAAACCCATGTGACTTGTGACCAATGAACAGGCGACAGCTTTCACGTGGCTTTTGGTTGACAGAATTTGGTTTGCTTGACATTTTGCATGTGTGAAATCACACAAAGCAAGCGGGAAACGCACCAAGTCCGCCAACTCATCAACTGATTCGGACCAGAGCAAATGAACTATAGGTGTGAAAATGCCCTAAATGAGTACTGGAGAGTATTTTGTGAGTCTGTTGCTCTGTGTAGGCAGCAAACTCTCCATTATGTTGCATCTCTGTATCGCTGTAGAATCTTCCACATCCACAATGCAGTGCATCTTATAATCAAGAAAATTCTACACCTCTATACCAGACACCCCATCATGCAATGTGATTAGTTGAAAACTTTGACATTTGCATAATAAGCTTAACACTTGCGACCTGACCAGCATGATGGATGTGATTGGTTCCTGATGTGCCCAATGCAATGTGACTGGTTAACTGAACACACAGACACAAAGAAAGAGTAATTCCAATGTCTAGCCAACCCACCGCCGGGCCTCCTGTCCTCCAGCAGACGAGACAAAACCAAAAATAGTCCTTAGTCTTCACTCTCCTTGTTGAAGATATATTTAAACATGGCAGGTTGTTTTTGTCCTTTATTGCCCCTTTCATACAGAAGTGACAAATCTGTCGACCAATCCTTGGACTGCAGTGAGTCTAGCTCCAACCTTGAGGTGCCAGACCAGTGTGCTCGGTATCCCTCTGAAAGGGTGACCAAAAAAAAAAAAAAGCCAAGACAGTAGATTTTTTTCGTACCCTCAACAACTTTTGCGGTCGAAATGCAAATAACTGCATACCGTTCCATACCGAACTAAACAGCACTGCCTGGTGGAAATGCAGCTTTGCAAAGATGCACTTCAATCAAAATCTGTGAACATTGCAGTATTAAAAAGTAATACAATACAGAACTAAAACTCTAATAAAAAAACAAAAAACAAAAACAAAACTGAATTCCATTATGCAAAGGTCACGATGAACATCTGAATGTTCTCATATTCTCATATTTTCCCTTATACTGATGTCCTGGTCCATAAAAAAATACACATTAAAGTACAGTAGAACACTCAGTCATGCAAACCAGCACTGTGACATCATCTGATCCTTAATGTGTACAAATAGACACAGGCGATAGGTTTAACATCAAGAAATTATAGCACAATCTATTTAACCTGACAAGCTTCACATTCGCCATTAACACACATCCATGCTGCTTCTGCTTCGCGTGACTAAATCTTGCCCCAACTGCCCTTTTGCTCCGTACATGTTGGCTTATTCATGCTAGATTAACTTTACATTTTTATTACTGATGGCAAATCTATGTGACAACAAACCATTTCTTCCATACATTAATAGTCTGCTGAGGCGTTTTTTCTATTTTCACGTCGTTTCAGATGACATGGTTCATAAAGCTTGCTGCTCTCTCCAATTCAGTGATAATTTTGATTTTTGGAAATCAAGCTCCAATGGTTACGTGCACTGAAACACACACACTGAATGCAGAGGTTGTAATGTATCCTTTGAAATACTGTCTGATTTCAGCTATATTTCTCTTGCCATTAACTCACACTGCATTATAAAACATCATTGGCTCAACTCGTGAAGTTCAGGGTTGTTTACCCTGATGGAATCACAGTGTTGTAGGTTATAAAGAAAACTGACCACCTTTGGGGAAATTTGACAATATTAATATTAAAGCAGCTGTTTCTGGTGACATATGGGGAACATGGTACAGAAGTGCCATAGCAACAGAACCTAACTTTGTTTCCAGCCCAACTGCCGGATTCAATTTTGGCATTGTAATTTTCTGCAAACAGCTGATTTTTTTTTAACTTAAAACAATCTTTAAATTTGTTTTAATTAAATTTCAGTGTTCCATGTTTTGTTGGGACAAGGCGGTTAAGGTTTAGGTTTTATGAAATGTACAAATTTTTGCAAAAAATGAGCAATGCCAACATTTTAATCTGGCAACTTGACTGCTGTTCTGTACAGCAACTGTATTAAAATATTTGGACTTTCAAAGCAATAAGACCCTTTCACCATTAAGACAGCTCCTTCCATCTCAATGATTTTCAGTTTCATCATTCTGTGTTCTCTGTTGCACAGATCATGCATGAACTCAACCCTGTTATTGCCGGAAGAGAGTGTGTGGGAGTTGGCCAGTGAAATGGGAGCTTGCACTGATACACAGCATTTTTATGGCAAAACAAATCCATTGAACAGGATTAAATAAAACGGATGAAATCATTGAGGACTGAAAAGAACAGTTCTCCCCTGGTCTGACAACAGCTCACACTGTGTTTGGTGACATATGGTTCATGATATAAAACTTTAGGCTGCTTTAGTCATGTCTTTGTGTCTCCAGTTGTTAAAAGAATTTAGCAGTGTAGAGTTCAAACAGAATCGACATTTGAAGAAATGCAACCCAAATCATGTCTCAGTGGCCGATCACACTGCTGGCCAGAGCGACTTTGTATTGTGAAGCATTGTTGAATTTTAAGTAATCCCACTTGTTACACACCTACAGTGCCTCTACACTAAGGGCGCGCTCACACAAGGCAATCAGTACCGTGCCTGAGCACATTTGACCCCCAAAGTCCAGTTTGTTCGACTAGTGTGAGCTCATGCGTGCTCAGGTGCGGTTAGACTGGAGCAATGTGAGTGCAGGCTGGGGGGGAGGGGGGAGGGGGGACATTTGTGCTTTGGCACGGTGTGGGGAAACTTGGCCAAGTGTGAGTGCGGCCTAAACTGCACGCGCGTCTCATTCTTATTTTGGACGCCTGTTTTATTAAAACACACATGCAATTTATAAAATGTGCGCACAAAATAGAAAAGGCAGGTGCGTTTACTAAAAAAAAAAGCACATCCATGTCATCTCCTGGGCTTCGCACTCACACAGACAGACCAATTTTTCTTTACATTTTTTATGAGCCAGTTTTGCTCTGAACAGCTCACATCTCTTGATCAAAAGTTAAAATGAACAGTGAAAAGAAACACCGTTAAACAACTAAAGTTATGATCAAATATTCACCTGAACAAAACAGATTTAAAGTGGCAGCTGTACCAATTAGTCCTGAAGAAAGATGGAGTTGTATGCATGAAAGTGGATGTAAGAACATGCTGCAGAACATTGGAAGTTAAGTGACTGTGGGAGCTTATTAATATTGAGGGATGAGCGAAAGAACACCCTGTAATGAGTGAGCACCTGCAGCTGACTCAAGAGATGTCAGTTAGTAATTAGTACATGGTGTTTTAAACTGTTTGAAAATCTTCTACAAGTGGCACAGAAACTGTGCATCTTCAGGCTTACTGCTTCTTCTGAGTTTTTGCTCATAAGTTTATGGATTAAACTCGGCAATAACAACCCTCATCCGAGTCAGAGAAAATGATAAGCGGCAAATTAGCACATTAATGCAGGTCATTATTATAGCTGCTGAATTTTCACAAGTGTCCGCTGCTGAGCTCTCTGCCTTATAAGAAGGTATTTACAGTATAATGCTAACTGACATATAGAGGTCTCCGGAGCAGTAGTTACACAGACAGAGGAGGATTAACTGGCTGCCTGACTCTCTCCCTTACGCAAATATCCCTCTCTGTTTCATTAAGTGAATAAACCATCCCTTCACTCATTGAAAAAAGGAGAGGCTTGCTTTTTTTCGAGGGCAGTCTGACATGACAATAAAGAGACAGAAACTTGTTCCAGGGGCAACACGGCGAAGATTCAAACTTTAATTTTCATAACGGTGGGATTACGTTAATCCCAAACACGGAGAGTGGATCTGACAAATGCTTAATGTGACTCAACAGGAATTAGGATGTTAAACATTTTTAATGGTAACTGTGGCTCAGAGAGGAAAAACAGAAGTAGAAGAAGCCTAAAGTAAGAAGCTAAGGTTGCATTAGTGCTAATGTGTTCTGCCTTTTTACACACACATAAACACACACATGCAATCAAATACCAAACTCTATTTTCTGATGCTTCTTTGCTTCTTCTTTTCTTAGCCTTTGTGCCTTAGGCAGGTATAAAAGAAAGTTTTTTTTTAGTTTGAGACAGAAGTGATGCATCTAAAATCAAGTCATACATATTGACCGGTACACATCCACACCAACAGATGAACATGCATCACACCTCCGCTTTATGTTTTTGAAGCTCACACAGCTGCCATCGAACACAACAGGAAATTTTCCCCTCAGTTTCTCTGTCCTACATCTATAGTATCCTCGTTTACAAGATGAATTTTCTTAGGTTGATTAAAAACAACACAAGACGTGCAGATAGACGAAGCTTCCTCCTCAGTTTATCGAGTCCCTGTTTGCAATTAGATTTATTAGGACTAAAATCAATCTCCTCCTCTTCTCTGATGGTTTTCACTGTTTTCAAAGTTAGCACATAAAAGCCGCCATGATGCTTCGATTCTGCAGGACTGTTGACAAAACCTGATGTTATATTAATGTTATGGAAAGCTGCTTATATGCATCTACTGTAGACATTATATAATACATCCATGTTTTTTTTTTAAACTATTCACGGCAATTAAAAGAATCCCACACCAAACCACGAAATGGCAACAGGACTGCATTTTTTAAACAAATTTGCTTTTGATGTCAATAAATCACTGGTTGTCCATAGATAAGCGTGTAATTTTAGAAGGTGCGTTGACCCGGGATGCAACATTCATGACTAACATGGTTGCCGGAGAGACAGAAATGTTGATGAGTTGATGTTCATCTTCTGGACTTGGCGCTGACAGCCTGTGAGGGGGCCGACTTCCTTCTCTGTGTGAGTCGAGCGTTTCTGAAATTGAAGCTGAGGAACCTCACCAGCCCACAGTCATGCTAACAATTCATCCTCATTTAGTTAATGAACATCCTCCTACACTTCCTATCGCTTTTGTCCTGCCCCCACCCTCACTTCACTTTCTTCATCTCTTTTCTTCCTCTGCACTCACCACCCCCCTGGAGTAACTCACTGTCTCTCCTTCCTCGCTGTCTTTGTCAGTTTCTCCAACTCTCAGGATCTCTCTCTCGCTCTCTCTCCTCTCTCCTCAATTTCCCGTCCCCTCGCCCCCACCCAACCAGTGCTCCTCGTAATGCTAATTACAGTAACATGAAATCATTAGGATAGCCATCACAATCTCTGCCATGGTAATTCCATAATCATTACTGT
>JAPXVT010000001.1:38108645-38119762 GCA_029823135.1 Acanthurus reversus | reverse complement strand
ATCATCTTCGCATTTTCTTTTCTACCCATGGAATCTCATTAAAAATTTTTTGGGATGGTCTCCTATATGGAGATGGAGTAATTTATGCTTCCTGTTACTATACTGTCAGCTCCAGTTTTGAGCAGAATATGCTACCATGGTATGACTTTCTGGTGTGTGTGTGTGTGTGTATAAGTGTAACATCTAAAGGTGTCTTAATGCCTGCGGCAAGCTGGCACACTCAGCAGATGGGAGAGAGACTGATCCCCTGTTTGTTGACAGTGCGCTTAAATGCACATGTATGAGCATGTGTGTGTATGTGTGTGTAAGTGTGTGCACATGTGTGCATGTGTGTGTGTATGCGTGAAAACTCGCATCATAAACTGGCTTCAGCGAGTAGTAAATAAATCATAAACGAAGTTGCTCAATCCCAAAGACCGGGAAGATCCTCCAACTTCCAAATTTAAGTGTGTTTGTTTGTTTGGTGTGTGTGTGTGTGTGTGTGTGTAAAAGAGAGAGAGATTGCACACGCACAAGCGTAGCACTTTCTAAGTATTGACGTTAATACATGGATGAATTATTAACTTCCATGGACAGGAGTCAATCTGCAGGAATCAGAAAAAAGAGGATTTGATTGGCTGTAAAGAAACGCACAGGTAAGTAATTTAGGTGACTGTAATTCATGCTTCTCTCTGATGGAAAGACACAGCCAGTGAGGCAGATGGAGGGACAGAGACTGATAGAGAAACAGAAAGGAATGACGTCCATCATAAATGTTTCATAAAGCTCTCAGAACTGTGAAGGATTCATCAAATCCAGAGGGAGGTCTCTGGCCTTCGTACCACTCCCTCCTCCTCTTTGGTGCCTGGCATCCATTCTTTCCCCGAGACTCTGTCTTTTTACACACACACATTCAGGAAGGTTATATATATACACAGATAAAATCAGCTGCACAGTTATCATCATCTGGCTTTTCATTTACCAGTCCTATTAGCCCCATTACTCTCTCAGCCAGGGCCTCTGCTTGCCCTTCTGCTCTCTTTTCACAGCAAAACCATGATTATCTTTCTAAAGCTCATCATTTCTAAATGTATTCACCTGCTTCCTGCTATTCAAATACTTGGCTGAACGTGTCCTCTGCTGGCTGATATGCTTGTTTGCTTGCTAACTGGCTGCTGACATAACTTGCTGGTGGCTACCTGGCCTGTTGGGTCATTTCAGGTTCCTGATGAATTCCAGATGGCTTGGCCTCCACACATCCCCCCATGTGAACGTGGGGGGTGGGGGGTGGGGGGTGACTGACAGAGGGCCTCTGTCTAACTACACACCAGAGCTCAGAGCAGCAAGCGGCAGAACACGGTCCAACACACAGCGACACAAAAAAAGATACGGAATAATTATGTTCAGAGATCCTTCATTTAGATCAAAGCAAGCTGGCACCAGTTCGGTCATATTCATTAGGAGCCATGTTTAATGCATGTCAGATATTTTCAAACATTGTGGCATGTTAACGAAGTGCTGCATGTTTGGACTAGTGAGCAGAATACAGCTAATTATAATTTCGACATGTAAAAATGTGCGTGTGTAAGTTTTGTTTGTGTGTGAACATTTCTGTTCACACACGATGATTTGCACTGTAATCAAGTACTTCCACAGTCGTGTGTTGCTGCTCAGTGTATTAAACAAAAAAATACACTCTGTCATTTAAGCTGTCATTAGACTGATGTCTAACCTGACAATAATACTGTTAAGTGCTTTGCTGACAGGTTTTATGCAGCAGTATGCTGCAACAAAAAGTACAAAACATATTTTAGGGCGCACTCACACTTGGCCCAGCTGTCCCATACCGTGCCTCCCCTCTCCCCCGCTGCCCTGCACTCACATTGCTCCAGTCAAACTGTGACTGAGCAGCTTGAGTTACCTGATCGATGGAGTGCAACTCGCATTTTTAAATACTGACCTGTCATTTTTACCATCTTGTGATGACGTTCAATTATTCCCAGGTTTCGACGATCTAAAAGACAGTTGTGGATTTTTGCAGTGCTCTTTATACAGACTTTGTACGCTGTTGTCTGCCTGAATTTAAAGTGAATCCTCCATAAACAGTCACAGCGATGTCGGAGCTCCTGTGCTCGTGCATGTGCATCTGTGCTATGCCGAAGCCCACTTCTTCCAACCTGGGCCGACAAAGCGTGCCATGCTTGGACACGGTACGGAGCGCTCACATTAGTCAAACAAACTCGACTTTGGGGGTCAAACGGGCTTAAGCATGGTACGGATTTTCTAGTGTGAGTGTGCCCTTAGGCTATATTTAAAATGTGTATGACAGTGTTTGCAGAGAGAATATACAGTACCTAAATATACTTAAATTAAATTAGCTACTCATGTCATCCCAATATCCTAAGACGTGTATATTTTATGTACATATGCACAGTGCCAACATTTAGTGTCAAAGCAGGAAGTGGTTTGACTTTATTCTTCACCCTTTTATGAACTGCAACAGCTGTGCAAGCTGTGTCAAATCCTATCTATCTTTTTTTGTGGCCTAACACTAAACATAGCTTGGCAAAATTTTATTTTTCATAATCTTGCCCTGATTGTAATCATAGTTGTTGATATTGTAGATATTGGGGTCACATGTTACAGTAATGCTGGGTTACCATCAGTGCTAAGGGTTACTGATTTTCTGGCAATAGAGGTTTATTTAAGGTCTCTCCCTGCCTCCCTCGGCATAGGCTGACAGAAGAAGCAGGAGTATTACAATTGCTGTCTGATGATGTGGCCAGAGATGAATGAAATTGTGTTTATTATGGCAAGTCAACAAAAGTTACATCAAATGAAAAACAGTAAAGGCAGAAAGACACAAGAGAAGCAATCTGTAAAAACAATAGAATATAGCCTCTTTGTTTCCAAAACAGAGGTAACCATCAGCATTGATTTTTTTTATTGCACATCAGGTGTGTTCAGAATGTGCTCAGTCTGACTCACAGGATGTAGACCATGGGTAAAAACCATTGAGTGACTATTTCAGTTGGCATTTCCTCCCTTTCCGCTATCTGCCCATTGTCGCTTTCAGCATTCCTGTCGTTGCATCCCTGCCTTAACGCTGCACAAGACGGCTGTGATTGGTTTAAAGACATACAAACAAGCCAGAGTGGGTTTTTTTTCCATTACAGCAGGATGATAATCAGTGCAGCCAGACCTTTCTCCACTGTGGATATAGAGCTGGCTATACAAGCCTAACATGTGTTTAACCTGTTGTGGTTCCGCTTCACGCTGCAATCAGCCACAGGCATTTGCAAGCTAGACAGCTTATCGAGATGATTGGCACATGAACGTGAGTATTAGCACATGAACTTATGAGGAGGTCAGGGCTAAAAATACACAACTGAGGCCTTAAGGCAGAGAGCTGGATACTGTACCTTTACAAATGCACATATACTCCAAAGCTCCTATTATTCCATCTTTTCCTGAAGAGAGAGGGACTGGAGAATGAGTGTTCAGGGCTGAAAAGAGACAAGGGCTAACACCAGATAAGTCTGACCCACAGACTGACGTTATATACACCAACACAGTTGGGGCAATGTGGCTTTTAGTCCTTTAGCAAAACCAATGCAGAAGATGAGCATCCTGTTGTCTCAGAGGGAGAATGTAAACAGTACTTGAATGTAGCCTAAAGTAACGTCGGCCGCTAAACTGAAGAGAGTTAGAATAAGGGAGAAAGCCAACGTGTGTGTGTGTGTGTGTGTGTGTGTGTGTGTACTGACAATGAGTTGGTAACAGCAGCTCAACATGAGCGAAGACTTAACAGCATTATCCTAGCATTGCTAACAGCACGAGCTAATCCAGCTAACGGCTACGCTTGCGCTGTGACCTCTCAGCTGTTGTCAATATTGACTGCGCATGTTAGTGGAAAAGCCTTGTGGCTAGTTTTATACTCTGATGCTTAATGTCATTTAAATGAGTACTGGGACGTATTTTGTGAGTCTGTTGTTTTGTGTCGGCAGAAAATGCTCAATTATGCGGTGTACTGTATCAATGCAGAATCTTCCACGTTCGCACTGCGATGCATCTTATAATCGAGAAAATTCCACACCTCGATATCAGTCACCTCATAATGCGATGTCATTGGTTAAAAATTTTAACATCTGCATAAAAAGCTTAACATTTCTCACCTGACAAGCATATGATGCCATGTGATTGGTTCCTGACCTGCCCAGTGCTACGTGATTGGTTAACAGAACAAACAGACACACAGAAAGAGTAATCCCTTTGTCTCGCCAACCACCTCCGGACCTCTGGGGGGGGGGGGACAAAGAGGACATCACCTCTGAGATTCACATATAAAACAGTGTGAGATGGGATTGTGGATAGCAAACTCTCATATTAAATGATGTTATGATGTTATCGAGATATGAGACTTTATATTGTCTTAGATATCGGTTAGTGTTGTTTTTTCCTGATTTTAAAGGCTGCATTACACAAGTGATGTAATTTTCTCAACTTACCAGACAGTTCTACTTGTCTTAATACTTGCATTTACCCACTTAATCATTATATCTACATTGTTAATGATTATTGGTCAAAAATGGAATTGTGTTAACATTTGTTAAAAGTCATCCCAACATATTGTCACATCAGAGGGAGATGGAGGGAATTTGGTTAAAAAAAAAAAAAAAAAAGTAATGTCCCACTCTGTATCCCAGTTCTAGCATTAATGAAGTGCTTTTGAGGAGATTTAAAAATACTGAGATGTGTATGTGTGTCCAGATATAGCCTCAAAATATCACACTGTAATTTTCGGCCGATATCGCCCTGCCCTAAACCCGTGTAAGCCAAACAAATACAGCCTGTTAAATCTTTGATAAAAACAAGAAGAGCACTGCTGCTACAGCGTGACTAAGCCTTTACTGAGGCTTTAAAATGACCAATTCAAATTTCAGTTCAGCTAAACACTGCCTGACCCTTCAATGGTTGAAAATCTACAGAGCAATGAAATAATAAAATGTATTTGAAATGAAAGAGGTTTCTGAAGGACAGTAATAGTCGCCTTTAATGTACAAACGGACAAGTCTGATGGAACCTGAAGATCAATAATGAACACTTCTGCAGCCACTTGACACCAAAATGACTCCTTGGAGGAGGTGCCAACACAGTCTCTTTATCTCTTCTAAGGAGCTTCACTCTTGATTGTGTCTTTCTTTACAGTAAGCTGTTTGCTTCCGTACTGAAACTTACTCTGTGGAAAACACTATATTGCACAATGTTGTTTTTAAATGCAACCAATCTAATTGACAGTTCTCATGGAAGTATACACATTTTCCTGATCCATGCAAAAAAGGTCATAAAAGAATGATTTCTAAATGCACAGTTCACAGAATCCAGCAGTTTACCAAATGTTTGAGAAAGACTGACCAGCATCGTGCTTCTGGCACCCCTGTTTCTTCACTGCTGTGCTTTTGTCCTGGGGAAACAGCATCATCTGAGTGTACTCCTGGAGTTGTTGAACAGAATACAAGCTCTTTATTTCTTCCAAACTAGTAAACATCTCCTATTCAACAAAGTTTCCCTTGAGAAAGACACCCAGCTCATAAAAGTAGTGGAAAACACAAGTTAACAACAAACAAGAGAAGAAATAGTGATGCGTTGCTCCCAGGGGAGGGGAGCGAGTGAGCATGTGCAGAACGAGTACAGATTTTCATAAAAGAGGGAGTAATGAAAAACAATGTTGACATGACATGACATGAAGCTCCTTCTTTCACAGGATGGAATGGAACAGAATCAAATCAAACCAAGATGTTTCGGGCAGGCATTTTTTTGCTATGATTCAGCTTGTGTACAGATTATTAGTGAATTATTCTTTTTAGCTGTTTTTTAAATTAAAGGAAATCATGTTTCCAGAGATGTTCTATCTTGTGTGATTAAAGGATGAAAGGAGAGCAAATGGCTGAGGTTGTAGTTTAAGGTTTACTTCTTTAGTCACTCAGAATAAATCCCAGACTCACTCACTCTCTTGTTAGTGGCCATTTTTTCTCTGCTGACCAGTCTGCTTAAATATGTTTCTTTCTCTTGCTGCCTGTTTTCTGCTCTGGCAGAATGTGTTTACTTTGTGGCGTTCTTGCAGCTTGTCTCGGTTGTTGGCCTGCTTCCAGGTCATGTCACTCTCTAAAGATGACAACACACTTACTGGACTGAGGCGGATGCTACCAGGTGGCCGAACATGCAAGGGCGAGCATCTCTGAGATGGGGTCTTGCTCTGTTATTTGCCAAATATATTACCGGTGGTGTCCAGCATGGGGTCATGCCAGCAGGTTATAGTTGGCACAGGTCAAACCGCCTCCCCAGCCCAGCCAGGCTGCTGCCACATCTACATGAGGCGAGAGATAGGACGAATGACAGGGGAGGTCATTAAAACAGGAAAAACATCGCTGCTCTCACTTAGCCTGAATATGAATCATGCAGCCAACTTGGATATGTGAATGTGCAGACACATGTGATTCTCCAGAGAGGAAGCCTTTGCCTGTTGCTTGACGCTTTGGCTCTCTCTTTTCTGGCAGCAACCATTGAAATGCAGACGGAGGGGTATGGATAATGGACTGTCCCTCAGTGGCACAGCGTTCCCCACACTCTCTGCCATTCCCTCAGACAGCCACTCCTGCTGTAGACTGCACTACACATCCCTTCTTTTCCAACCCCAGGGAGATGCTGGCAAGTTGCCAGCCATCACTGAGTGTGTGTGTGTGTGTGTGTGTGTATATATGTGTGTGTGTGTGAGTTTGTGTGCGTGTTTTTGTGTGGGAACGTAGGAAGCACTTGCTCGCCAAAAGCTATGCTTATTAATGCCCTACAGACTAAGTGCTCTCCCTTTTCTCTCTCTTTTGCTCTCTCCTCCACTCTTCCCCTCCTTTGCCCATCTCTCCAGCCCTCTGAGTGGTCACTGCTGTGCGAGGAGGAGGAGGTGGCACTGCGGGATGGGGTGGGGCGCTGGAGGGAAGTGCACGAACAAAGCAGAATATGAGAGGAAGTACACTAGTGGGCTTTCGACAATGCTGAGCTCTCCCGCTGTCTCCCAGCTGCCTTTTCTGTTTGATGCTGAGAGCAATCAATATACTCAGCTCGGAGCTACGCCTGAGATTGTCTCAAACTAGCCACGCTAACCACGTGCATCACCAGCCCATTTTAACTATATTCAACAATAAAAGAATACAAAACAGCTGCCAAACACACCTGGTTACCTCCATGCAAATTGCTAATAGTCACATGAATGAGTCACACACCCAGACTGCAAGTGCTTTCTTTGTGCAGTGCATTCACCAGAACATCCCCACAGTTTGTTCTCATTGCTGAAACTGCCGTGCATGCACTCACACGCATACACACATTTGAGTGCCTCCATAACTTTGTAATAAGTACAGAGAGTCACAGAATTTCCGTGGTTGCCCTTGTGCTTGGGCCCTGATGTTATTCTAATAGTTCAGCTTACACCAGCTGAGAGTGTCATTACTCTATACGAGTCTGTTCTCTGAGTGTGTGTTAAGGTGCCTGTGTAATGAGACGCCTGGGGCGAGGCTTAAAGAGGCCCATAGCTCCTGTCGGAAAGACGGAGGGCAGAGAGACCAGAGCTAGTTTAAGCATATTTAAGGGCACCATAAAGAGAGTTGGGCCTCTTCCATCTACTTGAAATACAGTTCAGACTGAGTCTTGTTGTTGTTTCTCCTGGCCAGACTTCCATCCTATCATGCATCTCCCTTTCTGCCACATCCTTTGAAAATTATCTCTTCTTTTGGCTGTCTTCCTCTCTGTATTTGTCTCCTTCCACTGGGCATGGATGGAGGCATGCCACTTTGCCCTCTGGGCACTCTTGCCTGATTAAGGAGAAGAGGTTTCTGTGGCCGTGGCATCTGGCAGGGTCAGCCCACATACGAGGAACAATGCCGTATACATTCTCCGGCACAGAGCAAACAGAGAGAGACGCTCCTGCTGGACCTTACTGAAAGAAGCACATGAATGCGAACAGAGTCGGCACTGCAGAGCGGACCCCCTGAATGAGGGGTCCTGTTTGATTTAATCCCAGCAATGCGCCCTGAACCTCGCGCACATACAGATTTCACAGGCATTACGCGGGGCTGCTGTTTGCACTGAGTCTATAGCACGACGAAGAGAGGTAACCCACTGAGGATGCCAAAGGTTTGGATTTTCCCATGATAGCAACCACTCTCACTGGATAGAGGGTGAGTAACCAGGAAGGAATCTGTCCCTTTTCAATGGCCACTGAAAGGGGAGCTGTGAAATTGTCCGAAATTTCTCTGTGTGTAAACAGAGGACTGCGGGGGGAACCCAGGGACCCTGCCTGGGCCAGACTGAACTGCTTCCCTGGACTCTTTCTCAACCTCTCTTTCTCTGTCTGTCTTTGCCCCTCCTCCCTTTTTCACTGCTGGCTCCTGTCTCAAATTAATTTTCTTTCTGTCCGTCCCCCTCCCCACTGTGAACAAGTTCCACACTGCGAGGACACAGGAGCATTTCTGCACGCTATTCTCAGATGGCATTAATTAGTTTTGAGCTTCTCTTATCAGGAGACAGATGCTAAATACTTAAATAATAAGCAGAGCACAGACTGTGTTTAACTCCCAAAGCAGAATATTGCCTTATGAAGTGAGAACAAGGGTGGCAGAAGTAGAAAAAGACACCTGTCGAAATGTTCTGTATCCGTTTTTTCATCACACTTTATCTGACATGAATGCTCGAAAGTTTGGATCTGTTGCTTCACTTGAACAGTTTGAATCATCTTCCACTTTGAGTGAGCGTGACCACACACAGGAATTTCCTTAAACTTTTTGCTGGTTGCTAGGTGACGGCTTCAGCCCCTGAGAGCACGCTGTGTGAATGAGGAGGGGGGTAACTAATGTCTTCACCCAGTGACCACGCTCTCAACAGACGGCTGTTGTCCAGTTAAAAAAACATTATGCTACTTCCTCAATGAAATCAAACACTGTGCACTGGGCCAACTGAAAAGCACTAATACTCAGCATGTGCTGTCTAATGTACTTCAAAGATCGACATGAAAGTGCAATGACGCTAAGAAAATATGTTTTAAAAAGCTACTTATTATTTTCTTTTGTATTTTTCTAAATAAAAGAAATTAGCCAGAGCTGGAACAAACTCTTTGTTATATATTTCTCTTGCATGCACAGTCAACCTACACACACGCTGCAGACATATTCATGCTGTAGGTAGAAGAAAGAGGAAGAAACTCCAAGAAGGAAAAACAACTAGATCTAAGTGAGAGTCACAAAAATACCTCCCAGTCAGTATATATCTGCTATTGAACAGCCTCTGCAAAAACGCCTTCATTTATATTCCTGACAGACCCGATGTTTCTCCCATTTGCTTTAAAACATATATTTGTGTCAAATGAATGACACTATAATCAATCAGAATGCCAATGTCAGAGCCAATGGCAAAACCGCCCACTGGCTATTTTAAACTTTACTATTTACCATCGGAGAAAGGGACTGCTAAATAACCACTCTCATCACTTGGAGCATGGCAAGGCTCCTGTTGCTCAGTTTACCCCCTTTAAGTGCATACAATTCATCTTAACGGAATAAATATGGCAGGGACTACAAGAAATGACGCACGAATTAGGGCCGTGCTCCTTAGCTAAATCATATTTTAGTGCACTTACAATACCTCTAAAAGCCTAGGTGATATGTCCTCACAGCGAGAGTGATGGCTCGTGGGACTGTGGCGTAGGAAGAACAGCTTGAGACTGCTCGTTTCAAACCTTTAAACCAACCTAAAATACCAGATGCTCGCGCTAAAACACTCCTTCAAAGTGCTTCTGCCATCACTTTTTGTGCCAAATGCTCAGAAGTCTGTGTCGGAAAAATGTAATATCCATATTCTTAAGTTAAATGTACCTTGAAAGAGTGAATGTAGTAAATGTATTTTAGATTCTGAACACTGAATGGACAACATTTCCAAATGAATTCAAGTCCTGCCCATTTTTCTTTTTCACGACACAAAGTCGAAGGAGTTTTAAAACTGATGAGCAGAAAATGACACAGAGAAAAGGAACTTTGAATTGATATTTTCTCAGTTTTAGTATTAATGGCTTAGTTTGTCTGCCATCCAATAAATTTTGTTTATTTTGTCGGCTATGGTTTGTCTGAGCCTTGTGCCATTAAGTTTTAGTTCTAATGGCTTAAGTCGAATGAGGGCATAGCATGCAAATTTCAAGATTAGACTTTTACCATATCAAATGGTGACAAGGGGGAACATTACACCCCGTCACCCACCCACCCCTCAGTGTATCATTTGAACACAAAGTTATTTTAATAATATTAGTGATATGCAACAAAAGCCCATGTGCTGGTTAAAGACACTCGGGAAAAGCCCGTTTTTGAGTCTCAAATACTTGAGACCTTCTGCCTTTGCCTCAAAAACAACTTCAAATTGTTTTACTGGATTTCATTAGACAGAATAAAGAGAAATTAGGGATGTGTATGAACTTCATCCATACAATACTAAAGCAACAAACAATTATTGTGTTGGCGCCTCATTCTGTGCCTGAGCAATTGGTAATTAAAGCTGGGCTAGGCAGTTTCTCTTTGGTGCCATTGGGCAAAAATCCCATAATAACCTCTCAGCATGTTGTAATTCAGGTTGTCTGAAAATGAACTGGACTTCTGCGCCTCTCCTTGGCTCTGTATTCAGGCTTCAGAAAATGAAGACTGTAACGGACACTTTTTGACAAATTACAGGTCATTTCAGAGAGCGCGTGTTTCTATTGGCTGCTCTACAAAGGAAGATGTGAACATCCCCTCAGCTGGTGAAAGCTCCTACAATGGCTGCACTTGCCAGAAGGAAAAGTTGTTTTTCCAGCTTTAGCAACAACTGCACACACGGCAAAGCAACCCAAAAAAAGAAGACAGACGTATCGAGACGATCATCTAAAACAGTGAGCGACAACAAACGGAATAAAATGTGGGCTAGGTGAGGGGCGGAGCTACAGAGCAAAAACAAGGAGGGGATTGGCCCCCAGAGCCTCATCCTATAGCTAGCTTCAATTCCAGATGTTGCCTACCCCAGGTTTAACAGTAAGTATGGCAGGTGCATAATGTTACATTTTAAAGCAA
>JAPXVT010000001.1:38074943-38085157 GCA_029823135.1 Acanthurus reversus | reverse complement strand
TAAAAGAAAAAAGGAAAAAGAAAAACTACAATGCCAATTAAAGAGTGTGGCTCATGATATGTTATAATATCTGGGAACCATGGAGCTCCATGGCACCAGAGCTGGGAAACGTTACTTTTAAAAGTAACTCATTACATTTAAAAATTATTGCTATTATAAAGTAACTTGTTACATTACAGCATTACCTTTTGAGAAAAGTAACTTGTTAGAGTCCTTTTGCGTTACCGAAAATGAAAACCCTTTCGTGATTCCTTGCACAAGTTGTGTTATAGTCAACACCTCCTTCAAATATAATTACTCTGCCATCATTACACAGCCAAGTCTGGCCCATAATCTTAAAATAATGATGCAAATTCTTCCAAGTAGTTAACACTTTCCCTTCCGCCATTATACCACATCTCCCGCTAAGCTGCCGTACACACACAGTGAAACAACCGCCGCATACAGCCAGGTGCCTGCCTGCCAAAAAGTATGAGAGAAACGGAAACGGTGTGAATTTGTGGCAATTTCTTTTCTTGCGGCAAAAAGTACAGCATGTTAGTTACTCATTACATCAAAAAAGTAATCCAAGTACTCGAACACGTTACAAAGAAAGACGTTACCCCTAACACTGTTGGCTAACTAAATTTAGGAATTAGAAGAATTATTTGAATAAAGAGCAGTGGGCTACATGTTTTATTTTTTTTTAAAAAAAAGACTCATAAAAACAATAATGCAAAATGAAGCTGAATTTCAATCTACTTTTCACCAAGGAAATAGTCTCCATAAAGACCATTGTGTGTTCCAGATAAAACTGGGCCACTGTTTCTGGAAAGGGATGCTGCTTTTTAATTTTTAAATAATGTGCTGAGTAGTTCAGAGGAAATTTCATTCACTTCCATTTCACCTAATGCACGCTGGAATTAGAGTAAGGTGGCCATTATCCTGAAGAGAAACCACTGGTACAGTAAATGGATGGATGGAGGGATGCTTCAGTAACAGGCTGTTCTTTTACAAGCCGCACACTGTTCTGGACAAATTAATTGAACTGATTAACTGATGGATCTGTGGTTTAGCCTTCAATCTTTCCAAAATGTGTGTTTTTTAAGAGAACATCTTGCATTCACCCTTTGTCCTTTTCTGATTCTATATCAGCATTTTCTCTGACAATGTCTGGCCATCAAGCAACTAATCAATATAATGAGATCAGACGTCATTAATGCAACCTCATTTAAAATCTAAAGATGGTTGGTGGACCATCTCCATCTGTCAACGTTGAGACTTCAGGAGCACTCAGGCAGAGACCGAGTTAGAGAAGCACAACAGAAAGGTTTTTTTGTTCGGCCTCATCTGAAGTCAAGTCCAACACAATTGCTTCCAGTCATGGGGTCTTAATCTACCATACCATGCTCATTAATAACTTGCCTTGAGGATTTTAAGCTGTGGTTGAATTGAATGACTATTTGTTTAAGCTTACTGGTAAAAAGGCTACAGTCAAATATCTGAGTCACGACCAAGGTTATATATAATAGTTTTGTTTTTTTCATTAGTTTTGATTTTTATTTCGTTTTGACTTTAACTTTTCAATTTCAGTTTAGTTTTAATTTTTTTTTAAAGCAAGTTTTGTAGTTTGGTTTAGTTTGTATTTTTCAAAAAAAAAACTTGGTTTTAGTTTTTATTAGTTTTAGTCTTTATCGCTTTCTCCCAACTTTAGCCCTTGCTGCCATGACGCCAGGCAGGTTGATTTACATTTTCAGGAGAGGGGCGTGGACCGATTGGCAAACCAGGCTGCCACTCACCCCACCCCCACAGATCTTGAAAGACAGATTCAATATCCACCCAAAATACCATGACAAAAGAGAAAACTAAGGATATTTTCTATTTTATTTCATTTCAGTTATCTTTTTTTAAATTATTATTTTATTTTGTTTCAGTTGATGAAAAGGTTTTTTCTATTCCAGTTTTTGCTATTTCATTAGTTTCATTAATTAATTCACAATAACCTTGGTTGGAACTAGACATTCAAAAATGTAAAACACAGTGAAACGGTTTTAATCTACAGAGTATGCAAAGAAAAGAGGAGAGAAACCCCCAGAACCAAGAAAAAAGAGGACATACGAGCACTGCTGGCCCCATTTGAGCTCATTGTTTTTACCTTTTCAAATGCAGAATCACAAAATCCATCTTGTGCCAAACTCACTACACAATACACAAGCCATATGTGACATGCTTAGCTTTTTGCAATGTGTGGGAGTTTGCTTATCTCTACTGTCTATGTTTTTCCTAGTGGATGGAGAACTCAGACTGGTAGGAAGGTCAGGCCAAAGCAATACTAACATCCACAACAGATGGACAGCAGAACCGAACACTGAATCTAACGGGTTCATTGTGGAGTTCAGTGATTCACTGAACCATTGAGCTCTGAGTAACTGGACGGAGGTGTAAGCTCTTAACCTTGGTGCAGATCATCAGTCCAATATTGAACTCTGACTCAGGTTGTTCTAAAATAAGAAAACAAATCCTGTGTTAGTCAAACTTTAGAATTACAGTTTATTGTTAACAGTGATTAATAAAGATGTCTTCTCTCAGTGAATAAATTCAAATTGTAATGCTGCATTCACATGGAATCAGGCAGCTGGAGGACGGGGAGAGACACCTCGTCAACGGCACAGGAAAAAAACAGTCTGACGGAATAGAAGGACGGCAAAATGAAACACCCATGATAATGTGTTGCTATGGTGACGTCTTTGTTTACAAAGAATGGAAAAAAATACATTTAATGAAATTATTTTGTGACTATTATTTTATGTAACTATTCTAGTTACGCATGTATCTGTAAAATGCAGCTTTTTCTTAATTTTCAACTTTAAAATAAAAGTCAAATTCCCTCAAAAACAATCAGCTTTGTGCTGAGTGTCTTCCAAGTATCAGCTTTTCATGTGACATCTCAGTGGGTTTTCAGGCTGTGGTAAAAACAGCTCCAGGTATTATTGCACCAAAATAATCAGCTTCTCATCGTCAAGGTCGGACATGTTTTCTCCTTATGGCATTTGAGGAGTTCTGAACATCCAGTTGTGAATTCCGTTGCAGATGATGGCAGAAGGTTAAAATATTTTAACTTTTGACGGCCGTTACTGTTGCCGGTACTCTCTGCTGGCCTCATCAGATTTTACCGTCCTGCTCTCATCCACTTAAATGATGTCCAGTTTGCCGTCTGGCGTCTGCCTGATTCCATGTGACTGCAGCTGATGCAGCTGAATAGTGTTATTGCAGGACTTAAACAAAGGGGTCAAACAATATTTTATACTTTTAAGCACACAAAAGATGAAGCCTGGAGAAAAATAAAACTGAGTCTAAGACTGAACATAACAAATAACAGCTGAAAACAACACAGACATGTCAGCAACGTACAGATGTACAGAACAACTTAAGCAAACAGCTTCAGTACATTCAAAGCCATGAGACCATAGCACGCAAGTTGTAACATCAAAGCTTAACAAGACAGTAAAGAAAAAAGTTTCCTGACTAAAATAGTTTCACATGTCTCAGCTTATGCCAAGTCCTTTCACTAGGCATAAGCTTTTTAAAATATATGTTCTCCTTTATGGTGATTAAAGTGCTTACAAATCCCTCAGAGGCATTTGTTGTTCTCGCGCCTTAGTCATTGTCCTTGTTGTAGCCCCCTCTAAATTTTTCAAATCGTTATTTCTGCTTTCCCTGAATGGCAGTTACCTTGCAGTGTTTGTGTAAACCCCAGTGTGCCCTCAGTGTGCACTGTGATGACAAACAGGGTGAAGCAGCAGTGACAGTACAAAAACACTGAGTATGAACCTTTGTTTTTGAATATTTTTATGGCCATTATTTTTAAGCTAGTAAAACTTTTCTGTTGTTGTCTTTAACCTCTTCTTCTCCTCCCTCTCTGAGAGCTCCGGCTTCGGGTTACTATTGGAAACCTTTGTGCAGAGTAGTTAAATATAAACTGTCAAAACAGGAGCTCTACCCACAGTCGAGTTAATATTTTCTGTATTTTAATGTTAACTGAACAGCTTAAGTGTGTGAAATAAAAGTGTAATTTATTGCTATGCTGTGCTGAAGACTGTTGAGTTTTTAAATTGGTGGAGGAAGCTGAACCGTGTTTCAGTTCATGTCTGATGGCGGGCCTTGTTAACCCTCCTCCTCCTCAATGACATCATCCTGTCTGGAAGTGAGGTACGTGATTGACCTTCAGATGTCTTCAGATGTAACAAAATACTCCTAATCTCCCCTCGAGTACAAGCCTTAAAAAAAGGAACAAATAATATAAGTTTATGGGACGTGATTGTATTGTATAATGCACTGAGTTTTCAGCTGATACCATGCAGTTATTTTTCTCTTAGTGGCAGCGACATGGTTTTTACTTCACCTTGCCTCCTCTCTTTTGCTGTCTGAATCCTTTTTGTTGGGCTGATCTTCCCACTTTACTCCGACCTGAGGAGACATGTCCAATCTAACGATTTACAAATTTGTCTCCTAAATAGTGTCTAGGGTCCAGCCGATATATCGGTTTGCCAGTATTATTGGCCAATATCAGCCTATTGCAGATACATCAGTATGGATATTAAAACTGTTTTTTAAACCCAGAAAAATGCTTCCACTTGTAATTTAAGAATTATATAATTATGTAGTTTGTCCAGCAGGGGCCGGACCATTATTTACTGACATAATAAGTAGAGTGTTCACAGTTCAGTGCACTGATGTTTGGAATAAAGTTTGTTAAAATGTAGGTTCTCCTGCCTTCACTACATCTCTGTCACAAGTATTTAATGGGCACATTCAGCTGATATTATAATATTGGCTGATACATATGCATATTGTGTCACATATGAGAGCAGCACAGTGGCTTAGATGTTAGCAGTGTTGCCTCACATCAAGAGGGTCCTGGGTTCAACATCCAGCTGGGGTTGGACCTTTCTGTGTGGAGTTTGCATGTTCTCCCCGTGTCTGCGTGGGTTCTCTTCAGGTACTCCGGCTTCCTCCCACAGTCCGAAGACATGGAGATTAATTGGTGACTTCAAATTGTCCTTAGGTGTGATTTTTAGCGTGAATGGTGTTTGTCTTTATATGTCAGCCCTGTTATGAAGTGGCGACTTGTACAGGGTGAACCCCACCCTCGCCCAATGTCTGCTTCCCCACCCTGCAACTCTGCAAAAGGATAACCGATTACAGGTAATGAATGAATGAATGAATGAATAAATGAATGAATGAATATCGCATATCAGATTATTCTTTCTTCCTAACAGCACTATCAGTATTATCCCCAAAACTCTCATCGGTTGAGCCATAATAATTCCTTCCAAGAGTTTCCTCAGATCTATCTGCATGACTTGTTATTGGTTTTGTTATGGCTGTAAGTCATTGAGTCCACATTTGGCAGTGTCCTATTTCTTTAACAAGTGCATTCCTATACATATAAACACTGGTTAAAGTGAAGCAACTGGAACAAATTGTCTTTATGTATGGTTCTGTTTGAGCGCTGTGACTTGACTTGTGTACTTGTTATTTACTCTTCCAGTGTTTGTAAAGAGTTCAATATAATGGGAGACATATAATTCTGTCAATAGTATATAAATGTCAAACATTGTTGATTAAAATGCCATACAGACGGGTAGATTGAACCTCTGTGTGTTTGACCCAACCATGTTTTTATATATTATGCAATTACAGTTTCAGGCAAAGATGATGAGTTAAGCCATTTTTATTTTAATTATAGATATTCCCATGGAGCTGTGTACTATCAACATGTGATGTTGTGTGCTCGCATTAAGTAGTTTTTTGCAATATATGAAAAAAAAAAACCTCTTTAGAAGAGGCTTCACTAAATGTGGACAGGATGCAGACGAGCCAACGACTCCCAGTTATCCTTCATTTACAGGTGAAGCACATTCATTTCAAATCATAAGTTTCACTTTGCCAAGCTTTTACAAGGCTGCCAATTTCTGTTGTTTTTGATAGTGTTTAACCACACACAAACACACACACACACACACACTACTGTACTCATTAGTCATTCTGTCATAAAAGCAGTGTCAGCATGAACAATAAACACAGCTCATCTAAAACAAGGCTTTTGTCTGTCTAAAAGAAAATAGTGTTGGCAGACAAAGACTCAAACTAAGCAACAACCAAACAGACCACACACACACACACACACACACACATATACATGTAATACAGCAGAACACAGCTCCTGTGGGCCTGTCTGTCTGCAGCAAGTGATAAAGGAGCAAGAAATTAGCTTATCTTCCAGACCATCAGAAGCTAAAACAAATAAAGAGATGCAGGATAGAGACAAAGGGGGAAGGGGGAGATCAGCCATACAGAGGACCAATTAAAGAGAGATGAGGTGGGATTATGAGGAGAAGGTGGTGGGTGTTGAGGAGGAGGAGGAGGAGGACGTAGGGAGGAGCAGGTAAGCAGTAAAAACATCAATATTTTTCTTCTCCTAAATACAAGGGATACAGAACGAAAGGCAGCAACAGAAATATATTCAAAATGTATGCTAAATATGAAAAACAGCAGGAGAACAGAAAGAAAGAAAGAAAGAAAGAAAAGGAAGAAAGACAGAAAACAAACAAAAAAGAAAGAAACAAAGAGAACAGACAAGGATGCAGATAAACAAAGACACAAACGAAGAGAGAAACAAAGAAGCAAAGAGACAAAGAAAGGGTGGGGAGTACCACGGAGAAAGATTTTGTGGTCAGCGGTCCAACTCTGCTCAGCCATGAAATCCTAACTCGGGGAAATATGGACATTTCACACACCTTTGAGCAGTAGTGAAGAATCCCCTGCTCTGATGTTCACACAAGGCGCAGAGAGACAGTTCAGCCTGAGACCAGATGGTACGAAATTCTCACATGCACACACACACACACACACATGCACACACATAAACGCCGAGACTGGCGAGCCTTCGTTGCCAGTGAATTTTTAGGGGTGTGCATGTCTAGACACCACGCAGGCGGTGGCAGACTGGCTCCAGCGGCAGGCTAGTGTCCGGATGCATAATTAACAGGCTGGTTTGGCACCTGACAGCCTCAGAGGTCATGGTGTCCCCTCCATTAGCCGGGCGCCAATCAGCCTCTGGATCACCTGAGCACGTCCTTGTCCCAACAGCAGATTGCCCAGAGGACATCAGTCACATTATACAGGCCAATCAGTGGCAGAGGCTCACACAAAGGCCTGAGCTGAGACAGCTAGAGATAGAGTACAGGGGTGATGTCTCCCAAATGAAGCCGAGCTGCCACTCAGGGCAGATGGGGCGCAAGACAAAGCACAACCGGCACAAGGATACAACCTTCCTCATGCAGAGGCATTCCTCTGACAGCACAGATCAAAACATGAGCAGACAGATGAACACGTACAGATTCAGCCTGACTGACGGCGCCTGTGGCAATTAAATTAGTTTCTTTACTCAATGCTGGATACATTCATATGTCTCTTAAATATTTTTTGCTGCAGTAATTTCACTGATGGGTGCAAATGTGTTTCTCTGAAATGTCACAACCTCCCGGGTCAGTTTAATTGTGTTTCTGAAAATGCCACAGCAGGTGTCCCCACCTTTAATTTATCTCGGACATTTTGTGGCATTTTGTTGAGACGTGTTGAATAAGTTTTTGCAACATCAATAATATGAAACATTACATGAACTTTTGCTGAAGGACCCAGACCCAACCTCTGCCTGTGACCAAGCAATGGGATTTAATGCGAGAGCCTGCGCCTCTGTCATCACAGTCATATTAGTTCTGCTGCAGTAATACTAAATACTTAAGTCAGCAATACCTTCGGTCTGATGGAAGTTCTAAAGCTACTTCAGAGTGCTCACCAAACAAACCATTTGTTCCCACTCAGACTGCGCCTCTAAATCTCTGGGTCCCCATTGACCTGGAACTGGACCTCAACACAATACTGAAAGAGTCCTTTGAGAGGGTGAGTACGGCGTAGGAGGGGTCTGAGGGCAGGGAAGCCGGGCTGGGGTACTGCGAGTTGAGGGTCCCTTAGCTCCTGTTTCCCAGCTTAGAGTGATGGGCCCAGGGAGATGAAAGACCCTCAGACTCTGTGAATTGAACTCTAGACAGGTCTCACAAAACTAGATGTGGTAACACAGGGCCTCCCTCAAGACTGCAGAATGACTGCTTCCAATCGGCAGGCCTATTGTTTTTCTTCAGAAAGCCTCCGTTTGACTTCTGATAGGCAACAATGCAGCGAATTTGTGTTATTGTTGAGACTCAACAGAGCTTCATTTGGGAAGTTTGAAGCTATAAGGGGATTACAAATTCAACTTTTGTCCTTTTTCTTGCTGTATTGAGTTAAACAGATGTAACCACAGTAAGATTCAGACTTCAAATTTTAATTTCAGCTAAGTGTATTTAATAAAGAGGAACATTTTTTAAAACTAATATAGTTTGGGGTTCAGTGATCTCATTCAGGCCCAGTTTTGATGAAGGAGCAGCTGTGATGAAAGTTAAAACAACTTTTTGGGGATTAATTGGGAACCTGTTCTTATTACAGGCAGAACTCTGGCAAAGCTGAGTGAGGTTGTGTTTTTCTTGGCAGGACTTCTGCGAGAATCTTTTGCTACAGGGGGCAAGTAACCGGGCTAATATCTCTCTGTTCTCTATGTCAAACACTGCGGCTGCCTCTGTTGTTGTAGCTACTTCTGAACAACTTTGATGAGATTTATGTGGGAGGTTTATTTTGCAGATAAATTTCCCTTACTTTGCTTGACGCTCAATGCTTTGATGATAGCCATAGTTAAGGGTGAGGAACCTATATACTATATGTTGCATTTTACTGTATGCATGTTTAAAATATCCTTAAATTGTGTTCTAATGGGAACTGCTTTCAGGACAACTCTGCCGATTTTCAAACTTATCTCTATCTATTTGATTTGGGAATACGAAAAACCCAACTTTTTTTTTTTTTTTTCAGTGTTCTCTGTGTCTCTGGGATGCAACTTCAAAACCTCTGGCATCACTGGCTCCAAAAAGAACTACAAACTGTTTGCCCCCCACCTTTCCCCCAGTCCAGGCAAGCAGGTGCCACGCTTGCTTTGAGAGGACTTTCTGGCTCTGGCAGATCAAAAATCTCTCATTATTGAAAACTACGCAATATTAAATGAAATGTTCTGATGCAACAGATAACAACCTTGGAGACCTGACAAGTGCTGTTTTTTTGTGATGTTATGCATCCTGGCACATGTAGGCACGGCAAGAACAGCTGTGTGAGCAGGACAACTCAGCTTTGTCCTTCAATAGAGCACAAACTGAGAAATTTATTTCTTCAGTTGACTACAGTTACCATCAACATTGATTGGACATCTACATGAAAAGTGATGGATTTTCTCTTTAACAGTGCATGTTGTATGAAGCTTACCATGATGGAGTTATACACCTTATGAGACAATAGACTAGAGTACAGGCTTTTTTAAAAGGTTGGATTAAGGGACATATTAGTAACTTTTATAAGTAGCTAAATAAATTTTTTAAAAGTAAAACATCCTCAAAGTTTTTAGAAAGGTGTGGAATAAAAGCAGTACCTCCCATGGAATGCCTGAATAGGGGGACATATTTTTTAGATAGTCCCATCTGAAAGGCATTGATAGTGTTGCACTTGGTTGTAAATAGTTGTGTCAGTCCTGAAAAAAGACCCCAAGCAACTCTGACCAATCAAGTGGGCGTGAATGTCGGATAGCAGGTTTAAGAAAGTTAAAGAAATTGTCACAGTTTCTCCCGATCCAACCTCGGAAAGGTGCAAGGAACAGGAGGTTTCCAAAGCTTTTTCACAATCTGACAAACACCTCTGCATACTGGCAGCCTTAGTCTGCTGTCAGAGGTGTGCTGTTTAACATTTGTGGCAGCCATTACACTGAACCAAGCTGAACCCAGGAGGGTTAGTCAGGGACAGATTTTATACAGAGATTCCCAACTTTTCTTTGACTGGCTTTTTTTGTCATGTCACCCCAAGCCTCCCAACCCCTCAGATAACATTCATGCAGTTACACAGACATCAGTTTTAAGTATTTCAAATGCAATAATCACATTATATTTTACTGTAATGTATTAATAATAAATTAAATAGCATTATTACTTTTCAAATATCACACACCATAAATAAATACATTTTTAACACACACACACACATATATGTTTTTTTTTTCTAACACTATATTAAATGCATTTTAAAGAAAAAGTGTTTGT
>JAPXVT010000001.1:38025291-38038287 GCA_029823135.1 Acanthurus reversus | reverse complement strand
AAAAGGAATTTTTAATTCTGTCCTCTTTTTATTAAAGGAAGTATACATTTAAAAAATTACTAGAGCTGCTCTGCATGCCACCCCACTCCTTTTTTTAAAAAAAGACAATAAAACTGTTTTTGACATATTTATGAAAACAGTGAAAAAGCCTCACTGCTCTAGGTGGGCGTTTCTCAAGGCAGCAAGTCAATGACCCTCGGCGTAGCTAGTTACATATTTGTCCTGTAAAGTGTAGAAATTTAAACACAGGCTTGTTCTTCATTTACAGCAACCTCACATAGTATTGATTAGGTACCATTGGCAATTAAAGCCATCTGTCCCATTACAACATTACACATTTGAGAGAACCAGTTATGCCGTTAAGCTAACTGTCATTCTGAATCTGGGAGCAGGTTAGCCTAACTTTTTAACTGATTCCCACTGAATGTTAGTTTTCACTCATTTCATTTCAAGGACTGCTGATTTTTTGAAGGCCCTTTATTCTCAAACCCTAATAGTCCAGTAAAATGGCCCAAAAAGACCTGTCCAATGTCCCTCTGATTAGCCTGTGTTAATGGCTTGGTTATGGTCAGATGGTTGGTCAGACGGTTAGAAAACCAATCAGAGGCAGAGTAGGAGCAGGTCAACATCTGCTGAGTCATCTGCAGCTAATGCACATTGCTGTGTTGGTCCTACATTAATATTATGCAAAGGAGGGGGTCCGGCTGCTGTCTTTCTTTCATGGTAATTATTCAAAACATAATACAAGTTAAATAACACACCAAATCAGTTGCTATCACAGCAGAAAAATACCTTTTTGTAGTCATCAAAACAAACACAAATGATATAACCTGTGCAATGATTTCTTTGACATGAAAATTTTAAATTCTACTTGGCCTTCAGCCTGATACAAATGCAGGTATTATTAGCACAGAAACTGTTTCATTTGTATTATATTTCGTCCTGTTTTAACTTGCCATTTGGTGTTTACTCTAATCCAAAAGGCTGAGCACCAGAGTGAGTGAACAGATTTTTAACATGGGTGGCCCGGTGGATACAGCTGAGTTGGGGATTTAGAGAAAAGGTCTGAATTAGGGCTAGATTGGAGGACATGAAGCTTCTCAACAGGAGTGCACAGTCAGGTGACAAATGGTGCCCCAGGCCAGCCAAGTGCCAGAAGTGGCCTCTTAATCAATCAGAGGTCACCATGGAGGTTCTGTCCAGACTGCCCCCACCCCGAGAGGCTGCCATCTGATAGAACACTCAATGCCAAGCCGCAAAGCACACAACCTTTTCTCCTTGTTAGCACAGTACTGCTGCTGTTAATGTCATCCCATCAGGTCTTAAAAACATTTGCAGAGAAGGCTTTTGGTTGTTCATTATGATGTTATCGCTAAATAAATTTAGCTGTCTTTGCATTGTTTAAATTTTATTTGACAACTTTTAAATTCAGACCTTTTTTTGTTATTCTATATATACCTTTCGGACTTGCTCTATTAAAGTTAAATATTCTCAAAGGCAATTTTGTAGTCAAACATTCAACCCTCTGGCTCTCTCCATCTCTGGCCTCAGCCCCAACCTTAAGCTAGCAGCCCCCATCCTTGACACATGGCCATCTGCACTGGCATTTCAGGCAGTAAATAAGGGAGTGGAGGGCAGTGCACTCTTTGGTAGACCCAACCTAAGGCCAAGCCCTCACATTCTCCTGTGCACCCCGAGGCCCACCCTCACACACCCCCTGGGGTTGACCTACACACAGCAGGGTCCCCAGGGGAGCATATCAAGCTTTCGGAGTAGCACAGGCCTTCTGTCCTCTGTCTATCCCCATCACCCTCCATGCTTATCACTCTACTCTCCCACCATCCATCTCTCCATCTTCAGCATCAACATAATCATCTGTCCTTCATCAATCCAAACATCCTCTCAGTCTCAAAAAACCTTTGTCATTCATCCATCTGCTCTCCTTCTATCACTACCATGTATGCAAATATGCCTCCATTTAATCATCTGTCGTCCCATCACCTAAATATGTGATTTGGTTAAAAATTCCTAATAGAAGAATGAAGAAAAGCAAATGTTTCCCAGGTTTAAGTTCAAAATGCTGCCTCACTTCATCAGTGCAACTTTATCTTCACAATATCCCGAAAATTGTCCTCATTACATCAGAAAATTGGATATTTGGACTGTCTTTAGGGAGACGGTAAAATCACGAATTATCCTTTTACTCTCCTGGTTGGTGACAAATTATGTTAGCTGCTTAAAAAATTACTCTATAAGGAGAGTCAAACTAGCCAAAGTCATCGGTAGCACGCCAAAACCCATTAAAAACCAATGAAATGGTGTCACATTGCTGTTACACCCATGATAAAACTGTCAATTCACTGGAAAAAAGACCAATCAATACACCCACCAATCACCAGACGCCCACAGATCCATACATGTATTCAGCCACAGTGACACTCACTACCTACGTCTGCGCAAACCTTCGACACATTGATCCGTCCGTCTTCCATCCCCCTCTCTCACATTATAGATGCTCGTGCTGATTCAGTTCCCACAGGACAGACTGACATCACACAGAGGTAACCAAGGACTGACAGAGACACTGAGTGGCAAGGCTGAAGCGTGAGAGGGCAGGAAAAAGAGAATAAAGTCACATAAATGACAGATTAAACTCTCAGATGAAACATCCCTGTTGAGATCGGAGAAAAAAAATGGAGAACTATGGGGGGCCCAAGGAATAAGAAAGCTCCTGTCAAATGAAGAGACTGGATACTGAGGAGTAGAAACTCGGAAAAAAAAAAAAAAAAAGAAAAAAGAGGAAGAGGCTGAGACGGGTAAATGACAGGCAGGCGGGGACAAAGACATGCAAGAAGTGCCAAACCGGGATCAGGCAGATCAGCAGTGCAAACTAGTGTTTCCTGTGCAAGTATTGAGATGCAGATCCCACTTTTCTCAGCTCATAATGGGGGCTGTCAGGAGAGTGTGTGTGTGTGTGTGTGTGTGTGTGTGTGTGTGAGGATGTTCATGTGGAGGAGATTCTCACACATCTGCTAACCTTCTTCTCTAATAGGGTGAGAACGGGCCTCCATTGTCAGGGCCTTGCACAGCAGTGACAACTTAAACTCTGCATGCATACGAGAACACACACTCACACTGATGTTTGCATACACATGTAGAATAGATAATGGCTGAGTATTGATCCAGCTCAGATAAAACCAGGATAAGAATGACTTAGGGGCAGTTTACACGGCGCAAGTTTTCACAACAAACGGAACACTTTTGTTTCGGTTCCGCCTGCCTTTTACGTAAGAACTGCGTGCTGGTGCCCAAATGTTTGAAACCAGGAACCAGAGTAAAATCTTTTGAAGCTGCAACCGTCATTACGGCTGTGTAAACTGGCAAGGAGAGTGCCTTGGACGTCAATGCTAATGCTAATGCTAGCGCAAGTTAATGCACTCGGCTCTAGCCACTAACGAACTCTGACGACACACTCCGCAGTGCACCAAAAGCAGACTGAATATGATGACAGTCTCTTAAGGTGAATTTAAGTGTTTGTAGCATAATTTTAGAAGTCGATCTACAGCTGAATTTCTCTCATTTGTGGCAGTTTAGGGCTTAGCAGCAACAGGAAGTGAACGACTTCGGCAGTTCATATTGTATGTCATTACAAACTAACACTGCCGACGACTGGCCTGGCGTACTACAGCGCTTTTGGTTGTTCATGTAAACACAAAGACACAAAAAAAAGACCTTTCCATTTTCATTAGGGCTGCTCCCATGTAAATGTGGCCTTAATGTTTCTGTCGAGATTTAGTGTGTTTAGAGAACATGATTGTATTTGTAGTATTTTCTTTTTTACCTGAAAAAAAGTGTTTTCTGTGAAAAAAATATGTGCAATTTTGGGGTTTGTGGAGTTAGTTAACATAAATGAAACTTTTTGTCTTCACTCTATAGTGCTTAGCTTGTTCATTTCTCCACTTCTTGCACAAACATCAGTTAAATGATGCTGTGCTGAAGTAAGAGATGTTTGTTCTGCCTTAAATCCAAACATTTCTCAAGCTGTGTTTTACTAAGCAGCCACAACTCAGCTGAAATGATTTTAACTAGGCGCTCTTGCTGACTTGGAGTTGGGGGATGGGGTTTAACAGAAGGGGGGGGGGGTGCAATACGGGGTCACACAGGAGGAGAACTGGGAGGGAGGGGGTCGCTTTTTTTCCTTTCTCTCCGGGCTCTAGGAAAGAAAGGAAGGAAGCCAGAGCAAGGCAGAGAGAAGCCCAAACCAAGTGAGGAGAGATGGATGACGGGGGAGGGACTGAAGCGAGAGCGCTGCTCATTGGTGGGCTGCGGCTCTCTCTCTGGATGGATTGACTTAGCACGGGTCGAATTACACCATTTGCCGTGCATTAGTTTGTTTTTCTCTCAGCCAGGAGAAGTTGATTCACTACGACGCGCTCAATATTTTGGGGGAATTACAGCAACGCATAAGGATACAAACTAACCAATTCAGATGAGGTGAGTTCCTCGCCGCTGCGTGGATTTACTTTGTTGCGCCGCGTTACGCATTGAAAGTCAAAGGGAAAACTAGAGAGAAGTCTTTGCTGGGATACAAAATATTTGCTTCTGACCACGTCGATATGCTGCTCTGCAAAACTGATGATTGCAGGACACAAGTAGTTCGGTCTATTAATATTTTTGCATTAATACAACTCATTCTTTCGTTTTAGAACTGGGTGCATTTATCTGCCTGACCTGCTCGGAGTCTTTCCAGCGCTCATGCAGCCGTAAACCAAATCTAAACTGTTAATTCTCCTCCGTCTTTGTGAGTCAGTTCAATCCTATTGAATGTGTCAGAAATCTTTATTATATTAACTTCTGTGCTGCCATCATTAAACCAAGCAACAGACCAATCAATACAAAGTTAATAACGCATATTGTTCATTAGGATAAACAGGCACATAGTGGAGTTTTGTGTAAATGTAGTAATATTTTTATTCTGGTGAATATTTGCTTTATCATGCTGCCCGTCACTCCACGCGCCCTATTACTTCCAATCAGCATTAAATCAATGATTGCTCGTGAAGCCAGGGCGCGGCGTAGTGAGGACAGCGCGTCGTTAATGTTTATGTCTTTTCCCTCTGGTTTCTAAAGTTAATAGTAGTGGAAGGGGGCTGGTGTATTGCTGTTTGAGGGAGGGGGCTGCGTGGTCGTGGCAGAGCTTTGAAGATCAGTCATCGGAGCGCAGGGGCCCGGGGACGGAAACAGAGCGGGCGGTCAGAATGCTCGTATGTGGCGAGCGGAGCTGAAATCTGTGCGCAACTGGATGAAAAGAGCAAAGTGGGGTCCGGATGGAGCTCAAAATAACAGGAATATGACATGCTGGGTATTTTCTCTTAAATGGATTACCTGAGGAATATCATATTCAGACGGATCGCCCCATTCATGAGTGATTTCGGATACTCAAGGTAGGTGCCCATGGCGATTTTAATCCTGTATTAAGTGTATTTTATTTTCTAGTATACACACTGTCTCGTTTTACAGAGATGGATCATGGATTTATTAAAAGGACATTATTACAGGCTTCTTTCCGGAAAACTACTTTGCGGACAGATTCTAAAGGCTAAGGGGGAATTAAGCACGTCGATTTAAAAATGAAATGTGCCGATTTTAATACAACATCTGTGTTTGAAAATGTGTTTATCTTACTGTGAAATCAACACAAAGATTATGACTGACTGACAGTAAAATCAGAGCCACGCCAACTACTGTCGGTCCTAAATAGACCTTTCACGCAGAGAAGAGTCTGTATTTTCCTACAGTTACAGTCACAGTAGCTAAAATCTTCTTCTGTATAATGTTCAGAGTTGTTTTAAATGACTTGAGACAGAGATTTAAGTGTGTCCTGTTGTTTCGATTTGACAAAAATCAACTTGGAATGACGGTAGCCTGCACATGACGGGACTGGACGGACCATGCTGGCAAACAGTGTTAAACAATAACAGACCAGAAGGGCAATCAGTTTGACTTGTAGATGGTTGACTGCTCACTCTCCAACGCCTCTTATCGATTAACGCATTTCCACTTTCATTTCGGCGTTCTTATACTGGAAAATAAAAGAAAGGTGCGTGTGTAACCCTCCTCGGAGGCAGAGCAGCGCAGGAGCCCAGCCCCGCGCATGCATTAGGTGCTGTGGAGGCAATAAACGCAGCCCCATCGCTGTTGTCACTCCGCCGCTGTCCAAGCGTCTTTGTTGTCTTTTGTATGAGTCCTACATGTGGGCTAAAGGGGTCTGAAGAGATTTAGCACGGTTAAAACTTGAATGCCTTTACGCCCCGGTCCTCACAATACCAGCATTAGAGCCCGGGCTGCTGCCTGGGTTGTGTGCGCAAAAGAGGAGCGGAAGATCCTCACGCAAAACTTGAAAAATTACCAGCGAATACAGACTGAGAGACTGAACAATTGTGAACAGAGAGAAGCCGAATGGCTCTTTTGTTTCATAAGGAGGCATGTAGATGGGAGAAGGCTGGTGTGGTTTAAGGAATAATTCCTCTGTGTGTCATTATAACGAAAATGTGTCCAAATGAAGTAAATCAGCAAAAGGAGATTAACACAGATGATCAAAGGGCCCTGTTCTAAAGCTGTCACTACAGACTAACCTGGTGTGCTAAATGAACTTTAACTTAAAGCCTATTATTAACTCCTGTGGTTGAAAATTTCTCCAACCAGTTCAGCGACTTCGCGAAGATAAAGAGAGCAAATTTGCTTTGTAACATAAACCAGATGTGGACATTTCCTGAAGCATCTGAGGTGTCTGAGCTCTGTCACAGAGACACGAGAACCCCAGCTTACGACTGTATGAGCACAAACTTGATATCGACAGGAGTGTCTTATTCTAGCCAGGTCACACATCAGAACCAGCCGTGGGTTCCTTTGACAACACAGCTGGCTGATGTGCCTCACTTCGCCTCACTGGTCACGGGGTCAGAACTCAGCGACCAGAACAATTCCCCGTTAACCTCCACTACAGCCGGCCGTAACCCCGGAACAGCCGCCATTAAACCACACAGCCTTATGGTTGCTCTAAACTGCTGCTCAGAAATTGGCCTGCTCAGCGCCAAATTGGTAGAGCGATAAAAGTTTGACCTTGTGTTCAGCATTTGGAGTCAAGTTGTTTATGTACTTTGCTTTGTTCCCTCAGAGCCCCCCCTTTTTTAGGAGCCCCCAGAACAGCTCTCCTAAACGCAGGTCCATTGACCGGGGGTGGGGCTCTATTGTGTTGACTTGCCTAAAGCCCCTTTTGTTTCTTGGTCACACCTGCAGCTCAGCCCCTTTGTGCTCCACTATAGTAGAACTACTGCTGAGAACAGCCTTTCTCCTGTTTCACTCCTCCTCTCACCAAGGTGGAGAAGAAAGGGAGGGAAGCTCGGTTTAGGGTGGCACAGCCCTCTCCTTTTGCCAAATCTTCTCAAGCAACAAGTCCAACCAAGCCCCTCAGAAGTGATCCTTGGGTAAATAGCACGTGATTAGGGGTAGTGGTTATTACTGAAGTGGGAGCAGGGGTAGTAATCATTTCTGGGCCTGTGTGGCTGCTCTTAATCATCTGGCTGCCTCGCTTTCCTGTGTGGCTGCATCTTGATTACTTTCTCAGAGCCTCACTTGAGAGAAGAGGCAACCATGTTAAAGGACGTATCCAGTTTTGGACAAACAGCCACGCATGCTCACACATGCATTTAGACATACATACAACAAGTGTGCCGAGCAAACTGCCTGAAGCTAAACTCCTGGCCTATCTGATTTCCTCTGCTGTGTGGTTTACAGCTGAGTGTGGTGCATGATAACAAGTCAAGCAGCCTCGAGCAGCCGCAGCCATTGTTCTGCCCGGATTACATCCACCCATCACATCCACACATAACTTTACAAAACCTCACGCACCACTGTTGTTGTTTGTCATCCTTTTATTAGCCCCAGTTTCTCCCAATCGCATGTTCCTGCAAGAACACATCCATCCAGTGGTGCAGTGGAGGAGGTTGCGGCTCACATATGCCAGTGAAAGCACGGCTAAAAGGAGAATATATGTTAATCTGTCACTTTAAAGCTCGGAGCATTAAATCTTTCGCTGTAACTACCAGAATTGGGCTAAAGACCCCTACACCCACTATCAGCAGAAATAGCAATCCATCGGACCCCCTCCCCCTCTCCCTGTATTTAACACCGTGGGCCTGAGCCAACAACATCAGCAGGGAGAGTGCGTGGTTGTAGGACACTGAAAAGCCTGTAATAACAGAGGTAGAGTGAGGCCAGGCTGAATGGTTCTGAGTTGCGTGACAAGCCCAGCGTCTCTAGGCTTGTTGAGGCCTATATGTGCATGCACACACTCCCACACACATTTACACACACACACTTGAGGGCAGGAACCAGAGAACGCAAAGGAATAGTCAATAGAAAACATGCTGGGCTCACAAGAGATTGAGAAGTAATTTTAGATCGCTGACCTCTGGATGTCTTCTGTTTCTGTTTTACATTAAAGTTTCTGAGGGAAGCCTTCGCCTCCGCAGCACGGCTATTACCATGCAAGAATCATGGGAGATCAGAGCCGAGCTTCTGCCTCTGGTTGGAGTGTTTTTCTCCTGAATTGTTTAGTGAGGGAGAATGGCAATAAAAAAAATCTGTGTGTGCTTACAAAAAGGCGATATAGAGCAGCACTCTAAATTCAGAGAATCAAGGAAATGATTTACCTGTGAACACGGCCAAGTTGTGGCTAGAAGCTCAGCCTGCAGTCTGTATGATAGCACTATAGAATTGAAATGTGGATCCTGGTTTATTTACCTTTCAATGCTCCTCTTTTTTTTTTTTTTTCTATTGTTGTGCATATACTCTATTTCTGTCCCTGGCTTCTCCTAGAAACTCAGCAATTTATTGCTGGGGTTTTAATATAGCAGCTCTCTTGGTGTAAGAACGTCTGAAACAGGTAGTAAAAAATAGCTGCGATACTTTTAAGAAACACGGCCGTGTGGTTGCCCAGCAGTATCATCACTTCTCGTTTAGATTAAGTTGCTGACATTTGTTCTTTTGTATGGATCTGGAAGGCTGTGTGCATAGATCTGTGCCCAGAAATTCATTTGTGTCTAGTTTAGAGAATTGCTGCTGCTCCTGCATCATTGATGTTTGTATTTATTGGAAGAAAAAGCAACATTTTCGCTCTCATACAGTCTATTTTGTTAAAACATCAAACCCGTAATTTAACTATTAAGTGGATTAATTGAGATGAAGTGTTGTCTTGTCCAGGCCTTGCATTACTCACTCACTCATAATGGCATTGCTCTTTTTAAAGGCCTCAGTATCCCACAGAGTAGTGAATAGCCATGATTACACACTGCAGATGACTAAAACATGCTGGCATTCTTTCCCCACCACTTCCATTCTTCGTAGTGACACATCGTCATACAGTAACGCTTCAGACCATAATTGGATTATTAGTGCCTGTGCACCTTATATAAACACGCAACCTTCGAAACAAGCGCATCCAATTTTGTTTGTTACGTAATCCGCATACATCAACCAAAGGCCATTGCAGCTCATGCTGCTTAATTTTTCTACATTATGAATGGGTGTGCTATAATTCATTTACTTGTGCTATATGTCATTTATAAAAGTGTAGAAAGATTTCAAAAGGCCACTGTGAATGGCTTGTGAGTTACAAACTTCTCACATGGCTGCATTGATACGTCAAAGGCCATAGATTGCCTCTGCCGGCTGCTGATGTGCCATGCTTCCTGTGTGGATCAATCAAAGCACTAATGGCTTGGCAGGCGGGGCTCGCAGACAGCACTGGAGCAGGTGTGCTTTGGGGCTAATTGAAAAATGAGTCAATACTTTGCGTGCGTGTCTGTGTGTGTTTGTGTGTGCACACAAGTGTCAGTCTTTGCATTACCCTGTTTGAAAGAGTTATTATGTATGTGTAACCGTGTGTGTGTGTGTGTGTGTGTGTGTGTGCATCCCAGTGTGCTCCCAGCTAATCCATCCCTCTGCCTGTGTGACGTCTCCCGGTAAATTGTTTATATCCGTTCAGGCTTTGCCTGCATGAATAATTTGTTTGCCTTATAAATATTTGAATGTACACCGATCATTAATATGCACAGACACGGTCTGTCTCTAAAGCACTCCTCCATGCACTAACATACACACTAAACCCCTGCCACTCCCACAATAAATTATTACCAGTGTAGTTGCTGGTGTTACATGTCTACCATCAGACACTACACAAACTACTGTACACAAAAATTACTACTGCTGTATGTCAGAGCAACTGTACATGAGACGATCCTCACAACAGAAAGACGAGTGAATAACTGCACTGCAATAAAGTGGCAGCCCCAAGGAGGAGCTGTAGTAGTAACAGTCAACAGAGCGCTAATAGAAGTCAGCTAAGGTCAGAGCGGAGGCTACACCACTGATGGTGATAAAGTTGCAATGTGCTGATTAGTGTTGAGCTCGGCCCAGGATAAACCAATCAGAGCACAGATGTACAGAGACAGCAGGCCTGCCACGTTGCTAACAGAGTGGACTTCCGCTGCATCCAACACACACCGAGACTCCCCACCAGTCACTTGGCTGACCTTCCATTAGGCAGCAGATGCAGGGAGAGGTAGAGGGGAAACGCCAAGCACTGCTGCTGAGAGCTCAGTCATCAATAAGCCAGAGAGGGCATTACTGTATGTGTGCCTTATGTTTGCATTTTACTAACATGATGGGTATGGACAAGAGAAGAAAAACTGCTGAAATTGTTGCTCCTCATTGTTCTGAGTTCAAAGAAAGGTTGAGATTTGGCTCATGAGACTACGGCTTGCAGCAGTGGGTTGCATATAACATGACTCATACCTATAAGATGTCAAGCAGTAATAAGAATGCCCTTTTTTGTATGTATCATCAGGTAACATCTCCACCAGTGTGAAACAGGAAGTGTCGTCTGTGAGCAGCCATGGGCCAGAGAGCTGCGCTTCTGCTCAGTGAGCTGCTGCTGCTGCTGCTGACAGCCTCACGCACTCTCCTCGCAGTCAGCTTCCCCGAGGACACCGAACCCCTCGACGTCGTTGACGCACACTGTGAGTGCACACACGCAACAGATTCAGCAGAGATGGAAGTAAAAATACTGCAACGTCACCGATAAAGTCAACAGCTATCCTTAATATACACGTTTTACTCGCCGCAGTCACACATTAAGACTAATAGCAACAGCCTGCTGCTTCTCGCCGTGTCAGCAGTTCAGACACTAGCATGCCATATCTATAGTAATAAAATCAATCTGCTGTATGCTCAGTTGTTGCATTAAGTGGATTTCATTTTCATCTCTGTGATGTACAGGAATAACAGAGATCTGCTGACATAGGCAGCCATTACCTCACGCGCAAACACCGCACAGTGACACACAGATGTAATTACACAGAATATACAGTAGGTATTTGTACTGTACCATTACCTTAATTGCAGGAGGATTTGTGTAAAGCACACACACAGCATATTTATTTCTAATCAAAGCAGTCGAGTTTAATGCAGCGCAGTAGGGGAGTGTGGTTTATCCGTGCAGGAGTGTCAGTTTCCCATTGATAGCATGCGTGTGTGTGTGCGTGTTGTCTTCACAGTTACACGGAAGTACCCTGTGTTCAGAGGCAGGCCCTCTGGCAACGAGTCACAGCACCGCCTTGACTTTCAGCTGATGACCAAGATCCAGGACACTTTGTTCATCGCTGGCAGGTAAAAACACACACACACACACACCAGTTTTCTCTTTCTCTTACACACATCCCCTACACCAATATACTCAGTCACTCCTTGGCAGGTAAACAGTGGCGTAAAGGCTGGAAAAAAAAGCTCTTAGTGTTATTGGATCTGTGGCTTCCAGGCCTGCATCTGATGTATACAGCCAGTATTGATCCAGAAAAGGCGTCCATCACGCTGGGCTGATGCTCTGTCAGGGATTTCTTGGCATCTTTACATGTCTTTTTGGTATTTATGGGCACTGTGATTAATCTGAGCGCCAGCACTAATATTGTAGCAGGAAATCACTTTGACATCTACAGTATAAAAGTCCCACCTCTGGAGCCCCTGTAATCACCACCACATGTATAACTGTTGGCAAGCGGATCCTCCTGTTGTCAGTTTGGGGTATTCACATGGTTTTACTGAAAGTGAAGCAAAAGTGGTTTTCTCTATGGGATAATAAAATCTGATCCTGACTAGTTTTATTACATCTTTTTAAATAACCAGTGTATAATCAAAACAGTAAGTGGTTGTCGTGTAAAATGGGAAAGCTTCGAGGATGTTCAGGTGTTCATGTAACAGTCCGTTGACAAAATGATGTTTGAAGTAACTATATTTTTTTCTCATCATTTACATTTTTTTTTACGATATTTGATGAAATGATAGGTTTTCATTTATAGTTGTGTGTTTCTTTCTAGTTCACAGTAAATTAACTGTCCTTCTAAGGCTGTTTTCAGACCAAATCAGGTGATCTGGCAAAAACGCAGGTTTTCACATTCATTCAAATGAGGCCCGTGTCTTTTGGTCTGTGACGGGCTAAGTGAGAAAAGCTGAAATGGGCTCAATGTTTTTTTGGCACAGCTGGATGTCTAACGCTATGGTAATGGGGACGTCTTCCAGCGATCAAGTGCCAACTGTGGGTTTGGGGTGACATAACCCCAAACACTGCGGCGTTTTGGCGGACCACCTGATTTGGTTTCAATACAGTCTAAATTGTTAAAAACAAGAAATGGCTAAACCACACAGTGGATGTGTTGAAAGTATTTCTTTAATCAAATATTTACCCTTTCATTAGTGTGAAAAATAAACAATGAAAATCCCCAGATTTTTATTTTCAAAACGGACAAAATGTAAATGATGAGCTCTTTCTAAATCACTGAGCTGTGTGTTTGTGCTGCTGTTCTGTCCACAGAGATCAGGTGTACCTCGTCAGTCTGAGAGAATCCTACAGGAATGAGATCATTCCTTACCGGGTAAGAT
>JAPXVT010000001.1:37920013-37931324 GCA_029823135.1 Acanthurus reversus | reverse complement strand
GCAGAGACACATCTGAAACTTAAACATGCAAGCTGAAGAACACTGCTCTAGTCTCACAACAATTATAATGTTAAAAAAATATAACTGGAATTCAAAAGGGGCAAAAGAGCTGCATGAGGCTCAAGAGCCACAGGTTGCAGGCCCCTGGCACAGAAAAAGGACTTTTATTTAAAAACACACACGTGCAATGTTGCAACCCCCACCAGTCTCCTCTCGGCGTGGCTTGGTAGCGCTACTTCTCTGGTATCGGAGGTAGTGGACTTTGCCGGCTCGGCTGCAGGGTTTGGAGCATCGCGTGAAGTTGGTAAAAGAGAGCTTTTGGTGCTGCGCCAGCGTGGTGAAGTGAAAATTCTTGGTGCAGAAGAAGAGCAGCGTGTTGAGCAACACTATGGGGGAGTAGGCGCCCAGCTGCTTGCACTCCCACAGGTAGGACTCCACAACACGAGAGGAAACAACGCCACCTTGAGGGCGAGAGAGGAAGCAGGTAGAGTTGAGCCAGTCGAATGTGTCGACTAAGCACATGTTCACAGTTTCACCCTGGCCACGACTGAATGAATGAATGATGAATGTATTAGCACAAAAGAGTAGTGAGTATTATTAATTTGAAGTTTATTGAGTCAACCTGATATTACAAAGTAGCTTTGCTACTTTAATTGATTAATTGAAAAAAACCCCAAACAAATAGAAAAATAGAAAATTCATCAACTATTTTGACATCTGGTTAATCATTTGTCATTTTTCAAATAAAAAAGTAAAAAGAATCGCCGGTTTAGCCTCTTAACTGTGAGAATTTGCTGCTTTTTTGTATCATTTATGATAATAAATAAGGAGTCATTGTGTTTTGGGCTGCTGTTTGGACAAAAAAAGCAGTTTGAAGACATTATATTGGGCTCTGGGAAACTGAGATGAGCATTTTTCACACTTTTTTGAAAATTCTTGGATTAAACGATAAATTGATTAATCATAAAAATAGTAGGCATATAAATCGATGATGAAAATAATCGTTAGTTGCAGCCCCAACCAGGTGTGAGTCCTGCATCAATGTGAGTTGTACATGCATGAAAATGTCCGCTGTCTTGAATAGCTAACTACGGCTACAACACTTGGACAAACCACATGTCATGATCTGAGTTTCATGTCATGATATTACTTTGACGGTCTAAATCAGATTTAATGTTTTAAAACAACATCATAACTGAAAGGAAATGCAAAGCTTGCCCTTGCTCAGCCAGCAAGAATGCTAGTGCTAGCCAGTTAACAGGGCTGCTTGTGCTAACATCATTGCTTTCTTAGATGAGCTAGCTCTTGCTTTGTGGCTAGGACGAGCCAGAGCTGTTTCTGGTGCTAGCGATGGCATGTGTTATAATTCCAAAAATGTGGTGGTTTGTTAGCTAGCACCGAGCAAAGATGCTAGCATAAGGTAGCCACCAACACTGCTTCAACTAACATAACTGGCAAATAAATTATTCAACAGTTTCCAAAAATCTTGTAATCTTAATATAATTATAAAGTTGGGAAGAGTAGAAAATTAATCTACAACATTAACATTAGTACATAACTGCATGAGATTTTTCCAAGTGGTGTGGCTGGAACTAGCTGTCCAAGATGGCGAAAGTCTTCACGCATGTGCAACTCACATCGACGTGGGACTCACATCATATTCTGACAGTGTCACTTAATTGTTTTTTTACATAAAGTTCTGGTTAAAGTCCAAAGTAAAACCTCACATTGGTGAGTATAAACCCTTATTAAGTCTTTTCTGTCTCTTAATGCTGACTGTTTTACATGTTTTCTGTGACATGTTGGCCTCTTGTCCGCAATAAAATTGAGTTTTGGGATTACTAAATGGAGAGTTATGGAAACCTTCCCCAGTTGTGCAGACACTGGTTTCACTGTATCTGTTTGTACACGTACAAAGAAGCATTTGGGAAACAATAAGCCTGAGCTCAGCAGCTGTGAAGATGTGTCCTGGGTGATCTAATCACAAGTGGACAGCTCTAAGTACACGTGTGAGTGCATCCAGTGAGTCCTCAAGACATCTTGAGCTTCGATCGCTCAGACCTCCTCAGAGGTGGTCTGGGACTTGTCTGGCCACATTCTTCTGGTGGTGTGTGCGCAGATTTGTCCTTGACCACATTGAAGTCACTGATATCTTCTCGAAGTACACATGAAACACCCTGTCTGATGATTGAGTGGCTGATGAAGAAGATATTTCTTGTCATTTGAAATGATTTATTCTTTTAGCACTTTTAGCCACAGACATTGTGAAACGTGTCTGCAGCTGCGAATGTCTCACTGTGTTGCATACAAGAGAAGCAAGCTGGAGCTGCTTACACATGGGATGACAGAATTGTGTAGAGGATTAGATGTCACTACCATCAGTGTTCATTTTGTTAATAAAACTTATGACGTAAAATGTTTAACAACCATTCTTTTCTGACGAAAACAAGATGATAAATAAATAAAAATAATGTCAGGGTGACAAAACTCTGAGGAAATCTATTGACACTTCTGCCAACAAGTAAGTAAATCAAAATCACATCTGCACAGAAATGTCAGTCAGGTCTGCCTGAGCAGCAGAAAAGACTGTGAGCGCCTGAGTTCTGCTCCCAGTTCTTCAGCTGACGTAGGTGAACCAGCGGAGACCGCAGCTCAGAGGGCTACGCTTATGCTCGCAGAATCTTAGGTTAGGCAACTTAACTATGGTTACATTTCGCAGAGGCTTCAGGCTCATAAGAGATGTTGCTACTGGTGTGAGGGCGAAGCTGATGCCATCAAAGCCCCAGTGGACCACCAGAGTCCAGAGGCATTAACACAAACCAGTTCACAAGCACCATCACGCACAGCGCACAACAAGGTAAATCAGCTGATCTGGGTTCTCATCCCTACTGAATTGTCAGAGAAAAATAACATTTGCATATAAGCATAGACGTCATACATGTAACACACCTGCTGCTGTGAAAGTGGAAAGGATAATTCTGCACCATAAACGTCATGAGCAGGAGAACAGAGAGCAAACAGCACATTGAGACATTTGTTGTTCAGAGGAGAAATAACAGCATGCACAGTTTCACACAGGGAGTTTACTTTAAGTTATCAGTCTGTATTGCACATTCAAACCTTAATACCGTTTTATTACAGAAACATTTACAGTAATTGAAAATTGTAAAGAAACAAATCAACCATGCATTACATTCTAAACCTGTTCAATTTTAGCCAACTAAATTCTATGTAAATTTCGTCGACTGAAATTGTGATATTTAGTCGACTAAAACTAAAACTTTTCAAATGTTCTAAAATGTGACTAAAACTAAACTGAAATTTGCTGTCAAAATTGACACTGAATAGAACTGATTCAATGAGGATTTCAGCATAACATCAACATGTTATTTGCTCATTAAGTTTCTCTACAACAAAGCAAATAGAATAGATCATGTTTTTCATCATGTTTCCGAGTGGCAGACAGCTTAAGTCCAAGTGTGTATACACCTATGATGATCTACAGGGCTTACACCTTTGTTTACTGCAGCCTTTTAGATATCAGGATTCTCGTCTGCTGATATCTGTACGTGATTACTTTAATGGCCTTGTGTGGACAGCAACAGTACAACCCATTCTCCCATTCTGAACGGGATATCTCTGGACTACACTTGGAAATTTCTTTCAATTTTGCACAAATATTAACATGGATTTAATTAAATTCGTTGGTAAAAAGTCAAGGTCACTATGACATTAACAAACATTTTTTGGTTCATACATCAGTTATCACAAAATGTCTAATAGGATTCAGTGATGAAGTGGCAATATTTTATTTTTTATCCAAAAGGTTAAATATTACATTATATTGTTCTGTAACAACACTTCTTGGCTATTCTTCGACGTCATAACTCAGGAGCAGAAAGGAAGATATGACTAAATTTCACATTTAGTTGAATATTACTGAATTCTGCTGCTGGTTGAAGATGTATACAAAGCACTGACGTTTTAAATGTTGTAGCGTCTTTGCAGACACATCCATATCTGAGGCGCTGTCTTCTAACGTTTTCTATCATGATTATATCTTTATTATCCAAGCATGTGAACGTACACATGGAATCTGGCCCCGTGTTTTGTTTTTCTCAATGAACTTACGCACTAATAAATAGATATGCAAGCAGTTGACTGCAAGCTCAAGGGTTTTGCTGATATTGAGAGTCACATGATTGTTGTTGTGACATGTGCTGAAGCTTTCTATCAGTCTTCTGTATTCATCTTCACGAAGAGTCTCTGAGTGAAGACAACATATTTCTCACCAGATATTGACTACAATCATACATGACAATATAGTGATAAATTCCACTCACCAAAAATACACAAAAAGGAGCATATCAGTGTTACTACAGGTCATTGCCCTTTGTCAACACTGGCCACAAAGGTTACATAAACCCTGCCAACTTTCCCCTCCCAAAAATAAATGTACAGATACGGGATAACAGCTCGTTCTCCCGTGATGACGGGATAAATTAATGCACTTTAGCTGGATAACAAGGCTGGAAACAAACTGCAGCAGTCAAAGCAGAGCCAGCTGCAAGGCGACACCAAAAAGTGATTCACAAACATCAGTATTTAACATTTTATCAGGCTATAACTAATCAAAATTATGGCTAGTCCAATTTTCGGGACAGGATGGGATTCAGTATTCGGGGCAGATGCTTGTAATTTGGGACTGTCCCAAATTTTTCGGGACATCTGGTCACCCTTCTATACCCTGTGTCAACATGAATGGCAGTGAATGTGGTTTAAAAATTTAGTCTGAGATCTACTACAGTATACGCGAGGTTGAATTTTAACAACAGAGAAGAAAAAGGAGAACTTTCTCTTGTGTGGAACGGGAAAAATATTTAGGTGTTGGCTAAAACGCCTTTATTCACACATGACTACTAACAGAACAATCAATCTCCAACTGGTTTTGACCTATAAGGTCTTTGTCAGGGTGCTTTTCTGCACCTGGCTGAATTTCTCCTTTTGAGACTGATACAACAGAGACAGTCCTTGAATTTTAACATTTGTAGAAGATACCGACAATCTCTGCTAATGTTGAAAAGTCAAAAAAATAGACTGGTATGCTTCTTTCATACCTATGATTAAGAAAAGTCTTCACTATATATAGTACACGATTCTGGGCGGACATGGATGTGACCCACAACTTTCTACCTTCACATTGCAGTGAGCACAGCTTGCTAAATGCTGCATGGATTTATTCTGGCCACTTTTGAGCCCTTTGTGCATTGACTAGAGTCCAGATTGGCTTGTTGCATGAACCCTGTGCAGCACCGCAAATGCTCCAGCAGAGCAGACAAACGTCTAGCTGCACTGATAATAAAGAGGAATCACCCCCTCAAGTCCAGACTGTGAGAGTCTGCAGGGCCTGAGGATCTCTAACTGCCAACTGCAGCGTAGCATGAGACGACACCTCACTCTGTTCGAAGTAAACCCTAAATGTGACATGAACATGCGTCACAAAGCTGAGAAACAATATCAACATTATCTGCCAAAATTACCTGTTGCAGATTAAGACAGAGAACTAAAATAGGCAGGAGGAAAAGTATTATTGCAGCTGGTATGACTTTGCAAGTGGAAAATTTTCTTCATCAGCGTGACTCAGTCGGAATAATTCTTGTAAAAACTGTTGTTTGGATGCTGGAACGTTGGGTGAGCAGGTGCATGAGTGCTTCCTGTCAATCTGGGCATAAAAACACTTGCTAACGTATTTTTCTCAGCCTGCAGTACAGCCAAGGTCAGATTTCCAGTCATTACCCTGCCTTTTACTGTGCGCATAAATCACTGTGGTGTGTCAGTAATAAGGAAGTTTACCTGTTAAGAGGTCTTTTAAAGGCACTTGAGAAGTCATGTGGCTGTAGAGAAGTGCCTCCGGCGTGTTCCTGTATTTCATGGTCTCATATTAACTCTCATTATACTCATGAGTACATCCATTTCTCCTGCACCACCTAAAAGAATCAGTGATATCTTTTATATAAGTCTTACTGGATGGACAGAATATCTTTGTTACTATATGATTTACTTGCCTCTTGTTATCACACTGGTTTTATTGATTGTATCCCTGTGCTTATAAGTGTGCAATGAAATTAATATTCTTATATCATCTCACATTATCTTGAAACTTTTCCACGCAGTCTCACATATCATAAATAATCGCTAACCTTGAAACTTTTCCTGCTTACAAATATCACCTCTCCTCCATTGGATGCTTCCCGATGATTCATCCGAATGGCCAACAGGTCTGAGGAAACACCAAAGATAGCCCCATAAACTGCGGGCACAGAACAACATGTGCTGTTGCCTGCTACCCTGCACTTCAGACAATAATATTAGTAATCAATTCTCCATAACTCAGGCAATGAGAGCCTTTATCTCTTCTTTGTCGTTTATGACTTGGTTAATCGTTAAGCAATGCCTTTGTGTCCCCTAGGATGGAGCAAGGACATATCTGACACCCCTTGGTCACTTTTCGGAGGGTTGATCCAAAGAGTTAGCCAATAGCTGTCAGTGTGTATGACCCTGGCAGGGTATAAAGGCAGCTCTTCTGAGACAGTCCAAGCTTAGACACAAGAATCTTAGTGCTGCGGAGGAGATCTCTGCAGATAAAAACCTCCTCTAGTCAAACATTAGTAAACAAGGATAACCCTACCAGTTGATACAGCGCTCTGCTTTTCAAAAACACTGTTGGATGACTGAAGTCTTCAGACCTTCACTGCTGTTTTATCCTTGACGGTTTCAAATCTGAGAATCTTCTCCAGCATTCCTGATGGAGAGGTTCAGGTCTAACGGAGGGGAGCATGTTAATGCTGCTTACGATCCCACTCTGGATGAACCTCCTCACTATGAGGAGACCAACCATCGGGCGGTCCGGCCCTCAGTGGTCAGTGCCTTCGGTCACGACACTTTGGACCGAGTGCCCAACATTGACTTCTATCGCAATGCAGGCAGTGTGAGCGGCCACCGGGCCATACGACCCTCCCTGCAGGAGCTCCATGACGTGTTTCAGAAGGTGAGTGCATGAGTTTGTAAATGAAACTGGTAAATATGAATGATGCAGATCCTCCAAGCTTAGACTCTCTTCTTTTCGTTCTGTTTTTCCAACTAATACATAGTCTGCACACCTTTCCCTCTTTTATTAATCATGTTTGTCCTTCGCTTCACCTTCCGCAGAAAGTATTCCATGCCTGTTTGTCTCCCCGTGTCCCTATTTCAAGTCACCAAGACTCTGTAACTGCAGTCTTTGCTCTGCTCCTGAGCAACACAGTGCATTCAGCCAGGTTAAAGACCCCAAACACACTTAAATGATATATTTTACAGTCATTTAATCGTTCGAAGAACATAAATGTCAGTGTCCGCAGTTCAGTAATTAAAACTTTGCCTATAAAGAACACATGAAAGACACAATAGCAATCCAGCTTGACACTTAAAAGTTTTTAAGTGCTTTTTATAAGGCCATTATACTGCCTTGTGTTGCAAAAGAGCTGAGGTTATAGGTCATTTGAGTTTTATAGGTTGAACTAGAATAGCAATTCTGAGCAGAAAAAAGAGGACAGATCTGTTTGAAGTCCTCTCGGGCAGAAAACAAAAGCAATTAAGTGTCATTCCTGTTTAAGACGGATTGCGAGATACAGTGAGAAAGTGTGAGGCCATCGATCATCCCGCCATCAGCGTCTTGACAGAAAGATCTTCAAATGTTTTTCCGAAAAGAGTGATTAATGTGAGAATCCCCAAAATTCATGAAGGAAGACTAAATGTAGCTGACTCACACTTTAGCTGATGGTGCATTTAATGTTGCCACCTTCTATACTTTGAATTAATAAATGAGCCGAACGCAAAGTGTTTCAAGTTGTCTAATAGGACTCAACAGGATAGTTTGCTGTAATGAATAAAGTTACTGTATTTAAAATGTAACAAGTAATATAAATATTTTAATTACTTTATCAGAGTAATTTGATCACTTATTAATTACTTTTCTTAACTTCTGACGAATGTTTTCAACCATTAACCATTTTCAGATGTTTAAAGCGGGCGGCGGCAGACGTGGGGCGCTGCAAATTTAAACAAGAGAACTAATCAAAAGCATCAGAACAGCATCAAACTTTACTAAACGTCCTTGAGTGGAAATGTCAAAAGAAGACATTGTGCACATCAAAAACATGTAAAGCAACAAAATGAATATTTTCAACGTAAAGCCTTGCCTAAGACTTTTTACAGAAAATATTCAGACGTAATCCCCTTTATAGTCATTAACATTTTCGTAAGTAACTGTAATTTAATTACATTTTCTAAGTAACTAGCTAATTATAGTTACATTTATTTTGTAATTAAATGACATAATGCCATTACATGTAATTAGTTACCAGCCAACACTGTTTAATAGTCAGAATTCATCTTCATGAGAAACTTAAAATTAAGTTTGTCTTGCTCATGTTTCTCCTCGGCTTAGAAACACAACAGTGTAACGTCTCAGCAAAGACGCAGCAGTCTTATTGTTATGGTTGCTTCTCCTTTTGCAAGAGAGAGCAAACACACATCATTTACTCACACCACTGCATGAAAAACAGGCTGTATCTCCTAAAGAGAGGACAGAAAACACTTTCACCAGAGGCTGCAGGTCAAAGGCACAATCATCGTTAATATAAATTCAAGTTTAGGTTTACGTCGTCCTTCACATTTACCTCCACATTTTCCCCGCAGAATGGTGCAATCACTGTGGCAGACATTGCTGAGGGCGATGAGAGTGATGAGAGTGATGAGATTGACAGGACCCCCTCCGACGACCTGGAGTCTGCCGTTCCCATTGACGCCAACAAAGGAGCAGTAAAGTTTGGCTGGATAAGGGGCGTCCTGGTGAGTTATGTTGGGCCATGATGGGCTCCCTCTGCTTTATAGAAGCAGGGTCGCTCTCCATAACTGTGACTGAGCAAGAGGAGGCTCCGTGTGTCTCAGTAACACGGTGGGGCTAAGTGGGGCTTTCAGGACTTTCAGTCTAGGAGTGATTTGTGTTCAAGATAAAAAAAAAAGACCCTAAAATGTTGTTTAGTGCTGTTAAAAATTAAGTTGAAAGTGTTTGATTGACATCTGCATTTGTATCATGTCCCATCTTTGTGATGCCCATTTGAAATACTGAGACATAATGACCCTAGCTGAGGACTTTAAGCTTAAATTTTTCTTCTCTTCCACAGATAAGATGCATGCTGAACATCTGGGGTGTCATGTTGTTCATCCGTCTGTCCTGGATTTTTGGTCAGGCAGGCTGGGGTGAGTAAGACAGATGGGGGATGCAGATTCTCCAAGCACAAACTCATGTTTTGCACATGTTTCATCTTTCTGGTCATTTCTTGTTAATAGTATTTCCAACTTTTTGGCACCTGCGACGATTTCTTTACATGTGTTCTTTGGGATATTTATTGCAAACGTTGACCTTTATAAGAACCTGTTAGGTTTTTTGTGTGATACAAATAAACTTGACTTCATAGAGGCAATCTATAGTCCAGCCCCTCCCCTGTCAGTGAACGCAAACATGATCCCCCTAAGGTTATTCTCAAGCTGATCAACAGCGGATACATCCTCCTTCATGTGTTTTAGGAAATGCAGAGACAGTTACGGGATTCTAAAGTCCTCCACTCATTAGCAGGGTATGCAGAAATGATTGAACTGGGGCAGATTCAACTGAATACACCTTTTCTGAGGTCCCATTATGATCTAAAGTTGCTGAAGGCCTACGCTAAGAGCCAGACCTGTACAAGCAGTGTGTGTTTGGTGTGTGTGTGTGTGTGTGTGTGTGTCGCGTGCACAAGAGGTAAAGATAAAGAAATTGTTTAAATGGCTTCATGAGTGTGTTCATTGCTTGAGAATCTATTGATCTGCAGCAGCAGCTTTTGCTCAGGCAGCGTAACTAAATGGTTTTGAGAAGCAGAAAAAGCTGCAGGCTGCAGGGAGAGCGGGCGGCTGTAACTCAGCCCGCAGGCTCCTCTGGGACTTTGCCTTTGTCTTTGTGTTTAAAGGTGATTGTGAGGAGGAGGCTTTCATCTCACGATCAGAATGCTTAATGACTGACCACTTCAAAATAATGCCAGGAAGTCGTCATTGTAAAACAATTATTTTGAGCTGTGGTATGTGTGCATTACAGGTTTGGGGATTGTGATTATTCTTCTCAGCTGTGTCGTCACCACCATCACCTGCCTTTCCATGTCTGCCATTTGTACCAACGGTGTAGTCAGAGGAGGTGAGGCAAGACATTTCATGAACGGAAACATCCTGAATCCAAATATTTCACTCATGAACAAATAGGGCTGCAACTAATCATTATTTTTATAATCAATTAATCTGCCTATTATTTTCACGATTAATCATTTATTCCATGAAATGTCAAAAAAGTGTAAAAAATGATCATCTTAAATTCCCAGAGCCCAATGTGACAACTTCTGTGTTTCATTTGTCCAAATAACAGGCCAAAATACAAAGAATCCTCATTTATTATCACAAATGACACAGAAAAGCAGCAAATCCTCACATTAAAGAAGCTAAACCAGCAATTCTTTTTACTTGTTTATTTGAAAAATGACTGAAACGATTAATCGATTATCAAAATAGTTGGCAATTAATTGTCTATGGACTGATTAATCGATAATTCGATTAATCGTTGCAGCTCTGTAAACAGACACTTCTAAAACAGAGCCACTGCAGCTGGTGTTCTGTCAATATGTGCTACCTATCGAAATGTGCTACCTACGACATCTTGATAGGGTTAGGGATAGTGCCATCCATTTTTCACTACGGTAGCATTTTTTGGACAGTCAGACATTAAAAGATTTCCAGCCGACTTCTTTCTTACTGTTTCAAGTTACATCACCAACATATTATACCTTATTTGTTTAACTTGCATGAGTAAAAGCATCTGCTGTAACATCTATTTTAGAAACTGACAGACAATCCTATGATGACGCACTGCTAGAAAAGCACTTATGTTTTAAAGACTCTTAATTTTTGTACATCGACACAACTTTAGCAAATAAAATGCAAACTTTTCAATGAAATGGTTTGTATGTATATTTTTGTTTTTTAAATTAGAGTAACATAAAACAGTGTAAGAGCTGGGTTTTGTTTTTCATAAAGAAAATCTCTGCATCAAACTCTACAACCTCCCTATAGGCTGACTTAAAAAAAGTCAGACTTGGTGGGCACACTCCTTAAAGGGAGCAGCAGGCTGCACAGGAAGCGAGGGAAGTGGTTTGTTTGTGCTGAGAGAGAGGTCAGTGCTCACAATGGA
>JAPXVT010000001.1:37900020-37912133 GCA_029823135.1 Acanthurus reversus | reverse complement strand
GCAATTCAAAATGCTTCACACAGAGCACGAAAGGCATTAAAACAAAAGATAAAATACAAAAAATACGAGACAATGTAAAAAAGATGTTTAGAATACGAGTAAGTGTTCAAATGGAAGTAAGGCTAATCTATTTTATTTTAAATATTTTTTATTGAAGGCAGGAAGAGCATACAAATATAAACAGCCTTCCATTCTTCTTATAGCAACAATAAAAACAAGACAACATCAACAAATAGAACCCCACATCACCCACCCCTAAACATACAGTCTTGGTCCTGGAGTTTTTAGGACTTGATTGTAGGCAAACCACCAAGAGAGGATACAAGAGACAAAGTTAAAAAAAAAAAGAAAAAAAAAAAGGTACTCTTAAAGACCAAGTTCTGGGCCCCACACAGACCAACAAAATAAAGGAAGAGTGAAACAAACAAAAACACAAAAAAGAGATTGGACAATTGTGGTAACATTGATGAAAAGAAATGACTGACAAGTTAAAAAAACATAAAAAGAAAGTAAATGAAAAAAACGTGAATAAATAAATAAGTGGATAAGGAACAAACATATAAACCAGCAGGAGGGGTACTGAACAGAGTGACAGAAAGCAAAGTTTAAACTATAACTCTTTGCATAATGTGCAGGTGGTGCCACACTATGCGTGAGCCTCAACCCAGGAGGCAACCATTTGTCAAATAATGGCCGCCACATTTAAAAAAAAAAAAATTTTCTCTGTTAGCAGGCTTATAGCAGAATCTCTCTAGATGACGTACAGACCCCAAATCTCTGAGCCATCGCCAAAACAGAAGGCTCGCTTCAGACTTCCACTGTTGAAGAATAAGACCTTTAGCTAAAAGTGCACAGAAGGAAACGGCTTGGGAAGCAAGAAGAATCTAAAATAGTAGAAGACCGATTAAACGGGAGCCTAAAAGTTGCTGTGTGCTACCCGAAGCTGATCTGTCTGTCTGATCTTCTGGTGACACAAATAAACTGATGCAAAAACAAACAAATGTAAAGACACATATTTTCTATGAAAAAGAACCAGATTTGTCCGTCTGACAATAAAAACTGCATCCCCCGTCTCTCAGGTCTTACACTGCTGCTCCCCTACATCCTCACCACCAGGAAGAAGTGGAAGGACTGTAAATTAAGGATCTTTATCGCAGGGCTGCCTGGACGCACTGAGCTGGATAAAGAGGAGTGAGTAAAAAAAAAAAAAAGACCCGACAAATTATTATATCATTTACAGCTTAAGTTAGATTGGGTAAATTCATAAAAATTCATGAGCCAACAGCAGCATCAGTTTACAGGAGATGTCATTTAGCATTGTGTGTAAATTGTTACCAACATATAAACATGAGAGTTAATCCATGAGTGATAATGTCTGCAGGATGAAGTCTCTGCTGAAAAAATTTAGAATTACATGCAGCGACATCACGGTCATTGATGACATCCATGTCCAGCCTCGCTCTGACAGGTAAGTGCATGTTATTTTTTATTAATTTAATCACCTCGTAGTATATATGAAAAAAGTGACTGTTTTCCACGTTGAGCTCATGTTCTTATCTGCTTTCCTTCAGCTTGAAGGCCTTAGAGGAAATGATCGAGCCTCTCCGTTTGCACGAGGACTCCAAGGACTCTGCTCAGGTAGAAGCTATGAAGAAAGAGCAGCCCTGGAAAATCACTGATGAAGAGCTGAGCTCCTTTGAGGAGAAGGTAAAAGCACTAAGCTAAGACATTAGTTTGGTTTGAAGGCGTTAACATTTGTGGCAACATCAGTTGGAAATAGTTTCTCTAAACTGCTGCTGTTTTACAGACTAACCTGCAGGTACGACTGAACGAGCTGCTGCAGGAAAACTCCAAATCAGCCAATCTGATCATTGTGTAAGTACAACGAACTGCCTGAACTACTCTGAGCTGCAAAGCTCAATCAATGTGGAAGCGCAGTGTCTCACATGCTCTGTGTGTACTTACCTCCTGCAGGAGCATGCCCATCGCTCGTAAGGGGTCTGTCTCTGATTTCCTCTACATGGCCTGGCTGGACATCCTGACAAGGGACCTCCCACCCACCCTGCTCATCAGAGGCAACCACAAGAGCGTGCTTACGTTCTACTCCTGAGCACCTTGTAGGCTAAACGTCACAGTACACGTAGCTATAAAGGAAATAACTGCTGGACCATGTGTAATAAAGCGCATCAGAACCTTCGATGATGTTATTCAGTCTTCCAGACACAAACCACAATGCAACAGGAGCATTTTTAGTTAAGTCATGATGAGGACGTTCATACTTTAAGTGCTAAGACAAGAAACACACACAAAAAAAAAGTGGTTTGGGTGAAACAAAAACAAAATTTCAGTTGCAGCTCAACCTTGTTAATGCTTTATCATTATCATGTTTATCATTTTTATGCTATTTCATGATAGTTTGTGGCACATTGTTATCTGGCAACAGTTGCAAGCAAGGGATCCTCCCGTTGTAATTATATACTGTGTGAACATTTAACTTCTGTGCTGCATCTAGAGTTGTCCAGTAAAGCTGTCAGTGAGGAGCAAGTCATTCTAAATAAAGAAAAATGTATTTCTGTAAGTGACTTTTTAAATGTTAGACAGTCTAAATGTGAATTTAGGAGTAAAGCAATGTTTCAGCTTTTTGTAACAGTGGACAAGTACAGGAATAATGCTTATTCAGAGACATTATAGACTTAAAATAAAAATAACTGGGTGTTAGAACAAAGTCACATCTTGATCACTCAGCCGTATCAGTCCAACAAATGAAGGCCAAGACACAAAGCTGTTTTCAATGGTTACAGAGTGTTTGCATCGCCTGCTCCTGTAAAATAAATGTATATAGTAGATGTATGAATTCACTGGTGGCTATTTTCTGAACAAAACAACCTTTCATAAATAATTTACAGCAACCTTTCTTTTAAAACATGTTAGTAATGGTTTGATTCTTTTTTTTAAACATTCTTTGATATTCACTGGGTGTAATATACACTGCTAGTATAAAGCTGGATACCGTTTTCATATTATACTTTTTAAATATTTGTAATGTTACTATTACTACACTTTTAGAGGAAAATTGAGTGAATTAAGATGGTAAAGCCAATTATTATGTATGTTAGCCTATTCTGTCTTTCTATTTATATAATAATTAGGATTACCTGAATAAAGATTTAATTAAACTTTGTGTAGTATTTATTCTTGTCTCTGTCATTTATTAAGTGATAAGAAACTGTTACATGGAATATTTGTCCAGAAAAATGAGTCAGTGAAAGTAGAACCAAAGGTTGTTTGTACACAAGCAGAGGTTTTCTCTTTCTTTGAGTTCTTGCACATTACATCACTATTTTAATTTTGCGAAACTATACTCTCTATTTTAGTACACGGGATAATCAATTACTACAACTAAATACTTCATGATTTCACTCATTTTAGAGGCACAAGGTCAGGGGAATCTTGGAACTGGCAAAAAGATTCATTTGGAAACCTCATTAAAAACATATTTATTTATTTAATGCAGAGGATTTAGAAAAGTTGCGAGGTACATGTCTTAAATATAAGAACTGCAAATAATTACAGAAACACTCAGAACGGTAACGCTGACTTACTGTCAGTGGGGGGCAGCAATGGGCTTGAGGTCGACAACTGGGAACCGACTGTTTAATCTCATAATACAGTTATACATATTCATATAATGGGCTGCCTTCAGCTGTTTGCATATAATGTCTCATTATTGCCTTTACTTGTACCTACACATTCATACTGTACTGATTAGATGTTACTATCATTGCCCAGAGTAGACTACAAGTAAACTAACCAGAAGTGCAACAAGTAAAAATTAACTGCAGAGCAATTTGCATGTGTGCAGGATATAAAAATACACCATGAACAGAGACAAATAAATGTACACATACAAATACAGCCTATTCGCAGCATTTGGAGCTGTTACGTTTAGTAATAGTGACAGGTACAGACCTATGTAGATATACTAATATAAATACAGTATAACTGAACAGTAACAGCATGACATGTTCGCATACTTCTATCTACCACTTAATGTTTGTACTTTCTATTAGCTCTATACAAACCTAACATTACTCTGCACTTAGCACGTCTGGTTAACGTTAGCATTACTACATTTCTTCATCTGCGTACTTGTGCAAAGACACACCTTTTATCAACTTTACACTCGGACCGTACAAAACAGGAACGGTTGCAAGACAACAGGACGTAGAACAGATACATTTCTGTGATTTCTCTGTATATGTTTGTTTTGTTTTACACTGAACTCAGTGACCGTCTGTGGAAGAGGAGCCATGTGACGGAGGGGGAGGAACACCGCAGTCAGCTGGGAGGACGTTAGCGCTCGTAGCTGCCACCTAGCTTGCAGACGACATTAGCAAACAATATGACACGAACGTTGCAAAGGCTAAGGGATCACCGGTGTTTATTGTTCTCAGTTATTAATGTCGCTCCACGATTCTTAGGAAAGGAATTTCATTTTCAGACGATTACTCAAAACGAAGGCAAGCAAGAAACAATGATAGATAACATTAACGTTGCCATTAGCAAGATGTCAACACGCAAAACTTATTAACGTTAGCTCTGCTAGCATGCCTAGCATTATGTAACTGACCGCTTTGGTTTAAGAATGTTGAATTCTAACTTATTTTTCGTACACTGAACAACGGCAACACTGCGGCTGCTTACTGTGGTGCAATGAGTAAGTAAAACGAGACCTAATACTGTATATGTTTTTGACCCATATAGTTTTCTACCGGAGGCCAAAGTTGTTTATATTAGCAACTCTCGCGAGAGGCAAAGTGGTGACGGAAGGGTTGCCATAGATACAGAGAATACTTTTTTTTTTTTTTTGCTATTTATTTATTTAAATGTTTTTATTTTCTCTCATGTTATTCATGCAGCGACACTTTTAACAGCGTGCACGAGTCATTAGCGGTATTTGCACTGCGCTATGCGGTGTATAATAATTGTCTTTTTAACACGACGAGATTTTGAGGAGGAGCTAATTTGGCGCAACTTCCACCGCGGGAAATTCATTCAAATTGTAGAACCGCGAAGAGACTGTGCAGAAGCTTGTGCAGTTTTGAGCGTGCAGTTATCGGCTCTGGCTCAGTTTCCCGCTTAGCAAATATTTAGTCTTTAGTTCGAATAAATAGCTCAGTGCACTTTCGGTTTTTAACTGTGAAAACTTTGCCAACATGCCCGTCTTAGATGCTGTAGCAGTTTCTCCATCAAAGAGAACAAGGACAGAAGCAAAGCCTGAAGAGGAGAGACCTGTCCTCAGATTCGCTAAACTTTCTGAACATGCCACGACACCGACCAGAGGCTCGGCTAAAGCTGCAGGATATGACCTCTACAGGTTGGCTTTATTTCACGTTAAAATTGTGTTTGAGAAGCTTACATCGGTTTTTGACCACATATTCTTAACGGAAGTTGCAACAACTTATTGTGTTTGTAAAATCCAGTTGTACATTTCAAGTGTTTATTAAATGTTGCTCTGTATGAAAGTTTCTTGTATGTAAAAACATCATGCACAGCAGCTAACCTTTATTGTCTGAACTGAAACAGTGCATATGATTACTCCATCGGTCCCATGGATAAGGCCATTGTGAAGACAGACATTCAGATCGCAGTTCCTCATGGCTGCTACGGGAGAGTCGGTGAGTGTTTGGCATGCTGATGCACTCTTGCAGCACTGGCTATTCAAGTTTTACCTCATGTTTGCTTTGTTCAGTGTTTGTACATCCAAGTCATGCTCTTGTGTTGTGCGTGGTGTCATGAAGAACAGTAGGCCATAACTGTGTCTTCACTTTCATTTCCTCCCCAGCACCAAGATCTGGACTGGCAGCCAAAAACTTCATTGATGTTGGTGGTGAGTTTTTACCTGCTTGAGCTATTTGACCAGCTTATGATGAGCAGGTGATTGTAACCAGAGATGATCAGTAGTGGAAAGTGAGACGTCTCACTGACCGTTTGTTTCCTGTGTCAGTGTCACATGGTTTTCCCACGGTCCCCAGTCTTGAGTCCATTCATTCTTACAGGAGAAATGGACGTCATCACAGATTATGACCAAGTCTTTTGCCTCATCACCACCAAGATACATATTGGACCCATTTTTCACAAGACATATATCGTCTGAACATTCTTACACCAAAATGTCATTTTTCAGACACACAAATCAGGAGAAGACCTGTCTCTGTCTCAGCAAGACATTCTTGCGAGATCTGGGAACCGGTGCTTCTTGTCTTGCTTCACAACAGACTTAAACGAACATTTAAATGGTCTTATAGGTGAAACCAAGAATTAAAAGTTCAAATTTACATCAAACAAATATCATGCAATGACATTATAACACTTCCAGACGAGGCAGTGGGATGTTGGTTCCCAACTGTCTCCATGGGAGACGTGACTCCACCCACTTAGGAGACAGGAAGTGTATATACTATTTCACACCATTGGCAAAGCCTAGAGTGGGGGATCTTGTGTTAATAATTGACTATCTTTGTTGTAATCCTTGTCATGTCAGCCATTTGAATTTCTCCTCTCTCTGTATGTTCTTCTCAGCTGGAGTTGTAGATGAAGATTATAGAGGAAATGTGGGAGTTGTGCTCTTCAACTTCAGCAAGGAAACATTTACAGGTAAATTATGACTTCATCACCTTTAAATCAAAGGTAAAAGCAATTCTTAACCCACAGATGTTATTAGTAGGGTGAGACATCACTGTTCAGGCTCCTTTTTGAGCTTTTGTGGAAGGCTGATGATGTAACGCTGGAGTGAAAACTTTCACCCTAACTTAGTGGTCCTCACTTTAACAGTGGTGACAAATGTCAGTCACAGTAAGCATGGTGTGTTTAGTTTATATGTGCTCTGTGTTCCTGTGCGTTGTTTCTAGAGTCAGCTGTTTGCTGGCAAATGTCAGTAAAAAGTCAGATGTGTTTGTGTAACAGAATTGGGTCACTGCATCTCTGATACTTTAACTACAAACATAATGAAACTGCTTATGGTTAAAATGATTTTCTCCACTTCGAACAAAACTGTCCCAAAATAATAATTTTAAGAGACTTTGAATGTGTGACGTTTCTTTAAACTCTAAATAAAATTTTCTTAGTAGGGGTGAATGGCTATGCACAGTTATTTTGAGCTTGTTGTATCCTGTGCAGTTATTACAGTAGTTGGTGCAGATCATAGACTGTGTGTGAAGCAAAAGAATATTAATATATGAGGATCTTTTACTCTGGTATGAAATGTGATTTTCTAACAAATCTTTTGTTGCTCCTTCCAGTGAAAAAAGGCGACAGAATTGCTCAGCTGGTGTGTGAGAGGATCTGCTACCCAGATCTGGTGGAGCAAGAGGTAAATACTTAAATGCAGTGCAGACATATCCACTCAGTTGCCAGGTACACCCACCTGACACTCACGCAGGCTAATACATCTGTCCTGAAACTAGTCCTAACGTTATGAATGTTAAAGGTTGACACAAACTGTTTTAGAGAGGCACTTCTTCAATTTATACAGACAGATGTTAGCCAGGTCCACCCACAAAATGAGGAACTGAGTATATTTGACCTGTTAAAAATACTTACACGTGCAGTACCAGTGTTTTAAAGGATGTGTGGCTTGACTGCAGAAGGCCTTACTTCATGTTTGTCATAAGATTAGTTTCAGTAAATAAATATATAATATATATATATATATATATTTTTCTGTGTTCTTTCAGACACTTGATGACACAGAGCGCGGTGCTGGAGGTTTTGGATCAACAGGACGAAACTGAGAGCTCCAAATGTAACTGAGAGGTGGTGGAGTGTTTATGTTGAAAATGTATAAGACCACATGCTAATAAAGTTCTTTGTTTTTTGTACTTTGGAGAGCGGTTTCTTTCTGTGACTTTTGGCCACATATTCTTCACAACAGCTTTGAGCTGAATCTGATATATTGGTTGTTTTAACTTCCTCAGTCAAATAAGTCTTTTAAATCTCCACAAGGGGGCAGTGTGAGACAAGAAATGCATCTGGGCCCAGAAAGTAAACCTACACATGCGCTCTGATGTGGAGGACTTCTGTTGCACATACGAAGTTCAATCTGGATAAAGGGGAAAGCACAGCAGTGAATACATACACCAAAAAATATGTTTTATTGTGAATTTACAACTAAACCCTCACTGATGTGAACAGAGAACACAGACTGGTGTCAGGCTGGTTCGTGGCAATGCAGCACTGATTGTACTTGTGAGAGAATGTGTGGCCACGAAAGACCTCAGTGCATAATCATGAAGGCCCAGGTTTGGCATCATCAGTGTGTGTGTGTGTGTGTGTATGTGTATGTGTGTGTGTGCAGGTGTGTGTATGTATACACAGTTTACAAAGGAAGTAGTTGGTCATTATAAGCACCATTACAAACCCCTCTATTCCAGGGGCTTCCTCTAGTTTACAAATGCTTCATAGATTAAAAGTGGCATCGATTATTACAGTATAAACACAATTTACATGTAGTATAGAGAAGAGCAGACAGGCTATGAAGCTAGCTGTTACTGTTGCAAAGACATGAAATCTTCAGAATGGCCGATGGGATTGTATCTTGTTGACTACAGAATTTTGTATAGTAGTACAGTGCATTCAGAAGTCTATGTGGTTGTGTTGCTAGCACCTTTTAAATACGAATTCTAGTCAGTAGGAAAGATGGAAAAGCATAGTTTAAATATGCAGTAGGAGTCATTCAAGCTCAGACATGGCTACATCTCAATAGTCCATAGTGGGTTCTTTTCCTCTCCTAAACATTCTCATAATCTTTTATTTTTCATCTTCACTCCATTATATTAATATATGGGGAAAGAGAAATGTGTTTTTGACTTTCATGTATCCAGGTTTTGTTCAGTCGTGTACCTGAGGGGAGGAAATGAATTTATTTCAGACTATTGGGACTCACCCTTTTCTTCCACCTAAGCAGAGTTCTAAAAAACTCAACCTTCAGAGCTTTCTGCAGTCCACATGCCATTCAAAGTGGCACCTGATTCCACATATCATCATACAACATTAAAACCCTACAATTAAAAAAAACATTCTCACTCTCAACAGTGTTCACACTGCTTAAGTTGCGTGTCAGGGCCGTAAGCTCTTCATTTGACTGAAATCTTTCATACTGCCTCATTCAGCTGGCATTTTCCACAGAAATTGTATCTATGATATGTAGAATCATCTTTGGCAATCACATGACGCCATCCCTCCCCCCACCCCCTTCTTGTCTCTTTGGTGGCGAGCCCTTCTCCCTGTTGGAGCAAGTAGACGTTGCCCCTAACCACTGATCCAGAGTCAGAGATGTTTGGCCTTTTTTTTTTTGGGAAGTGAGAGCCTGACACTGGATTAGCAGCTGCCGGCAACATCTGCCTGTCTCAGTCTTGTGATGGTTAATGGAGGATGATCTGCACCCTCATCTTCAGTATGTCTCCCAGCTGTCCTGTGAGGTAGTCTTTATCATGTCGGTCCTCCAGCTCAGCCAGCTCCTTCTTTCTGTACAGGGGCATACTGCTTATCTGAAGGAAGTACGCCCCTGGAACGAGCGCCTTCTTCTTGCTTAGATGCAGGTAACTGACGCCCTCCCTCTGGTTGATCTTGAAGTAGCCGTCTTCGTTTCCGTAGTCGATGCTGTAGCGCACGTGATCGCTGAGGGTGGATAAGGCCGGGGTGAACTCCAGGATGTGGTCGCGGTTGCTCAGGTCACTGATGTTCAGGTGGAACTGCAGGGTGTCTTCAACGTCCACGCTGGCCAGGCTGACCTCCTCCTCAGTCAGCTGCAGAAAGACAACACGGTCCAAGTGAATGTAGATGATATAAGACATTACCAACAGCACAGTTTGTTTTTTTTGCCACTAACCAAGAGAGATTTGAGGACAAGGTGAAATAAAGGTAAATTTAAACAGGACGGTTGCCAGGTTTTTAGCAAAAGTGAGTTCTTTAGTCTAAATGTCCTATAAGCTTAGAGGCCTCCCCCACACTGTAGGGAACACATACCATTCTCAGGCCTTTACTGATATCTTTGTTAGCTTAAAAGTATTAAAATCTACACCTATTGAGTCAAACGATCACTGGAAACTGCTGGAAACTGCAACTGGAAAGTCTTTTAATGTTAAAAACTTGATCCCTTCAGGTTGCTAAAACCCTCAAAGTCCCCTCAAAGTTACAGAGGACATGACTTTGTTGTCCTTAGTCGTAGCTGCAGCCCTGCATACTGCATACGGACGGACAGATTACCTGCATGTGTTCCAGAGGATCCTCCTGTGTTGAGTTGGTGCTGCGTCGCTTGCGTCCCTTCTTGGGATAGCCGTTGATCTTACATTCGTAGCAGGCCTCTGGAGACAGAGAATTATCATCCACCTCGCCTCCCTGTCCGGTGCTGGAGCCGCCACTAGTAAAGCCAAGACCTGTGACACAATGCCTGAAACGAAGACAAAAACATCAGTCAACTGAAAAACACCTGAAGACAGCTTTCACACACAGCTGATCAGACACGGACCCTTGTCCTGCACGGTAGTATCCAGGTGGACATCCACAGAGGTATCCTCCATCTGTGTTCGAGCAGCCAAACTTGCAGGGGTTCTGGCTGGTGGAGCACTCGTTGATGTCTGTGCATCCTCCGCCCACCTGCTCGTAGTTGAAGCCGGTGGGGCAGAGGCAGCGGAAGCTTCCCAGGGTGTTGTGGCATGACGCTCCTCCGCAGATCTGGGTGTTCAGGCACTCGTTCTCATCTAGGTCACAGGAAGTTGGCGGGGGAAGTAAACAAACAAGAGGCCACTTCAGTTAAAGGACGCAAACAATACTGGGAAATTCTGAATGTTGTAAATATGTGGAGAGATTTAAAAAGAAGAAAGTTTGACAAACAAAAGCTTGTTGTTTTCGAGTGTACACACTTAAACACACACACTGCCACAATATTATGTTGTCTATGCCTGAGCTATTTCTATTTTATGAACTTTCATATTGTGGCGTTGCACTAGCCTCCTTTTTTCGTTTGGATTTTGACATGACTTTTTAGGTCTCTTGTCTCTAGAGTCAGATATTTTGAGCCTCTTGTCACCCTCACAGTTTGTATTGTTTATCTGTGCCAATATGAAAAACAAAGTAAAGATCTAGTAGGTTTTAGCATAACAATCCCTTTGCTCATGACCTTAAAATAGTATGAGAAGGGTTGAACTTGCAGAGGAGAGGAAAAACATTTTGGACATATTTGTATTGTAAGGACAGGCAGGAAAAGGGGAGAAGGATGGATTACTTGTTTTAAAAAGGCTCCAGACAGGACTCTCGCCCAGAACATCAAAGCTGCATGGTACATACTTTGGCAACCGAGTCATCAGGATGTCCCGAAAGGAAAGAATTTTTATATTTGCTGATAAAAAAAGAAGAGCGGCATTACTCACCCACGCACTGGTTCCACTGGTAGTGCTGCAGGTAGCCTTGTGGACAGCTGCACCTGTATCCACCCACCAAGTTCTGACAGCCGTGCTGACATCTGTGGTTACCATCACACTCGTCCATATCTGTTTGAACAAAAGTATGGTTGAGAGCCAGTTTTCTGTAATGAATCAGCTGATTCTGATGTTGGTATCAATTGTTTTCAGACCTTCACAGGTTTGTGCGCTGGGATCTAAAGAGAAGCCTCGCTGGCAATCACAGTTGAAGCTCCCCGGAGTGTTCTGGCAGACACCGTTGGCGCCGCACAAATTGGGATCTGATGCACATTCATTGTTGTCTACACAGAGAGGAGAGAAGGTTCAGACGAGGTTAAAACAGAAAACATGTTATAAAGGCTGATTATAACCCATATTTGGATCTTTTCGAACTTGTGGAAAGTTGAGACTGATCTCAGTAAAGAAAAAAAGGTCAGGTCACCCTGGACTGACAGGATCTAATGTCTCTAACCTACTGAGGTTAACATAAATACTTCAGTGTGTGAAATACTGGCTGAGTCATGAAAGTTTAGCAGGTCAGCATCCAATTACAAACTTTTTCCAAAAAAAAGGTAGTAAGGTGAGCCTTGAGTCAAGATTATTGTGTCAGACATCACAAGCATGTTTGACGGTTGTGATGTTTGTGACTGGAAA
>JAPXVT010000001.1:37817964-37827989 GCA_029823135.1 Acanthurus reversus | reverse complement strand
AGAGGGAGTAGTTCAGTTTGAAGTCAAACGTTTGTTTACCATAGTTCCATCATGGCGGCCTACGGGTTCGGTTTACCAGGCTACCAAAAACTCCTAAGCAAAACTACACAACTATGCAATGCAAAAGTTCATACAAGATGACACATTAAAAAAACACCTTACAAAAGCACTAAAACTGATGAAACTAGCTAACATCACAACACAATGCAACAACAATTATTTTACAACTTCTGGAAAACAAATTTTAGCCACCACAAGTCTGTCTGTAGGCCTCTGATGTTTGAGCCACTGTCTCTGAAGAGCAAAAGGCTGGAGCTATCGCGTTTAGCTGCAGCCTGTAGCTGCAGCTACTCAGTGATAATGTGACTTTACTTCAAGCGAAAAAACATCTAATTGTCTCTTTCCATGCTGCATGGCCCACAGCATACGTCATACAATGCTGACTGGTTTAAGGCTCCTCCAATAGTTTTTCACTTAACTTGATATCATGCCTACTAAGATTCAAATTTCGCAAAGAATCCCCCAATGGAGCATGGCCAGACCCTTTTCACAAAGTGAATTTAGTTGCAAAGTGAATTATGGGTCTGGTTTACCAGGCTACACTTTTGCGAGAATTCATGAGAAACCTAAGCATAAATAATTGAAGCAAAAGAATGGACTTTTATCTGCTCTTTCTTTGCAACATCAGAGAACTAACAGACTGCCAGACTGCACCTGAGGGACACAGACTGGAAACAGACAGAGGGTGTTGCCTTCAGTAACTCCTCCAGCAAAGAATGCATTTCCATCTGGCTACCTTCACCTAAAGAGGGCGTTGCTTTTAAACAGATATTAGTGTGAAATTTCTGTGTGCCACGGTATCCAAAACGAACAGATGAACCATTCCTGGTGATAAAACATTTACTCACCAACACAGACCCGTCCATCCAGGCCCACTGCCATCCCGGCCATACACTCACAGCGGAAGGACCCCTCCGTGTTGACACAGTGGCCGTTCATACACATGCCTGGAGTCTCACACTCATCAATGTCTAGAAACAGACACAGAAACATCAGTTCTTCCTACACGTTAGCTTCACACAATGAATGGCAAAAGGCAAGAATTTATTCAAATAAACTCATTTCCTGCTTAAACAGTGGTTAATTAAGTCCTCAAGTTCTTGATTCATTTAAAAATGCAGCTGGAGCTGCTGCACAGTTTCAGTTTTATGATCTCAACTAAAAAAATATACTTTTCTTTCCCCTTCTCCAATCAGCATATTAAAATAATTATCATAATGAATGTAAACATTGATATGGCATGCACACATAAGTGTGTGTTTATGTGTGTATGTTCTGTCTGGGCGTGTCTGGGGACAGACAGAAAACTGAAGAGGCCCCGGGGGCCCCTTTAGACTACACACTTCATTAGTGACTGCATACATCAGCACACTTCACCAACACTCTGCTCTCCTATTTATTTTTCCTGCAATGAGTCAACCAGCTCAGTGTCTCTGAGATCAAACGTCTGTATCTGAAGCCATGTGGAGGAAGATGGCTGCAGGTTACAAACTGAAATGCTGTTCGTTTCTCGTTTATGGTTTAAATTTTACATGTTTGCAAAGGTTCCATACATTTTGAGCAGCAACGTATGACAAGATCGTTGATTGATTGCTATGCAATTTACAAGTTTGTGTCTCCTAATCACACTAGCGCCAAAAGCAGCATGTTTTTTCAATTTCTGGAGAAGGCCAAATCTCCTTTCTCTTTGCACTGAACAAGTTTAGGTAAGGCTGTCTGCTGGAATCTCAAAACAGACGGGCCCCAAATATTCACATGTCCAGCTGGCGAGCCAGGATGCTGAGGGATTTTTCCAAGGCTTTTAGGGGGATTTTAGAGCTACTCACATGACAGGGAGGGAGCCTCCTTCCAAACAAGCGGAAAATGCAGGTCAAAAGAGCAACTGACTCGAAATGTACTGATGTGATGCAGGGGTGTGATTTCAGTAATCTGTGGGCTCTCTGGCAAACACACCTACACACATGCGTCCACTGGAGTCCAGCAGGAATCCGGGTTTACAGATGCATTTGAAGCTGCCATCTTCATTGATGCACAGTCCGTTAAGGCACATATTCCTGATAAGACACTCATCCTGGTCTGTGGATCAACAGAAAGAAACTGATTGATAGATAACAGCACATTTAACGATAAAGTGGTTAAAGTTACAAACTGGCAATTTTGCATTTTCCTTCATCCGTCCTTGGTATGTTCAAGGACGATCAAACATTGGAAAATTAAATGTTCAAGGGCCAGAGCATTACACTGGCAAGCTAAGTATGCTGTCAGCAAATCAAGTCCAGAAGGAAAACACTCAGCAAACGTAGGAACCAGGATCTTTTCAACTAAAAATGTCGCTTTGGAGCAGCCAACTCTTTAATGCGGGATTGTGCAGCACCCTTCAACAGGCAGACATTTCAATACAATCTATTCCCGACAAACTATAAGCGTGTGATCACTCCTAACTAACATGATATTGTCTATAAACAGAGATAATGGTGCATAGTTTCAGACAGGCTGTCCTGGAAGCCATTCATAGTGTTTCTCAGTTGTTAACATGAAAACTTACAGAAACACATGTTAAGAATAAAAAGGTGAGCTGCAAGACAGAGACATTCAAACTCCAGCACACATGGCTAATCGATATGTGAAAGTTACAAGCTACTTGCCTCTTAATGCCAACATAAAGCTTCTTATGATTAACTAAAGCAAGTTTAATAACAAACTAAAATGAGTGGAAACAAATCGATGCCTGCAAGGTAAGAATAAATATTAATTCAGTTCAGAAAAAGGTTCATTGTAATGGAAAATGTACATATTTTGTAGTTAATGAGCTGAAACATTTAAAACCACCAGCATGCTCATTTAAAATGGCATCTATTACAACACATGCTTCCAACCAGCAACAGGCATCGGTGATAAATCACCACCTCCAACTGATTCAATTACACATAAACTTTGCACATACTTTTAGATATTACAGAAAACTAGAAATTAAATGTTTTTCTACTTGATAAATGCAGATGTCAGAACTTGACGGACCTTGACAGTTTTTGCCATCTGCAGAAATCTCAAATCCAGCGTTGCAGACACAGTGGAAGCTGCCCTCGGTGTTCACACAGCGACCGTTGTTGCAGATACGACCGTTGGCCACACATTCATCCAGATCTGGCAGATATAAAACAGATAGCACAGTAAACACATAAATCCTCGTCAAGTGTGTACGTGGACATGTTTGTTCACGTGTGTCTGTGTAACCTCGGCACTCAGTCCTGGTTGCAGTCGTCTGGAATCCAGCAGGACACTGACAGATGTACGACCCAGGGGTGTTCACACAATCTCCATGTGCGCACGGATTCCTCTCACATTCATCATCATCTGGAAAGCAAACACAAAGCTCATAAACCCTCTTCACCTTCATGTATGTACCTCCAGCTTAATTCCGGAGAAACTTGTTTCTCTTACCAATGCACTCTCCTCTTCCGTCCAACCTGAAGCCCATGTTGCATTCACAGCGGTATCCGATACCCGGCATGGGGATACACCTGCCGTTCAGACAGAGGTTACGGTAGGCCTGGCACATGTTGGTGATATTTCGGGTTTGGATAACAAAGGGACCTGAAAGAAACATTAATACAAACATTTCATATCTGGATCATTAAATGCTATAATGACAAATGTACATAAAGTGTGATCACACAAAACAACGTTAACAGTCAGTGAACACGCACCACATTTGTACTGTACTGAATCTGGCATGACCAGCTGTTATTCTCAACAAGGCAAAAAAGTAGAGCAGTTTAAATTTTCTAAAAGAGAAGTCGAAACTCTGCCAAGCTCCCTTGAAAAATAGTTCCGCAGGAAATGTTATTGCGGAAGACTTTGCACATGGCTAATTAAACTCTTGACATGTTCAGGTCTGCAAACATGCAAGACTGTTTTCTTTCAGATAGGAGATTTTCTGCACATGTACTTTGGATATCTTTACAGAACTACCCAGATGACACAAGCAGCTCTGTGTCAGTGTACAATTTAAGTCTTAGTCATAGTTTTCCAGCAACACACAGTTCATTAGCTGGGGGGCGTGGGCTTTCATAGCTTAAAACTGGGCTTTTGAACAAGGCAACACAAGACCAGTGGGAGGTGGAGGACTGCACATTCACTTAGTCAGACCAGAGAGTATGAGTTATGCATTATTAAAGCATACATCACCTCTGAAGGTGGGGGTAAACCTGATCAAAACACAAGCAGAAAGCAGGAGCATACCTGGTGGAGGAGGCTGCACAGGTAGTTGTCCTGGGATTTGTCCTGGGATCTGGCCCGGAATTTGGCCTGGAACTTGACCCGGTACTTGGCCGGGGATGTGGCCTGGAACCTGAATGGGAATCTGACCAGGAATCACTCCAGGAACTTGCCCAGGACCAGGATAGGGAACTGGGTAGATGCCAGGTATGTCGGGGCCCCCTGGGATGCGACCAGGTATGAACCCACCACCGTTCCCATCAGGTATCTGGATGCACAGTTTCTGGTACTCTTCTAAAATGGGCGAATGTCAAAAACAACAGGAGGTTAAGTCTGAGTTGAGACACACTGATACATAGATGAGAATCAGAAATTTAAAGCCATGTCATGGTGAGTGACCCCACCTGTTCCACGGATGGGGCACATTTCAGGCGTGGACCCATCAGACCAGCAGCGTCCACTATCACAGCAGCATTGCATTTTGGTCAAAAGCTGTGAGTTTTGGTTGGCGCAGCGCCCGTTCAACACACTAGCATAACAGTATCCACCACGAGCATCTGTGGGAAATGACACAGCATGAAGTAACTGTGCTGTATGCGACATCACATGTGTTGTCTGCATGTTAAGCAAACTGGCAGGAGTTCAATCAAAAACCAGTCGTTGTTGCTTCAGGTTTTCCATCATTTGGAAGATAGAAGCCACTTCCAAAAGTCATTCCTTCCTTATTTATGAAAGCCTTTCCTACATCCTGCAGTCTCTGGCACTGTGCACCAGCATGACTAATATTCAGGTTTCCTTTAAACATAAATATATCATGTCTTGTTTCACACCCAACCTATCCAGCATATTCACATAGTGAAACTGACAAGCTACACAACTGATCGCTTTGTTAGGCTCGACAAGATGACAGGCATGCATAGAGTTTGTTGGAGGAAAAACAGTCGGGCCCTTCAGGGGCCTGAGTTGATGTTAATGCTTGAGTGTTGCTGCATGGGAAACAGGCTAAAATGTTTGGCGCAAAAGTTTTCTGGAGCAAAAGACTCAGACATTCCTTCCTCACAAACATCCTCTCCTGAGGGGGTAATGCGAGAGTGTGTTTGCATATGTTTGTGTGTGGATGCATGTGCGTATGCACGCACGTGTGAGTGTGTGTGTGTATCTAATGGACTGTTCTGACCCAAATTCCTCCCTGGTCTGTTTTGGGTCAAACTGAGCTGAACTTGCAAGCTTTACAGGCTTTTCTGGTAAATGTGTGTGTGCGTGTGTGTGTGAGAGGGAGAGAGAGACAGAGCAAGAGAGAGAGAGATCTCGGCTGCTTTTGGGACACATTTCAGACTTAAGACCAATTAATTCAGAATAGCTAGTTCAACTGGGGACAAAAGCTGAGTCCCTATTTGGAAAACAACTGATTTCTGGTCAGTGGTTCAGGTTAGCATTAGAATTATGGTTCAGCAAGTAGTGGTTACGGTTACTACTATGGTTAGTGGTGAGGGTAAGTCTTCAGGAAATGAATGTAAGTCTATGTCATTCCCTGAAACTGACCCAAGTAAGTTTGTGAGTGCATTTGTGTAAATATGCACACCGTTATCAACTTCCCAGGATGTGATCTGTTCAAAAACACACATGCACATGAACAGACACACACACACACACACACACACTTCACTTCTTCCAGCTGTGATGTCAAGTCACCTGATAAAGAGAGTACTTCAGCTGTCTTTTTCACATCCGCTCGTCAGTTTAAATAGATTTTAACGTTTTGTTGTGGAAGTAGAAACAACAACTGACTACTGACCTAAATTTTACCAGCTGGAACATATTTCAGTTCCTTCTGCTCTCAGTGCCAGGCATAAAGGGAGAAGAAACAAAACGGGATGGAAAAAGGAAAGAGAATGAGGCGGCACCATTTTTTTGCTCAGCTGCTTTGTCTCATAATTTATCTATCCTGGTAATGATTAAACCTGATCAAAAACAATGCAGTCAGCTGTCCTTTTAAAGAGATCTAACAGAGGACTCACCTATACACCTGGATCCATCCACAGAGGTGTAATAACCCTGGGGGCACTTGCAGAAGTAGCTGCCAACAGTATTAGAGCATTCACCTACACCACAGAGACCTGGTATGTTTGAACACTCATCCAGATCTACGGAGAGGAGAGAGGAGAAGGGAGAAGAGAGGAAAGGAGAAAATTCAAGTACGTTTCAAAAGACCTCGGCTTCTTCCTGTTTGTTTCTCTATGTTGCTATGAACTGCAAAATAACCATAACTCTAGATTAAAGCCATTAAACTGAAAACTGACTTGAACTGTGAACGTCTTCAAGAGTGACTGCAGCACATGTTGGCAGTGACAGTGGAAATCAGGCATTGTCACAGGATATTAAATCTCTAGCTGCTCTTCTGTTAGCACCCTTAACCACCGAGCGCACATCGTCATGCACAAAGAAATACACTGTAACTAAGAGCCGTTTGAAACGATTTTTACACAGTCCAGAAGTTTTCCGGTAATTATTTCTGGGCATAAAATAGCACATATTTTACTCTGTAAATGAGTGCCACAAAATCCTGCTCAGTCTGTTTTACCAGAGTTAAACTTGGTCTGGAAATTGTCACATTTATGTCTTAATAAGCCAATATTTTTCACAGGCTAACTGTGGGTCTTTATTTGTGGGAGACCAGAAGTGATGCAAGAGACAAGGATTTTATTTAAGATTTTTTTACCAGAAACATTAAAAAATATTGTGTTTCTTTGCGGCCACAATTATATAGCAGGAAAACACTGTGATCTGACAATTCTGTAAGCCAGTCAGACGTTGATAATTAGGATCAGCTGAGAGAGTTTTCACATGTAGTTTTCAAAACTGCATGTGGACATAATCTGCACTGACTTTCTCTTGATTCACACTGAGACTATTTAACTTTTGTTGGCACTGTGACTACATGTGATATTAAACTATTAGTTAGCTTTTAGCTAAAATACTTGAAAAAAGTGGGAGTGTCACAAGTGGAAAGGAGTCATAAGTCAGTAAACTGGCCCAGTAATGTGACTATACAGCAATATTTACATTGAATTTACCACCAGTAGCTAACCACCAAAAGCTACTGGTCTTATCAGACCAAGTACCCCTAAATGTACTGAATTAAGTGAATTATAGCTCAAGATGTAAACTTCTTATTTGTGAGGAAAAAAATTTTATTTCTCCTTTTAAAAGTTACACAGTCCCACTTCATCACTAGTGGAAGCAAAAAACGTAAAGAGCATTTCCGTCAAACCATCAATTAAGTGTTAAACAGGATTACTGAGAAACAGCAGACTTCTGCCTTGGTTTAATTAAATATATTTCAAAAAAAGAGCAAAGTGGCTTATGTGTGGTCTTTCTCCGCAAAGTAATAATAAGAATACCATGACTGTAGTGAAGTTAACCACAACTAGACGGATGTGGCTTTCAACTCTACTTTCGCATTGTTAATTAGAAACTTTAAAAATAATCTTTTTAGCCTACTCTGTCATTCAAGCCAACACCTGAAAGTCAGACATTTCACAGATTTAATGTGATGGCTGCTAACTTGATTCTTACCTTCACATTTCTGTGAGACCTCGTTGAACTTGTGCCCAGCGGGGCATTTACATTCAAAGGATCCCACTGTGTTGACGCAGTTTCCTCCTTGACAGATGCCAGGGATGGCCTGGCACTCGTCCACATCTGTACATACACGGCATGCAATTAATAAACACCCTAGCGCACACACATCAATACACATACGGACAAAATGATGTAGAAAACAAGATAAATGACAGACAAATGGTCTATCAATTCAGGGGCAAGAGGGCAACACACACAAACAGACATTAACACACAAATCTGCATATGCCTGGTTGTGCATGGACTGAAACTGGGTCTTTTCTAACCGTCTGGCACCAACTTTCCTGACATCAACAGAGTGACGAGGGAAAAGAGAAAGAGAGGAAGAGAGCAATGTCTTCTGCAGGAGGAGCAGAAATGGGAGCCAAGTCAACCAAGGAAGAGACAGACAGACTGAGGAAAATACAGAAAGGACAGGTCTACAATCCAACAGAAGGTTATAGCAGAAAACTGACTTTGAGAGTTACAATGGTGATTAAATTCAATTCATTTAATGGATTGGACGGATTAAAACGTAGGGTCTCAGGCTGGACACCTCCAGGAGGCTGTGACCTGATGCAGTCTCAGAGTACTCCATGTTCCTCTGGGTCCTGGCTCAGGTCCGTCCCCCCTGCAGAGGTTCTGATGTTGTTGGGTCTAAAGCAGGCAGGCAGAGGGCCGTCTTACCAGAAATGAGCTCTGCCACTGACCCGTGTTACTGACTTTGACAGTCCCGCCACAGCGGGTTTCTGCGGGCATTCCATACACATGCGGGAGGCACTGCCACCCACCCCAATTTAACCCAATTAGAACTAATCCCCTGGAGAGGAGATGATGGGTAGAGATGAGGAGATGACAGATGGAGAGGGGTGAAAACAGACAAAGAGGGAGAAGGAGTTAAAACAGGCAGAAAGGACAAAAGCGGCACTTTACTTGAAGATAAAAGAGGGGAGGGTGAGTGATAGAATGAGAAAAAAGGGACAAAAACAGAAATAGAGACGGAGACGCAGAGGAACAGACTTTACCTTGGCATGCCCCGGTACGGTGGTTTGGTATGAACCCTCTTCGGCAGGGGTGAGGCTGGGCTGGGCACATTTCACAGGGGTGACCCCAGGCCCGTCCCACTGTGGCGCAGCACAAAGTCTTTGTGCACACAATGCCTGTGAGCTGGCCTTGACACATCTGGTTATTTACCGAGGCGAAGCACGGCCCAGTGCGGTAGTCTGCAGAGGCAAAACAGGAGTCCACTTTGAGGAAACTTCACTTTGTCTCTTTATTTCCAGTAGAAACATGATGCAAAACAGCAATGTGTTTGGTAGCCAGTTAAACATGCCAACGAAGAATTGCAAAAAAGTTAATTTTGTTAAACGTTTCAACAAAAACTGTGAGAAAGACAGCTGGAGCCAATGCTGAAAATGCTACAACCTGAGCTTGATTCTGTGAGTGAATAACTGTCTGGCATAGACGAGCAGAAACGCTCAAAGTGAACGCAATGTTGCATGACATCTACAACTCATTCACATTATATGTGATGAAAGTGCTGCAGAGCGGACAGTAACACACTCCATAAAGAATGCATTGTCTGGTTCTGGCATTTTAATCGGTCTGGCTCTCAGGTGCATTGTATGTACATGCGTATGCGTGTGTGCGTGTGTGTGTGTGTGTGTGTGTGTGTGAGTGCGATAGAGACAAGCAAAGATAGTGAAGGGGTCTGGAAAACCTTTTAAAGTTGTGTGGGCGGCTGTGGAGAGTAATAGGGCCAAGCTAGAATATCAAGGACACCAAGACAATGAAAAATCAATCTGGTGTATATATTATACGTTCATCAGCTTTCCAGTTACCTGTGATGTGTTTTTAAAGCAAAATGTCCTATTTAACATGTGAAAGTGCTGCTTTTTATTATTTTTCTAGTAATGCACAATCTAGGGAATAGGTCATCTTCCCCAAGGTCGGCAGAGTCTGACTGACAGGGTGTGTCCATGAAACACAGTAGGTGAATTCCTCACTAGCTACAGCAGCATAGAATTAAAACTAAATAGTTTATGGTAAAAGTGAGCTCAAGAGTGTGAAGAAAGTCCCTCATCCAAGATTCCTTATCTCTCCACCCCTTATAACTGGTTTAAGCC
>JAPXVT010000001.1:37796429-37807332 GCA_029823135.1 Acanthurus reversus | reverse complement strand
ATAGCTTGTTTTGCCAAACCAACAATCCAAAAACTCTCTTTATTTTGCGTCTCTTCATTTAGAAGAGACACAAAACAGACAAAGTATATACCACACCTGTTATAAAGAATATTTGGCATTTTTGCTGAATATTGACAAATTAATCAGTTATTAAAACTGTAATTATCCATCGAACTACACGTACAACAAGATCAGTTACAGGCAAATCGAAGATATGAATATGGATATGAAGAAAACGGTGGACACACAATGACACATTCAGTACAATTTACTGACGATGGAAGTTGGTCCCCAAGCAGCTGTTCCCAGACACACACACACAAACGCCCACACACACACACAACAAAACGTCTGCCTGTTTCACTTATAGAGAAACAGACAAGAAAACACCATTCAGAGAGCAGCAGACAGTGAGTGGCAAGTTCACATGCTTGTCACCTTACACAGCAAAAGAAAGATTTAAAACCCAGATGTGGTTGAATTCTTATCGCCTGCCTCTTTTCTTCATAAGAAACCGATGCACAAGACAAAACAGCAGAGAATTTCTGAGGTTCCTTGTTTTCCCAGAGAAGTATGAATATCTAGAAGATACAGTGTGCTGAAAAAAAGAGCTTAATTTGAATTCCTTAGTGGTCTCACAAACCCTTCGACCAAGCACCCACTAGACAGAATGGAAACCAATGTTACAACACGTAGAAGTGAGCTTCAGCAGATAAGGCCGGGCAGTAACCCACCAGGCAAACAGATAGTGTCTTATTAGTAGCAGGGTTAAAGAAAGCTTCAAGTCAACCAAAGGACAAATCCTCAACCAGCTGACCCAACTGACAGGCCTCTGAAGCATGGCCTCGTTAAAAGGGACATTACTAATTAGGAGCTCTGCTACCAATCCAAATATTATCTTTACAAGGTCACCACTTTGACCCCTACAGGTCGTCCCTGTCACAGACCTCAAGCACATACCCAAAACATACACACACGCCTGTATATGCTTATGCTCCACTCGCAATCACAGCGCAGGCCACCCTTGGTTTGCATGTGCTTGTATATTTTGGAGCCACATGTGCCAGAGAGCAACCACAGGAGGTTGGGAGGTCTTCGATTAACAAACAGCACACATTTAGAAAGACATTACGATGCCCAGAGTACCATTTGAGAGCAGATGTGGAAAATAACGGTCATTTCTGAGCTCAAGCTCGACATGCAAATGTTCCACAACAAACCACATTCCTGTAGGCGATGGCATGACGAAGCAGGAATCCTCAGTCACACAAAACAACCGCAGCGAGTCACGTTTTCATAAAAGCATCACATGTGGCTTTGACGGCTCCTTCAGCAGTAGTGAGCAGTGACAGGGACTGTGTGATGTAAGATAAGGGAGAAAAATGCCAGTAACTTCATTACCTCTTTCACACTGAGCCCCGGTGAAGCCGTAGGTACACACACATCTGTTGGGAGCCACACACCGTCCTCCGTTGAGACAGCCATTCTCACAAACCGCTGAAAAAGAAAAAGAGGAAAAACAAACAAACACTGACGTGGTGACATTACTGTGAGTTACAAACAATTCAAAGGATCTTTCTGGCTTATACAACTTGGGTGTGATGTTTGTAGCTTCTGCCATCACTTGTACGGGTTATGATAACACTGTAGTCATCAAATTGACTGCAGAGACCTGGGAACATGATGACATTGCTAAAGAGAGGTCAGATGGGAAAGTAAAATGAAATGAAATGTTGTTTAGTACACTCTGATAGATGTTTAAGGAGTTTGATTAATTTTCCAGTTCATCTTGTTTTCTAATTAAGTTTTACTAACATGAAGGTATAAGGGAATTTGACCAAATAACTGCTTATGCTTTTTGCTAATGCCGTGATCACAAATAGGTCATTAACCAACTTGTAAAGTAGCATACAGAGGTATTAGAATTTGACCAATCGGAAGGGTAAATAAAGCTACAGAAAATAAGAACCTACAGCCATGCTAGCAGCTCTGAGAGGCAGTGCTTAGGCACAGCAAGGCTGTTAGCTAAATGCTAACACCAACATCGCCTCATGCTCTAAAATGGAGTTTTCAGAGCAGAGGCACCAACATATCTCTACGAACTTTGTTACGCAGGAACCATGAACAATTGTAGTTCTTCGAAAATTTTTAGCTGTAACTTTAGAGCAGATACTTTCGCAACACCAGAGGGACTCTGTGTGACGTAAGTGTACTTGATTAGGCACACTCAGGAGCCAGCACAGGCAACCAGCGATTTTTTAAAAAACACCAGCCGTGTAAACAAGACGACTTGAAACACAATGAGAGCTCGTCACAAGCAAACATGGCAGAAAATGAGGGTTGAGCAGCAGCGACATTATTAACTTAGCTACATTTCTCAGTGGTGTGGTGGTAACATCACAACTTTCTGAGTCAAATAGCTTTTCAGTAACAAAGTTGATTTATTTACCAAACAGCACAGCAGCCTCCACAAGCTACAAGCTATTTTTCCCAGGAAAAGCTCTTAAGTGCAGCAGACCTTTTTCTGTGGAAGTGTGGATAAATCTACGAGCAATAAAACTGAGGATAAGTTATGTGACTGACGCCAGCTCCACACCGAGGCATGTAGACGAGGGAAGCACTTCTGTATGACATCACATAGTAATCCTGCAGTCTGTTTGCTGCATTGCTATCGGCTTTTCTTAGCAAGACCCGCGCTACTCATTGCGCTCTTTGACGCATCTCTCACATGTCTCGCTGTGCTTGTTGAAGAAAAAAGCACAACTAACAGACAAGAGCGAAATATACACAAGAACAACACACAAGAGAGACAGGAGGAAGCGTCTTTTTGTTATTTTATACTAAAGTGACATTGGTATACCAACTGCTAGCTGGCTTCAGGGGATTCCTACCTGCGGTTGAAGGTGTGTAATTCCCCAGGAACTTCCCAATGGACAGTCCCCCTCAAGGAGTTCCTAGAACTGACTGGTCTAAAACGCCTAATTACAATATTAAGATGCTGACGTTTAGCATATCTCATGCTTACGATGCTACCCATCTTAGTTAAGTGTGTTATATGCTAACGTGCTAAATGGGTCTAAACCCAATCTTAAAAGTTAAAAATGTCAGGAAAAGAGGCTTATATAGACAATCTTTGTCTCCATTCAATCTAAACAGATGTTCAAATATGCTGATAATATTAAAATGTGTCACAGAGGTGTTTTCAGGATGATCCTTACGTTGACCACAGTGGTTTCCTACGTAGCCTTTCTGACACAGGCAGTGGTCCTCTGCACACGTTCCCCCGTTCATACACCGAATATTGCAGTTCTGGACTGTGTGCACAAACACGCAGACAGACACACACAGAGACACTGGGGTTAAACTCAGTGTACACAAACATACATCACAGATCAGATTTACAACATGTATGTACTGTGAACCTGAAGGCCATGCTTAGATATAATTTCCTAAAAAATCATGGTGCAAAAACAGATTTTTCCTTTGGTTGAAGTGCTGAGAGCTGCAAGGGAACAACATGGAAGAGATGTTGACTATGGGCGTCCTCCAAGACACACACACACCCAGTCGACTCACACACACACGCACGCACACACTCACACACAACAACAACCCATGAGTCTATTTGCAAGAATCTGATTGCAACATATATCAGTTGCTTGGGACAGTTAAAAGGGATGTTTCTTCGGAGATTCTTTGGCTTAATATCTCATATTTTTGTACTATGCTAGTTAGCGCTCATTACTCATGATGAGGAAAGGAAAAATTGAAGATGCAAATGGCACAGCGTGGCCTGAACTCAAAAAATCGGAGCCAGTCACAAGCTCCTTAATTTTGATCCTACACGCGAAAAGATGCAACAAGGCTGCATATTTTCTGTCATCTATCATCTGTCACTGTTTGTAATTATTGTTTTTGCGTGGTAAGATGTTTTTCATAAGATTTCAGCTTCATCATTCTGAAAAGATGCAGTGGGATGGGGTCTTGGCTGTGCTTTTCAAAAAACACAGTTTTTACACACATTCCTGTTTACAAAAATCATAACAGTCACATGTTTATATCTAGGTCAGGAACAAGATAACACCCACCCAACCACCCACCACCATCTTTGCATACTACATAATAAAATCCACTAAGTTCGTGGTAGAAAGCTTCTAAGAAGTTTGGAAAAAGGGAGGTGCTTTTTAACAACCTGATTTGGATCCACAGGATGGGGCTATCTGGCCGTTGGGGCAGGTGCACATGTTGGGTCTGGAGCAAAAGCCATCTCCACACGAACTCCGGCAGATGGCTGCAAGGAGAAACATGACACTCGGTCAAACAACGTAAAAACGTCCTCTGTCAGGTAAAGGATAAAATAAGAGAAGAAACGCTCAGTTTATGAGGCCAGGAACTGTCTTCACAGTGCAAGAGAGAATATTCATGTTATGTATCTGCTGCTTGTCAGCCTGACCGCTCAAGGTTTTAAATTTCAGGTTGGAATTTCATTTGGTGCAACTTAGGCTGTGATCTAAACCTCCTGCTGAGCTCTCATCTATAATATTTCAAAACTCAAGTAGACTGTAGTCCATATATGGCCAAATCTTCCCCTTTAACTTTCATCACAGTGAAGATATAGAAGGCCACTTGGCAATGGCGCCAAGCTATTTTCTCCTTTGAGTTTGGTTTCCATAAATGTGTACCAGTGTGTGTTTTCGGTTGGTTGGTGGAGGTTGTTTTCGCTCGGTTGTTCTCTTTCCCACAGACTGTTGTTGGCATGGTCCCCCGCCCCCAGCTCCCATCAGGTAGAATCCAGCCACTGACCCCTACTCCCTGAACCCCACTGCTAAACAATGTCATTAGAGCCGCGACAGGCATCCAGCCAGCCGACAAGCCAGACGGCAATCACACAACTCTGCAACCTTCCTGTCTACTGAAGGGAAGAGAGAGAGAGAAAGAGAGAGAGGTGGAGAAGAAAGACAAAGAAAGAAAAAAGACACCAGAAAACCGAAACTACTGCCAGAATACCAAAATAAACGGACGAAAATTAATGACAAATTCCGTCTTAGAATTTAGATCTTGTTACTGGTTCATCACCACCATTAGCAGGGCTGTGAAGGTGACTTTGGAAATGTAATAGGTTACAGATTACTAGTTACCTTAATGAAAATGTAACAAGTAATGTAACTGTTTCAATTACTTTATTATAGTAATGTAACTTATTACTTTTGATAACTTTTTGATTACCTTTTAAAATTTCTGACAAATGTTTCAACTGTTAACCATTTTCAAATGTTTAAACCAGGCAGTGTTAACCTTACAGCTGCAGTCAAGAGTAGTAATCATTAACATTTTCAAAAGCAACTGTAACTTAATTACACATTTTTTCTCAATAACTGTAACTGATTACAGTTACATTTATTTTGTAATTCAATTACATCATTTCATTGCATGTAACTAGTTTCTTCCCAAAACTGGCCATTAGCCACACCAACTTATGCTATTGTAAAGTAATTAAGTGATCAAACATCTTAACAAAAAAAAAAAGCTCAAATTTGCAATAAAAATTGTGAATAAAAATTGCTGCAACCAGCAGCAAAAAATGTTGGGATGCAAAAAACTGTGTTCTTGTTAGAATGTTGAATCCTAACTTTACTTTATATTTGGAAAGAAAGAATGTCAGGAAATAAAAACTACTGTCTGCAATGATGCCTTCTATAAGAGTCTACAACAAATGCTTGATGAGTTGTTATAGGGGGTGGGGCTTAAGTGTGGGGGCGTGGCCAAGCCATGACCAATGAAAGTGTGTGTGTTTGTGTGTTTCTTAAAAGTTTGACCATCTTACATAAATCTGTTTAGAAGTTATGTGCCTTTTTGTCATAAGCCACTCCCACTGCCACGCCCCTTTTTTTCCAGTTGGCCCGAACAGTTAATCAGTTGTCTTTTGGCTCATGACCAACCTTTTCACTATATCTCGTGAAAGTGCGTTCATTCGTTTGAAAATTATGCACATTTTTGCAATTGGCCACATCCATTGTCACACCCCGCTTTAGCCAATTGGCATGAACATAAACACACACCTTAACACACACACACACACACACACACACACACTTGACCTCCATGCCAAATTTCAGCCTTCTAAGGAAAAAACTGTGGCCTCCAAAGAGTGGGGAATTTTTGTGGACCGCCCAACAGAGCGACCTGTAGAGCTGCTGGTCGCAGCTAATGAATGCCGCAACTTTAGTTTGTACCCGAATAAAGTCCCATTATTGGGTTCGTTATTTAGACAAACTGACAAATATCAGGTATCAAAATACAAAATAAAATCTTATCTGCATAGAATGAACAGGTGCATCAGAGAACATATGGCGAATTATAAATCACCGATCTGGAAAGCATTAACTAATTTCCAATATTTTACTTCAGATATGTTAGCTTTATTTCCTGCTTGTATACAGAGGTAGTGATATTACAGTTATCTCTTAAATGTGAAACTGTTATGTATGTAATGTAACCAGTGGACCATAAGTTTTAGCTTATTTTATCACCTGTTCAAACTTCAAACCACTTGAATGCAAAAACGTGTAAAATGTCAGTATCATTACTGTTCATTTATTAACTGAAATCTACAGAGTGACTGTCAATTAAAAAAGTAAAACAAACTTACTCACTCAGTAGTGAGAAATGGCGCATTTCATTCATGATATTAATTAGATACGTTCACACACGAGGTTGATTAGCTCCTTATGTGCTGCAAATAAATTAATCTCTTTGCATTCGTGTGCTATAAGGCCCCATTAAAACAGCAGTGTGCTGGATTCTAAAAAACTACTGCTGGTGATGATGATGAAGAGCTTAAAGTTTTACATGATCTTTATACCAGTATAATAGATGATACTCACGAACAATACACTGGTTTCCTCCAGTCAGAGTCTTCCAGCCGGGGCAGCAGTAGGCGTTGTTTCTTGAGCCGCACACGTTTGGTCTGGGAAGGAGGCAGCATCACAAGAGCAATATTCAGTTAATGTGAGTTAAAATCCTTCTCAAAGCAAGTTCCTTTTTTATTTTTATAGACCATAATCATAGATTTGTCATTGTGCCTCCTGAGAAGACATACATTACCCTCTGTCCTTAGACCCTTGATTGAAGCTCACTGAGTATTATCAAAAGCAGTATGAATAAAGACTTATTGCTCAAGAACACTTCAGCAGGGATGACAGTTTGCAGCCTGACCCATTTTTCCATGGCAGGAGATCAAAAACGTGCACATCTCCGACTCAGTTAAAATTCCAATAACATTTGTAAGATGAGCAAACACACAGCCCCTCCCAAAATGCTGAACTTATGTTTTCACAACCACGCCAAAAAGAATAAAAATTTCCAACACATTTTTAAAAACATCTTGTGCAACAATACTACAGCACATTATTCGTTGGCTTTATCAGAGGTTCCCAGCCTTTTTCTGCTTGAGACCCCATGCTACGAAGAAAATCCCCAATCAATCTCATTTTCTTAGTCAGAAAATGGGTAAAACTATGAAGTATTTCCCCCAAAAAGGCAACTATAGATATTATATGTCAGGTCTGGTGACCCATTAGATTCATCTTGTCACCCACTGTTGGGTCTCAAACCACTCTGCTATTATGGGTGCAACTTGTGCCAATCTTTGTGTAGGGTGCAGCCTGGCATCTGGTGTTTCCCTACGCAAATTCTGGTAGTGAGGAAAATGTTACACTGCACACAAGTTGTTTTAAGGAATCTGATGCACTTGTAAAGAAATCTTTCATCTGACATGTAAGTGAACACCTGAGCCATCCTGCCACCTACAGGTCTAACAGGCCCACATACTGCATGTGATTTTATAATAACCTACTGGGCATGCATTGACCCCAGGGTCAGTGTATTTATAGCATATACCATACAGTGTAACTATAATCAGATCTATGAGGTAAATTATGAAGCCTGTTGGATTTCTGAAGCATTCTTGTATGCCTGTATGCACTTCCTGCCTCTGGACCCAGATGTCCTGATAAATTAATTTAAAGCATGTCCAATAAAACGGCCTGTGGAGAAAGCTCATTGAGCTGTCTACTGTGTGACCTTCATCAGCTGTTTGCTGTCATCACTGGACACAGACGCTCTTTCTTTTCTTTTCTTTCTCACTTTCCTTCTTGCTTGCTTTCTTTTCTCTCTTGCGCGCGCCACTCCTTTCTCTTATTCGCACACACACACAACCTCTCCAGCAGTGACCCACTGTGTACAGCTGCAGATGTGATTTATCCACAACTGGGGTGTGGTGTTTTTGGCCAGAGAGAGGATTAGGCTGTTAGTCTCTCTCTCTCTCTCTCTCTCTCTCTCTCTCTGCCACAGCCACACACGACCAATAGCCTCCTTTGTTTGGATGTAATTTATTATTGCAGTCAGCAGGAATGTGATATTCTTGCCAGTATTTAATTACTAAACTTTGCTTCAAACTTCCCATCACAGACAATGCCACTCATAAGTCTCAGTCTGCCTTATTGACACACACACACACACACAAACACACACACACACACACACACAAGGGTTTGCTGACCCTCAGTGATCATAACAGACCAAACAAGTTATAAGCAGAGGTGGACTGTACTCAAGTAAATTTTTCAGGTATCTGTACTTTACTTGAGTATTTATTTTTCTGACAACTTTTTACTTTTACTGCCTACATTCTAACACAGATATTTGGACCTTTTCATTTTTACCTTTTCCAAACAGGCTCGTCACTTTAGTTTGAATGCTTTTGCCTTTTTGGCTGTGCTTAGGACACTTTACCAACCCAAAATGTCGCTATTTGACATTCTGGGACTGGACTCAACAATCAACTCATCTTCAGGTGCATGGAACAGCTCGGACAAATCCAACTGACTCTACCTTTAAGTTCAATAGTGTTTGCATTAGATTAAGATACCATGAGCTTCAGTTAGCTTTGTACAGAAATGTCCTTCAAAGGGAAACTTTTTACTCTTAGTCTATATTTTGAGTACATTTCACATTCTGTACTTTATTGCTTTGACTTAAGTAAACAAGTTGAGTCAGTACTTCGACTTATGCCAGTCTTTTTTTACACAAGTATTTGTAGGCTACTTCTACTTTAGTAAAGAACGTGTCTACTTTTGCCACCTTTGGTTATGGGTTAAAAAAGCAGAAGACACCTGCTCAGAATCTAAAAATTAAACACACGGAAAGATGCTCATTCAAATAAAAATGCTATAATAAGTCTGAAATGTCAAAATTGGCCCAGAGTAGAAAAGAAAAGAAAAGAATCCGTCTCCAAATTGGACAAATGAGGATTATCATAGTCACATTACCCTCTGAGAACGTCCGACCCTCCCCTCCTCTTGGCCCTGCTGGCTCTGGAGTCGGTCGGTTTGGCCAGCAGCTCGCTGTCCCCGGTGTCCATCACCTCTGCAGCGTCTCCAAGCCCGGAGAGCGACACCAAGGCCACCAGAGCCACGGCCAACTGCAGCAGCCGTCCTCTACACTTACTGTCCGACATATCCACTCTTAATAAGTGCAAAACTCCAGTGCTCGGTGGAAGTTATTCTCCTTAACTAGATTTCCAGCCCTTTCGACCTCTGCAGTCTGGAGTCAAAGCTGCAAAACAATATAAAAACATTGAGAAAAGACGCAGAGACGAGCGCAGAAGATGCTGCGCACAAAAGAAAACAAACAGCTGCTGCATTCTGAGAAGTTACTTTGATATGACTGAAGTTAGAAAGTCATTCCGCTCAGAGTCGCAAAAGCTTGCAGTGTAAAAATAAAAAAGTGCAAAACTGCACACGAGCGAGCCGTTACTTTACCTTGTCTCCCGAGCAGGAGATTCGCCTGAGACCCGACAGAGGACTAACGTTCCTGCACGGTTACTTGCAGGTATTGCTGAACAAACGTTTAGGAGCAAACTGCGGGGAAGAAGGAAAGTCACTCAAACCTTTTCGCTGAGCTGCTATAAATAGATGCGCATCGTAACTTTAGGAGTCTGCTCGTGCGCATCCAGTTGTGTGTTGACTTTGCACAGATAAGTTAGAGGAGCTGATGCATTCCAGAGGATGAGAATGTCAAAACTCACTGAGTCTCTCCCTCACAGCAGAGCTCTTTCCTCATCCCTGCTCTGCTCTCAACTTTCCCCAAAACTGTTTTTTCCTTTCTTCCCCCTGCTCTCGCGATACAAAAGCTTGAGTGCAAAAATGCACAAGTGAAGCTCTGGACCCTTTGCCTGGACTTTTTAACTGTTACAATAACAGAACAATGAGACTGTGGTCAGTCCAGAGGAGCTTGAAGAGCCTCTAATAAAATCATAAATCTGTGTCAAAAATCAGATTTTTTTGCATTTTGTTAAAACAATGCACCTGCTCACGTGCTACTTCCTTACAAGGCTCTTTAGGGCTTGAAGGCTTTAAACATTGTAAGGGCTAATGGCTGTATTGAGGACAATATAATTAGACAATTAATAAATAATATATCGGTAATAAGCCATTGATAAAATCTAATTATGTTTGTTAGGTATATCATGTTATTATATTATGGTATGTCTTCAGAGATAGTTATAGTAAGAAAGCAATAAAGTTGTCAGCTTCAAAACTTTGACAAGTCCTTAATTAATTGATTTTGGGAAATTTTCCTGCACCTTTAAAGAGAGTTATTACTTCCTTATTTACCAAAACAGCTCAGAAGACAAAATAAGCATCATATTGCTGGATGAGAATAAACAACCACAAAAAAGGATTATTGATCTTAATAATCTGAGAATAAAAAGTTGTTGATCAATGAACCATCACAACAAATTGTGCCTTACTGCAGACAGTGGTACCAGAACGTTATTTAAACAAGATTAACTCAATCAGAAAGTGATTTTAGTGAAAATGTGATGAAGGTTTATTTGTAG
>JAPXVT010000001.1:37562876-37575798 GCA_029823135.1 Acanthurus reversus | reverse complement strand
TAAATATAACACTAAACCTCAGGTATAAATGACTAAGTAACTCAAAACGCACTGAAAAAAAAAACCAAAAAACAAAAAACAGGCTTTAGAAGAATTCAGTGTCTGCCCACGAATGTGCCCGTCATGCAGTCTGTCTGCAGAGAGCCATAAGAGCTGCTTTGTGCTCTGTGAATAATACAACACACGCTCCATTGGTCCTGCATGCAGCATAATATCAACATTTGAGGGCTGCTTTATTCCAGAGTGACATGTCCAGTGCTGGGGCAACAGTTTATGTTCAACAGAAAAAGACAGAACAATATCACGCAGTCTGTTTTAAAAGGTAGGTTGGTAAAATGACTAGTTTAAAAAACATTAGTTTTGTTTTTGTTTTTTGTTTTTTTCTAACTTAAATGAACACGTACGATTGAAACTTTAAACTAAAGGCAAAAGAAAAGGCACTTTCTGACATATAGGCCAAGAGGTTTTTTTCCACTGTACTTACAGCTCTGACCTATTTCCATATGTGTCTATAGCAACATTACATAACATGTTCTTTCACAGAGGAGTGAAGAAAAGGACCACGTGAAACCCAGTTCACTTCCTCTGAGGGGCCGGACACACCCATGATTCAGACGTTGCCAAACCTTTGCGGAGAATGTATTTGGATTTTATTGACTATGTTTTTTCCACTACAAAAAAGTAAATGTACCGACACACATGCACTCTTTGAATGCATGGGCCAAATGCATAACTCTGGTATAACATTGCATAATAAACTAGCTGAAAGTTATTTCAGTTTAAAACTTTCTCAGGCAGGAAAAGGCGAAAATGTGTTAAGCTCACGCATTTTTGACACAGTGCCCTCATAATGTATTACATTAACCAGCTATTGCTTAAATATGCACATAAAACCCACAAATGGAAATAAGTACATGTGGGCCTGCGGTAACAATATATCAGTGTTTGCAACCGAAGAGTTACTGAAGCTAAATGTTGAAGCTGGTGATTGGGTTGAAGCACATGCATGTAGCACTTTACTGCTGCTCTCCAGTCATTCACTAAAAAAAGACTTGTGTGGGAATAAGAGCAGGTTGTTTTTTTCATTTTTTTCCACTTGCCCAAGTATTTGTGGAGAGCTTAAATTTAATCATGCATGCCTCACGTACATGTTCGGCCTCCTGACACTGAGTTCTCCTACATATAGGACATTATATTAATCATTTACTTCCACTAATTGAACCTGTTCTGTTACTCCACACTATTACTCTGTAAAAACCAAAGGGACCCTTAAAGTTGTGTCATTAATGTTTCTTGTAATCAGATTTCTTCAGAAGCAAATACTTCCACAGAATAAGCCCATGTCTGACTTTAGATAAATGTTGATCTTCAAACGTGACGTCACAAAGTTTACCCTCGTGACTCCACTTATCACTCACACCAACTGCTGCCTGAGAGCAAGATAGTGAGTCAGACACGCTGTGCCTACATTAGCAGCTGCTGGGGGCTCTTAAGTGTTCAAAAGGGGCCGGGGGTAAATTGAAAACTTCCATGTATGACTAAGTTTTATTTTGTAGTTTCCTCTTCGGTGTAACAGCTGATGGGGGGGGCACTGTCCCCATAAAATCATCACAAGAGCACAGAATTGGCAGGAGGTCATTTTATTGACATATGCAACTTAGTAGAACCATCCTCTGAACATATCCACCAACTCTCATCAGAGTTTAGGCTGTAACAAAGCAATAAATATGGTCGATATAAAAATCATGCCAGCATTTGATGCCGTCAGTTAGACATTTACATAAAAATCATAGCAGTCGGGTAAATGAGCTGCCACTTAGAAACTTAAGGCAAGGCGGTCTTCTGCTTGCAGGCTGAGTATAATGCTCCTGAGCCGATCACATGACCTGCAAGACAGAAAACTGATCAGAAACACACACCTGAACAGAAACACCTCAAAGCAACAGGACAGTCAGGTGATTTGTGTACCTTTGTTTCTTCAAGAGACTTCTGGATGTTGTTCAGGATGTCGCCATAGACAAAGTTGAACAGCTGCTCCTTTGACTTGGTTCCATCTAGCTGCACTGTATTCGCACACACACATTTAATCAGTGAGTGTAACTTTCATCGTTTCATGGGAAATGCAAAAACACAGCAAAAAAACAACAAACAACATGCACACAGACTTACCGACATCAACATCTGATGCCTCCATGATGTTCTTGTGCTTGAGGTACATGGGCCAGACGTGGCCATCAAACAGGCCAGGCGGGTCGGGCACCGTGTAGTTCCTGGAGCTGCAGAGACACAACACCGATTACACTTTAAACACTAAGACAGCAGACTGGACCACAAACGCTAGTGAAGAATAATCTCTGATCACTTACCACCTCCTCTTTTTGCATTCTTCGTACGGGATGGAAATAAAGTAGCGTTGGTTCAGCACGTCGATCAAAGGTCTGCACAGGGAGAGACAAGTTAACCTTCGCACACACTCGTCTCATTTATGACAATAAAACTCACACAAACAATAATGCAGTGAGCACACACTCTTACCCGTAGGTGTAAAGCAGGAAGCCCTCCACAATGAGGATGTGATTCCCTTCCTCTTCATCATTATGGTCAGACTTCGGGATGATCTCAGTATCCAGGGTGTTATTGACGCCATGAGACTTCTCAAACTTCACCGGGTTGTCCAGCCATGCGTAGATGGTACTCATCATGGCGTCCATGTCCAGAGCAGTGATGACTAAAGAGCAAAGCGGGGAGGAGGAAGGAAGGAAAAAAAGGAAAGTACATAGAAAATTGCAAAGAGTAAGTAAGACACACGTTCAGTGTTCAAGTTTGTCTATATAGCATGCAGTTTACAAATGAAACTGTACATCAGCACACAGAACACACACACATACACACATACACACAAACCCTTTCATAAAAACCCAGGCTTACCATCGTACTGCTTAAAGCCATCTTCACCAACTTCAATCTGATCTTGGGGCTGAAACATACATTGATAAGATGTACCCAGGTACATTCCACTAGTGCTACACTCTGCTACATGGAAGGCTCTGATAGTGGATTTACACACTAAAACAAACAGTATCAAAGCGTTTACACCCCACCAACTTGTGCTACTCAGAGCAATCCCATTGGTTTAGCTACAGCATCTTCAAAAATTCAAAAGGAGCTGTGTGTGTGTGTGTGTGTGTGTGAGACTCACCTTGAAGAAGTCATCCTGGTGTACCACGCAACAGTTGGGCAGGTTCTTGATCAGTCTGTTGGTGAGGGTGGTTTTCCCTCCATTGGTAACACTGCATGAACAAAGAGGTACATGGCAATGAGGAGTCACAGAGGGAGGGATGCTGCAACCCGCACAGAGAGCTGATAAGATCAATACTCAACGATAACTGCCTGTTATTGGAACATATATTCATACAGCTGGCACATATTCAACACTTTCCAAGTCATGTGGTCTTGAATAAAAAGACTTTGAACATAAAAAACAAAACAAAAATCAGTTGTAAACAACAAGGTTTAGTCATATCAGTTACTTGCACATTTGCACTTTTAATGGGTCATAAGCATTCATATTTCAGATACGTCATAATGGCATCGTCAGGTTATCGGAGCAGATGGCGGGCTTCCTTTTCTCTAACGTTAACGTTATTACATGCTTGTAACCGTTAGCTTTGCTGTGTTTATTTACAACCAGAGAGGGTTTAGTGTTATAGAATCTGTAGTGTGAGCGCTGACATATTTGGTTTTGTACATTTTTCAGCAGCAAAGCAACAAAGAGGAAGCAATAATTCAGCGGATGTCATGACCGCCCTCTCCACGTGTGCCGGGCTTTTAGGGCCTAGCGGCTCGGTTAGCCGGCTGTTAGCTTAGCTCCCATTCATCCGTCAGTACTCACCCTCCGATGCCGATGATGTACTTCATGTTTTCAGATGTCAAAGCTCGTTAAAAAAAGCGGTCGCTGAGGGTTCAAAACGTCAATAAGCTGCTTCGGGAACGCAGTGATCGGACGGGAAGAAAGCTTAAAAAGAGAAGGTTGCAGCAGGTAACGTCAACTACTTAATTCCTCCATGGCGCTTGAGTTGAGTGAGTAAGGGAAGAGCACGAGCTGCCTGTCACTCGGACACGGTCTTCCACCGAGAGAGAACGGTCTGCCCGCTGGAGCTCTACACATACTGCTGTGAGCGACGTGATTGGCTATTTAAAGACCTCGAGCGGCACGAAAAGAACTCAAACAACCAATCAGGAGCGAGCGTCACCGCAGCTCCAGAACGCTTCCTCCCTCCCCCCGCTTAGCCGCCTGCTAACCTCAACCTATGATGTAATCCGGAAAAAAATGGAAAATATTGTACTATTGTGCGCACTTTACTCCAATTTATGCTATTCTACAGTTCCGCTTAACGTTTTTATTAGGGTGAAAAGTCATGGATACTTTGATGAACATGTTGTTCTTAAAATATGATGTGTTTTTATTGTTTAAAGTGTAATTAGCAGTAATGAGCTACAACTCTATTAAGTAGAACAATAAAATGTTGATTGTTATGCCTTTAAACTAACAATCTAATACAAAATAACACTCACAGTGGCCATTTTCTGCATAATTATTATTATTTTTTTTCTTTTGGCCTTTTAATTTCTTTCTTTCTTTTTTGTACAGATATGAACTCTGGTTTATTAACATTCTGAATGCAAAATCTTTCTTTCTTTCTTTCTTCTGACTTTTTTTTCTATTTCACTTCTGGCGATGAATCCTAATACTTGTTTCACCACTATTCTTTGCTATGTTTTTTTTTTATGGTCCCAACATTTGTAAGACTGTGAATGCATCTCTTCAATCACACGCTCCCATTTACAGACGCTGGTCATAAAGTATTTTCATTCTGCTCCTGTTGTTAGCTTGCACATTAGATTTTTATTGCAAAAAAAATGCATAAATTTTATAGAAATGATCAATTTCTGTAGTTTCAATCACATCGCATTTTATGAAGTAGTTGTTAAGTTATTAACCTGGATTTAAAAAACTGTTTACACAATGCAAAAATAATTTAAGGCTGTGAAAGAAACTGATTTCTCAAAGCTACTCTCACAGCTAAAGATCTTTACCTTTACTTTGGGTCCTTCTTTTGAATGGTGCCACTTAAAACTTGAGTAAATCTTTGAAAAATGAATTGATGCCATAAAACAGAAAGTCCAGAAAAGACCAGATCTTATAAAAGTTAAACATAACACATATAAAATTGTAAAATAGAGAAAGTGGATTTATTTATTTTTTTTTTTGGAAATGTTTATTTTCATGTGATTACTGACAGCATTTAGTTTATCTAATCTGTAAAAAGACAGGGCCTCTTTCTGCAGAGACCTCGAGGCACATGTTAACTACAGGACAACTTTACAGATAACCTGTCAGATTTTTTTTCCTCTTCTTAGTTTTCTGTACTAACCTCATTGAATTCAGTAGTGTTATCAGTTTACACACAGTATACACAACAGGGCCGCCTTTACAGTCTTAGAAAACAGTTCATACTAGTGTCTGCATCAGAGAGGCACAATAAACAAAGGACAACATGTCTTAAAACACTCACACTCACATTGCTGTGGTGTTTATCTCACCAGCCTGCAGCTGACCTCTGTCTGTTTTGTTTAGAAACTTCCCAACCGTCTCCCTGACAGAATTTTTTGAGGTTACACCAAAATATTACTTACGTTTGGGTTTACACCCTCAATAACCTCAGCTATGAAGAGGAAGTCGCCTGGTGTGGAATTTAGTTCACTTTCTATTCATAGTTTGACTCAGTTTAATTCTGCCAATTCTGAGCCCGAAACTTAATTTCCTGAAATCTGAAACCACAAGATACTCAAAAGCTTTTCAATTCATGAATTGAATCTGGTAAAAAGTTTCAAGCAGGTCAAGCTGAAATAAATAAACTTCTTCACTTGTACTGGTGCTTGATAGTACATTGATATCAGCTCTTTGCGAGTCAGATGGAAATTTTCTATCATACTTCCTTCAGCCTCTCATTTGACCCTCATGTGATGAACTGACAGTATCACCTTTAAAATGCGACTGAGTGATTCTTGGTACTCACAGCGTCACACAGGGGCCGGTTTTGTTCATTTGTGATGTGATGACTTGTTCTACATGCACATGATGTCTCTGTTGATGTGTGAAACTCTTCAAAAAGCCACAGAAAATAATTCCCTCTGATTTGATCGACCTTTCGGGTATCAGATTAGATTTTTACCTTGCATGCATAAGATTAAATATGTTTTTTTGCCTTTGAACAAAGTAGTTTTCTATGCAGTTTTAATAACTTTACCAAGTCTAATGGTGCCACCAGCTGATGAAATATTTAACTTATCAAATGACAGTTTTACTGTTATGCTACGGTAACTGTGTTAGAGGTTTGTGATACAATCCACTCCGGTATCAAGTCAGTTTTTGCCATATCACATGTGCTATGTGTAAACTAATAATACTAAAGTGTGAAAATACACAAAGACTTTACAAGTAAAAGTCATATATTCAAAAATATCAAGTATCATCACCAAAATGTATTTTCACATGATGCTTATTATGCAGGCCTTCCACTGGGTTATATATAATCATCATGAAAGCATATATTACATCTGGATGAGCTGGAGTCATGTTTAATAACATGTAGGCTGCTGAACATTTTGATCCGTCGCAGTTAATCATAATATACAACCAAATTATATGTTTGAAATATGATATGTGGGTCTGAAAAATAGCTGCTAATTACAGAGTAAAAAACACATTAATTCCCTCTGAAATATGGTGAAGTGCCGCGGCTACAGAATGACATAAATAGCTATTATACATACATGGTACATTAGAATGAGAAATTTAACGCAGAGTGTAAAACGCAGTTGTTAACAAGATACTGAACATCGTTTTTCATGCAAAGTTAAGCTTAAAGGGCTTCACATCCTCACGCATCAGGCTCTTTCATGGCTAAACTTTGAGGATGGACTATTAAGCAGTCTCCTTGTCTTTTTCTGTTACATATGTTCTATGGCAATGCCAAAAAGTTTATACTCAATGATCCCATACATCAATAACAGACCCAGTCACATCACTGGACAGGTCAGGCATGGTCATGTCGTAGTTCCTGCCTGCACCTAGAACATGTGCAATGCAGAAAACAGGTTTGTACAGAGCTGCTACTCAGTGGCATAAGTTGCCATGTTCCCTGAAAAAAGAACTTTAATAATTATTAAGTGAAAGAAAGCTCTGCATATCGCAGTTGGATTGTCTCGCGGGACATGACAGCTGATATTTTGTTTTTTTGGCTTTAGTTGTTGGTGTTTACTATTTTCAAAAAACTTTTTTGTTGATGCCTTTGAATAATTTCACTAAGTTGATGGTGTATTTAGGGATGGGGTGACATGGGGTACTGGGTTGGTTTGGGGATTTGGATTATTGATGATTCAACTATCTGTTGTCTCTTGAATGTGATTTGTGTTTGTCTTATTTTGGGACCGCAGGATAGTTGCTGTCCCTAAAGCAAAGAATGGGGATCCTATTAAACAAATAAATAAATAAGCCTTAACATTAATTTGTAATTAGTATGTCACTGTCATAACCATGACACAACACCTGTTATAAACATGAAGGAACCTTTATGAATGTTGTCATCAAGTGCCATTTGTTCAATGAACCCTAACCCCAATAACATTTTTCATAATTGATCAAAGAACCGATTTTAGACAAAAGTATCATAAAGTCTTCTTCATGTTTATGACAGATGTCATAACATGGTTATGACAGTGTTATGTCAGTCTAATGCACATCCTTTCAAAAAAAGCAGCATTCACCTATTTTGTATTGTTGACTGTTCGATCTAATAATTCATTCATTCTCCATAACCGTTTATCCTCTGCAGGGTCGCGAACATGCAAACTCCACACAGAGAGGTCCTGCCTCAGCCGGGTATCGAACCCAAGACCTTCTTGCTGTGAGATAACAGTGCTAACCACCAAGACATGTTGTGGCCCATATGTACATATTTTTTTATTTTGTTTTATTTTTGTCCAGAAAGATTTGGAGCACTCATTCATGTGTCTCGTAGCGTTAAAGTAGTATTTTCTTTTCCATACAGCTGTAGTAACTATCTGTGAGTTTAATAAAGACTTTACACATGTATCCATTCATACAAATATTATGTAATCATGCACTTTCAGTCCTTGGCATGGAGATCAGAATGTCATTATGCTTCCTTTCCACAAATTCCAGTTCTTTTGGTTTCTGTCTTTCCATCTTTGCATCCTTATTTTGTGTGCATACTTGCATAATAACTCAACTTTACGTTATTGTTTCACATTTCCTGATTGTAACTCTGGCTGTCTGTCTATACGGTTATGATATGTAATTATATGTCTAAACAACCCTTGAGCTGAGATTCACAGTACTAAAGTTCAGTGAACTGTCATCTGTGACCTATTTTGTTCTGTAGATTTTGTCTCTCTGTCTCCTAACACGAACCTAACAAGATCTGAGGTGCTGAATCAGCCGCTGTGCAAATATTGCACAGTCGCTCATATGAATGTCTCATTAAACTGAGAGATCCTGTGTGGGTTGTGAACATACTTCAGTGACTGTACACTGTGTTCCTCCCTGCTTTTTTTCTCCCTCAGTATACCGCCGTAACATTTCATCTCAGATTTTCACAAGTCACATCTGTGCCATCCTGAATTCGTCACAGTTAATCTCATTGTATTTCCACAAATGCCAGATTTTCTGCATTACTTAACAGTTTATTCACAGTGATTTCAAGAAATCTAGGAAATTCTACAAATCAATATTTCTGTCTGATGCAGTGAGTGGATAATGTTAAGGTTTGGATAGCTTCTAGTGTCTCAAAAGATTTGTTTTGGGCATAAGTAAGAGAGTTTGGACACTTGAGCAGTTTCTGCACATTTTGTTCTCCTTTATTGTTGAGTGGATGCACCCAAAAGTCTGACGTCTGCCATCTGCTGGCTGTTGGCAAACCCTCACTTGAATAGATTTCTCTCTGTTAGCTCTCAAAAGACAAACACACACATGCACACTCACTTTTACTTTATTCTCCTGTCTGTCTTGAGCACAAATTATCATCAAGAGTTGCAATAATTCCTATTTGAAAAGGCTTTTCACTCTGAAAAAAAAAAAAGCATGCCAGATGGCAATTACATGCACTAATCCTGGACTAATAATAGCAGATAATTTTCTACTGAAAGAGAATAACGTCAAAAAAACGGAAAAGATGACATTGTTTATTTTTGTCTATTTGAAGATGAAGTGGAGGCCTTTGTTTTCTCACACAGTGGCACAAGACAGCATGTAAATACAATGACAGTAAAGAAAAAACTGGGAAACTGCTCAAACGTAATCATCCCGAGAAGTGAATGATTTCAGAGAAGACAACAAAGTTCTTTCTGTTCCAAGAAAAACACTGCAAGTGCTTAATCAATTTCATCCACTTAATCCATGTTACTACTTTTCTTTTTTCTAAATTTTGGTAAAATTTTGGTAAAATTTTGCCTTAATGTTGTTTTGCAAATTTTACTTTAAATTCCATAAAGTATAATGCTCAAATTTCAATAATACATGTTTAACATAAAAGTCAAACAAAAGACATGAATCATCAAACAACAGGCTAAAACTAGATGAGAAAATATTAACAGGAGAGCCAAGAAAAGTAAAAACTTGTTGTTTTTTTAGTGTGGAGATCAGCTGATTGAAATGGTTGTCTGTATTCTTACCGTAGACATGGGCTAAAGAGAAAGAAGGACATGTTTAGTTCCTATTAGGCAGAAGTCCTTCTGTATAGATATGCTATTCTAGTCAGTGGACGTGGTAATAATGTGGATTAGAGCAACAGGACAAGATTAGAAAAACACTGCCATTATATCATATCATTATATAATCTTATTTATGACAAATGAAATTGTCAAATGCAGCATTTTTTCATTTTCTATCATTAGACAAGTTTTCGTATTTCTACAGAGGAAATATTACTGGCTTTACAGATAAATTGAAGTGACAAACACATAATTGGCTGTACTTAATATATTATTCAGCCTTCTAGTGTAAAAATTAATGTTGATCACATATTTTGTTCAGCATTACTGTTAGTGGGTTTGGAGAGAATGATGCAGAATTGAAAAGTCACATATCCACCTGCTGAAAGGGAATTATTATAATTATTATATTTTCATGTCCAGTGGGCGGCAGTAATGTTCATGTAAGCTGGTTTGCGAAACTCTATGAATGATTATAGTAGTAGTAGAAGAAGAAAAAGGAGGACGTGGATGAACTTGAGAAACTTCGGTCCAACTCAGAACCAGATTGAGTAGAATTTGTCGTTATAAGGGAAATGTGATGTAGAGGAGGTTTCTTCATTATGAGTATTATTGCAATTATATTTAATATTATGTTGTTATTTAGAGACGGGATAGAAACTGTAGTTCTGTTTTCACCAGTAGATGGCGGTAATGCGACATTTTGGATACAGTCTTCCCTTGAAAGAACAAAGAAGAAGAAGAACAAAGATACGCGGTAGAGAAAAATGAGATGGACTCAACTTTTCTGTGGGAGCGATGGACGATGAGCGACAGCCGGCGATACAAGTAAGTACACACCTGAACGAACTGTAAGCACTATCAACGCTGCACAGTCATAGTAACTCATTGAAAAGTGACTGTTTTGTTTTCCTTAATGTTACTTTAAAGTCGTTTTGTAGCCGAAAACTTTGCTTAAGTTTCCTCCAGTACGTGCTAAGCTAACTTTGCTTATTAGCCAATTGTCCACATTAGCTGCCTTGCAAGGAACGTTCGCCAGCTGACCAGCGCTAACGTTGACTTTGGCTAATAATAAAAATGTTATTTTTTTAAACATTATTTAAAACTCTTAACTTTACAACACTGAACATTCATGTAGGAGATACAAACTAAGATTCATCTTAAAAATGGCAAAGGAAAAAATATTTTTTTAGATACAAACATCTCAACAAATCAGCAGCTATGATACATTTAGCACGGTTAGCCGGCTAAGAGTCATTAATGTTACAAAACTATTCGGCAGAATTAGAGTAAAAACTACGTTGAATAAAAATTTAAATTAAAAAAACACTTTGTGCATTGATTTCTCTTGGCGTAAACTGCAGCAGTGACGTGTTTTCGTTATGCACAGCAGCGAAAACGTTCATAATACCGTTTACAGTACAAGTAGCTCAAATAAGTTGCATTTCATTCATGGAAAGAAACAAGACTCAGTTTGAAGCTAAATGTAATTGTAAATGCCAAAGTTTCTCCTCACATCTTTGTCGTCTGTTCCAGGTTCATGTAACGATCCAGAAGGGATTGAACGTTCCTCCTCTGCAAAAATGTAAGAATTGCTGCTCTCCAAGCCAGTACCACTGTCCTTTTTGTTTACCTGTATTCTTCAAACCAACAAAACGCTACAAGGCCATGGTACATATGGACAGTCACGTAAGAAAAGCAGTTTATGTTGGAGGTAAGGTTTTCTACAATTTGTTTTGTAACTAATGAATAATTTCAAGATAATGATCAATAACTGTTAGGGGTGGAACAAAATATCAATAAGGCAGTATATCGTCATTGCCTTCCTAAATCTTGAGATGTGATTATCAAGTCGCTGGTGCCAAATATCAAAATAATTTGACTTATTAGCGTCACTCTTTCATGACTCTTTGCAGTGTTGCTTATGACTTGAATGTGGGTAACATGGATGGAAATTGATTGGTTGAAGAAGTTGACAGCGGTGAAAAGAATTTAAATTTAGGAGATGCACCAGCCACTTTCTTGTCTAAACTATCGACCCACTCACATACAAAACTTTTGTACTCATGTATGTAATGTTTGTGTTTTGTATCCTTCAGTTACACGGAGATTGTGATGTATAATTATATAATTGTCTCGCAGTATATCGATTATCGCAGTATTGCTGTATTGTTATTTTATCGTTAGTGGGCCACAAATCGCATTGTGAGTTACCCAGAGATTCCCACTCCAGTAACTGATGCATTCATTATGTGTTGTGTGTATATTTTTCAGAGTACACCATCCACAGATGTGGCCTGCAGTGCAGAAAGCAGCTGCATTACCACTGTTTGTACTGCACCGGCACGGTGATAAAGAAAAACGATCTTCTCATCCATCTGACAATTTGCCGCCAGCAGAAGCAGAAAGCCAGAAACTTGCAGACAAACGTGACAGAAAGACTCCAAAAGCAAGAACTAACTGCTGCATCGCTGAACCCTGGAAAGAGTTACATCCCTTCATTTGAGATAGTAAGGCTGCTGTTGTGTTCTGCATGATGCTGTTTATTATGAAAGATGTGCATCCTCCCTTTCAATATTTATGTTTATCAGGTTACACTCACAATCTTTGGAATGAATTGAGTTCCTTGTTTTCGTTTTTGTGAATGACAAAGCTTTTATTAGCTTCTGTCACTTTTGACCCCCAACAACAAAACAGTTTACATGTTTTAATCACTGCACGGCAGCTAGCTGTGCAGAGCCCACAGAGCTTCTTGCTGCTGTTGCAGGTCGCACCTGTTTGCTGTACAGACAGCTTTCACTTGTGCAGAAATCACATTTTGTAGTAATAATCTTATGTTGTTGGCTTGGAATTGATTGAATCTACAGCACATTTGGAGGTTATGGCTGTGTTATTTTTCTTGTTGCAGTGTTGTTGTGGGTGATCGATTCTAAATGACCAAAAACATGCTGAATACAAGTTCAGTGATGAGTTGCAACTGTTCACACAGTCACTACGTTCACATGGACACTAGTATACCAATATTAACCCACTTAAGACAATACTCTGTATGAGACACTGCCATGTAAAGAGCTTTTCTGATTGTAGTTGGAGTAAGCAATTAATCAAATTAAGACATTTGGAGTAT
>JAPXVT010000001.1:37482395-37493669 GCA_029823135.1 Acanthurus reversus | reverse complement strand
AGAGCACACACACACACACACACACACACACACACACACACACACACACACACACACACACACACGGGCGCTAATGGTTCACAGACTCTTTGTGTACAGTTTGAGCGTTCAATGCAGGTTGTTGATGTGCCAAACACAAAGCCACCACTGTCTCAGTGTATGAGCCTCTTGCTGTGGCACCAATTAACCCAGAGTAAGTGTGTGTGTGTGTGTGTGTGTGTGTGTGTGTGTGTGTGTGAATCCTTTTGCATGTGCATGTGTCCTGTGTTTTATTTTTAAGCAGCAATTAACCCCAAGACAAAAGTTCACATCACATTCCCCTCTTACACAAGTCCTGCTTTTATATTCGTATGTGTTTTGTGTTTCCTTTTGTCTTTGTGAGGACCACACACTCTTACTTTTTTGAACTTGAGGTTTGGTCAGAAGTTTGTGGTTACAACTGAAAATATGGCTGAAATCAAATAGTAAGGTTTAAAAAACTAGACTTAAGTTTAGATTATAAGGGTAACTTTAGCTTTTGAATTTTTCTGATTGTAGGGTACAGATACAATAACTGTCAATCTATTTGAGAGATTTGTGATGAGGGAAATGACATTTAAGTAATACAATTACAAATGCAATGTTTACAATAGCATGGCAAGAAACAACATGCAGGTCATAAGCATGGGAGTGTCGAACCCTCCTGCTTTTTAATCTCCTCTCCTCTCCCAGACCGACACAATCAGTTCCCAGGAGAGCGCCGTGGCTTCACAAGTAAAGTAAACTTGTTGTCCCATTTGAACACAAAGGAGTTCTTTGTCAGGGCAAACTCAGAGGCATCTCAGCCCCCAATTAATGAACACATGCCTCCCTGTCTGAGTGATGATGAGAATAATGCAAACCAGGAGCACAAATGAGGTTCCACCCTCAATTACTGGAACTATTTGAAAATGTGTGCAGAAACTGAATCAAAGCAGATGAATCCTGCTCTCAGAAATTGAAATAATTGATATAAAGTTATAAGAACTAATTGATTGTCTCTTGAAATACTAACCCTTCATGAGCTCGTGTGCTCTAACCACGTCAAACTTGCGAGCTCTGAGGAAACGCAGCATCAGAGAGTCGGGTTTGTCCCCGAAGCGCTCCAGCACCAGTTTGGACAGGTCGTTTCCCTCTGCCGCCCTCTCCTTCATCACAGCCCGCAGGTCCTTCAGGGACGACGCCCGCCGCTCATCCGTCTCATTCAGCTCATCCTTCGCCTGGAGGAAGAGGAAAAATGACATCACAGGAACAAGCACATCAGACAAACAAGTAACAAGTGATGATCTGATCTAATTTAAACTCATCTGTAAATGCTGCCATAATGTTTTTACCTTTTGCACAGTGTGACCAGGCAGTTTGTGGCACAGCCCAAACACCGGCCCATGATCCTTCACTGTCAAATGCTCCAGCTTGGCCCTCTTGCAGAAATTTACATTTGTAGCCACGGCAACAACTCCATGAATTCATGTCTGACAGTCAGTCAATCTGCCACTTTGCTTCAGAATAAAAAACTCATCAACTTTTCATTTTGTACAGACAGTCAGGTTCCTCAGAGGATGCACTAAACTAAGCTAACTGTCGCTCTATTTTCATATTTAATGGGTTAATTAGACCAATTGATTGATAGACAGACATATTGAGCCTCTCATCCAACTCTGACAAGAAAATGAATAAGTGGATTTTCAAAAATGGCAAACAGTTCATTCAGGGCTCTTGTCAAGAGATTTCTTTTCACCACAGTATTGCACTGAATTGCAAATTAATCAAATACTTCTTATGAAGTTATCAAGGTTGAAATGATCAACTGTGGCTTGTAAACATAATTTTCCCTTCTCTCTTGACTTTGTAAAGAATGCAGCATGTCTTCAGTAAAAGCAGAGCTTGTGTTAGTTTATGACATAATCTGCATCATGTCTGAGTGAGGAAAGCCCAGCTGAATACCTCGCAGAGCCGACAGAAGAGGTTAATGAGCTGTGGGTGAACAGCGGAAGGGTCCATCCTCCGCACACTGAGGCCTCTGTCAAACTGAACTGGCAGACTCACTGTACTCTGCTATTGTTCCTGTGTAGCACCTCTCATTAGTGGATGAACAAACTCCCGTTCCCTCACAGAGATGAACAGGGGTTAACAATGCCTTCATGTGTGCCTCCATGTATGGCCAGTCGTGGCTGTGTAAGTGTTTTTGTCTCTCATGCACGGTTATGTTCTTTGATGCAAAGGATTTTCTGACAGTTATGTCACCCTGCAGGCTGGCAAACAGGCAGCGGTGGCTTCTTCAGGCACTTTTAAATTGTTTATTCCACAGCAACACATTAACACGTTAACTCTAACCCTAACCCTAACCTTAACTGCCTGTAATGTTTTAAAAGTGTGTTCATAATGTGTTATAATGCATTATAGATTAGTGCTTTATGTAAATTCTTACCCAAAGATTTTTCATGCATAAAGTATTTGTTTAGTTCAAGAAGGTGGAGACCAATAAAGTCAAAATTAAACATTTAATCATTCACTTTACCAGAAACATTAAAAGTTTCAATTAAATATATTTGGAGATACGTGGCGTTCACTGTACAAAAAGGGTATGGACGATTGTAATCTGAAAAAGTAACTAGTAACTTAATCTGTCGGACAAACACACTGGAGTACAAAGTACAATATTTGTAGTAGAAATATAAAGTTGCATTAATTAAAATAAGCAAAAGTATCTCAGATTTGTACTTCTGTAGGCCAGCAGAGCCTGAGCAGATGTTGGTCACTGCACAGATGTGATTAATAACAGTGTGAGTTAAACTGTCAGCCAGCATGCAATTTGCCATCATCATGTTCGTTTAAAACACCTGTGGTTTACCTACTTTTCATGTCAAATTGTCCTGTAAATTATTTTGTAAACAAGGAGGCTGAAGTTATAAAACCTCCTCAACTTGTCTTTTTGTGATCGTAAACTCGCACTACAAAAGTCGAAAGTACTTTCATAAAATTATTACTGCAATCCTCTTATCCTGCTTTTGTAAAATACTGTCCCTACTAGGGAAGACTATCGACCAGTGGATCAACACTGCCACCTAGTGGCACCAGTAAACTCTGGCCCTAGGACTCAAACAGCATCAAATTCCCCACAATCCCACATCAGGGCAGACACCTGACGAACAAGAAAAAACTCAGTGTCACTTTATACGGACTTTATTTAAACATTAGATTAGAATTAGATGAAAAAAAAACTTCATATCTGTAAAATAAGATCTTAATGTGTTGCTTATGTAGTAATATCAGACTTTAAACATTTAAATATCCGTTAATCCATGAACAAAAAGAGCAAACCAAAGTTAGATTTCAGGAATCTCTAAATTAACTATAAAAATGTGTGATTCCTTTACTAGTACTACGACTACTACTACATAAATCTACCTAACAAGCAGCCAAAACAAAAATTCTATCAATCTTTATTTAAAACAACTTTACACATCAAAAAACAAAGGTGCCCTTTTTCATTCATAAGGTACAAAAAATAATAATAATGATAAAATTAAACAAACTAAAATAAAATAAATCCAGGTAAATCTTATTTCATGCTGATGTTTTTGTACAACCAAACAACTCTTCATCAGTCTCACACAAGAACAATGTGAAGTGAGTGCAGTGAAATACTTTTTGTGTAGTGGTTTCATCAAACTATTTTACTGCACAAAATATGAGACATGACACTTTTCCATTGGCATCAGTCTTTGCTGACATATGTAGAAGTTTTTTACAGCCACAAACTGAACAGCTTCCTGCTCTGTTCTCATGAGGAAACTCTGTGACCATCACATGACGACTAAAACAGGAATTGTGACTAGACCATAACTGCACACGTGGACTCTAATATTTGACTCTGAGTGTAGGTGGACTGTGCTGTTGCGTAAAACTCTTGCTCATCTTCTCTTACACTCAGTTGCTCTCCTGCAGTGACCTGCTTGATTTGACATTCTGTGCAAATACAAATATGTGCAACAAAGGTGCAGAAATAAACTCTTTATATTGCACTTTTCTCTGATCACATTTGGAACATCTGTATTTATTTACAATAACAACAAAATAAAAGCATTCCGGTGTTTGGTTTGTATTCACAGTGACAGTCCAGTTTGGACAAAGTGGAAAAACAAAAAAAGGACAAAGGTCCACATATTGTAAATAATAATGATCAGCTTGTTGGGGTTTGTAGATAATCACTGTTTATTTGGAAAGTGCAAACAGAACAAGTCTGACATATTTTCTCATCATTGTCTTTTTTTGGTGTACAACTTCTTAAGGCATCAGAAAGTCAGTTTACATTTACACAAACGTACCGAACAAATGAAGGAAATGTTGACTGATTATTCAGTTTGTAATGAGACATAAGAGCCGCCGAACGCCGAAAATGACATCTTAAAGCATTGCACTTAAACATCAGTATTTGTCACATAAACCTGTGTCAGAAACACCATTAAAAACAAACGCTGACCATTCAGCTGAACCTGTGGAGAAGAACGAGACAAGAAACAGTAAAAAAGACACATGAAGGCACAAACTGCTTTTCTGGAAAAAAGAAGCTTCCCGTTTAAATTTGTTTAAAATAAAATGTAAACCATAAAGATCTGGAGGTACCAATACACTTGCATGATTAATAGTCAAGGTATGAAACACACACAGTATGCAGCAGCCCTTTGTTTCCAGTGGATTCCTCAATAGTGTCAAAGGTCAGAGACTGTGGTTGTTTGCAGGTCCAAAGCATGTTTGAAAACAACAGCAGTGATAAACGAGGACACACGGTGACGTGACGCTCTTTTCCTTCGTGTCTATCTCAGTTTTTTAACAACAGTGTTTCCTCTTCACATAAAATCCTGCTAAAAAGAAATTATATATGCATATGTTAAAAGAATATGGAAAGCAATAAAACATCAACGTCTGCTGTCTCCCTTTGACATTAAAAACTCTAGAGGTCATGTTGGATGCAACAGTGCGACAGTGAACCTGCTCCTCCTCCTCTGATAAAGACAGTGTTTCTCTCTGTACAAAAGTCATCCACAGATTTATGGGAGCTGCAGTTGTTGGCGCAGAGCCTCCACATCACGTCCTGCCGAATGTGCCAACTGAAACAACACCTGGACTCAGCCCAAAAACGTCAGAGCGGCCATGACGCTGAAGCCCAGCAGGATGAAGAGCACCTTGAGGAGCTGCTTCCCGGGCGAGTTGAGCTCATGTGGGAGGATCTCCAGGAACGTGATGTAAACAAACGTCCCTGCGGCGAGCCCCTCCAGGACGGCCTGGATCAGCGCTCCGGCTGTCAGCTCAGCCTCCACCACGCTGATGCCGATAGCGATGCCGACAGGCGACATCAGGGCGAACACGCCGATGTAGATGCACACCCATAACGGACGAACTGCGCTCTGCACCAGCTTCACAGACAGGCTGAACACGATGATGCTCTTGTGGACGAGTATAGCGATGCAGATCTCTAACACCTGGAGAAACAAAGAGGTTTGCTGCTTATTTCTGCCTCGTTTAACAGATTTTATATAATAGTTGACTAGAAACAACCTACATAAAAACTTTATGTAATGATTTTATATAAAAAGGCAATATATAAATATTTTTTGTCATTTTATCACTTGTTCTATATGCTTATTCAGTTTCATGTCTTTTAATCTATTATTTCTCATTTTATTTTCCAGAAAATGTTCGATATAGAAACATATAACAATATAAAAATATCGACTCATTTCATGTTGTTTAAGAACCACACATAGTAGGGATGCACGATATTGGATTTTTTGACTATATCCGATATGCCGATATTTTACAACTCATTTGACCAATAACTGATATCAATACTGATGTATATGTATATTTTTTCCCAACACCTAATTGTTGAGATCATCAAGTCTCTTCTGTAGTGGAATTCAGTGTTTTTTATGCATACTCTTGTTGGCCCACCGGCAAATTCAGGCATAAAATACAAAGCTTAAGAATATGTAATGTTAATTCCTTGTGCAACAAAGAAAAAATGCTTGAACTTACAAAGCAACAGCCTATTATTTTATTGGTTATCATATTGGAGGATATCAACATGCTGGCCAATATAGATTTTAAAGCCAATACGTGCTGATATGGTAACATCCCAATAATATCGTGCATCCATATTAAATACTGGACCGATCAGTAGAATTACTGTCTGTATGTTCCCGGTCCATGGGAGACACCCCGCAAAGAGGGTCTACGGTCAAAAATACCGAACTTATCCCTTAAATTTTCTACGATTTTGACCAACTCTTCACCATTTTCCAGAACATTCCAGTGCTCTTGTCTATAACAATACCAACTAGGTACCTCTTCTGGTACATAGCTGGTAATGTTACAGGGACAGGCCAGTGATGGTCATAATTATCATGGCAGCAACATTCCTACAGTCTGTCTTTAAGTGACTGATGAAGACGATGAAGACTATAATCAGTGCTCCTATGACGTTGCACAAAAGGCATTCATAAAGCAAGTAAACAAGTAAACTGCTTGATCAAAAAAGTTTGACTTAGAATACTTGAACTTCCTCACCAAAGCCGTTCGTGTGAAGTTGAGAAACCCTGCTCTACTGCGACTTCCTTTCCTGAAATATCATTTTTACCTTCCTGTTCAGAGCGAGAAACAACAGGATGAGCATGATAAAATGTGTGGTGCATGACACGTGGGGCATCATCCTTCATCTGTCATGCTGCATCGTCCATCTTTTTTGGCTACCTAAACTCAAAGAAAGCAATCATAAACCGTACAAAAAAAGGCATTAAATTGCCAAAACACTACATCTTGCTTTTAAAGATAATGAAGGACATACTTGCAGGAATTAACAGGAATAAAGAATAGCCGGTTTTGAGTTTACTTTTGTTTTGACAAATCAGATATGTCTGAATGATAGGTAATTTAGGATTTTTCATGGCTGTAATTACAAGTAAATTAAAGAAATGATCTGAAGAAAAATAATCAGAAGCCACAGTGATAATGGATTACTTGATTCAGTCATTTATCTAGCTATACTAACAAACATTCCAGCTCTTGAAATGTGAGGATTTGCTTCCAGTCTGTTTTTATTTTGGTGTAAACTGATTATTTTGGGGGTTTGGATTGTTAGTTGGACAAAAAAAAGGCAGTTGAAGCCGAACCCACAACATCCTGTCCTTGCTCTACATACAAATGAGGGTGCTGCCACAGTGCCGGTGTTGTTGTATGCTTTACTGTTTGATCTGGTTTGGGACAATGAGAAAATAAGCTGTGTGCATTCTCCAGTGGCAACAGCCACCTGTAGAGTATTGCTGCTCTGTCTGCTGCCCTACTGCAGAGACCAAGATTAAAGGAACAAGTGTCTGGATTCCATTCGGCTTGCTCAGGAAAAAAGGCCAGCATCTGGTTGTAATACATTATTCTCTGCAAAATCTCAGTCTCTGTTTAAAAAACTTGAAATGTTTTCCAGACTTAAAGTACACATGAAAGCCTGTGCATTACCTTCAGGCCACGTTCGATTTGCATGACTACCTGTGAAGCAGTGATTCTCGATCAAGTGTTGCAGAGAAGTAAAAATACACTGACATCGCCGGGAAAATGCAAAGAATTTAGAGTACTGGTGGTTTTCTCTATGAACTTTGGACCAGGTAAATTGTGCATACTGGGGAATTCAGTTGAGGGCCTCTCCCTCCTTTTTTTTTTCTTGGAAAGAAAAACATCTCTGATTTATCCGTCTCCAGTATGATCCCTTAGGTGCTAAAAAACCCATAATATTGACTTTGCTACGAAGAACAAAAGTGCCCCGAGCTGCATTATTGTGATCAGGTGAGCAGAATGATTGACCTTCAGTTCAAAATTGAGTTGCTGTTGTCCTATATTTGGATAACATAGGTTGCAGCGTGAGTTTAAGTCTAAATATGTGACCTTTCCTGCAAGTTCAAATGGAAAACGCATGTAGAAACTTGCAAGCTGACACTCAAGTGCTATACATACACTGCAAACATACCATCATTCATATTAAATGTGCACAAATCCTGTAACAGCAAGCCAGCACCTCTTCCTGGTAGTCTGTCAGCACACAGACAGCTGAATGACTGCTTCTTCAATGGGTCATTTCCACAACAAAATAACAACACAAGACACTGACACAAACCCCTGACAACAGGAATTCCTCTTGCCACAACTGCTTATTATCAAGTCGTAAAAATAGTTTGACACAGTCCTGTTATCTTTATTAACCCATTGCTGTAGTTTAAAACACGTTGCCCTGATGAGTGTCTAAGTGTCTGAATATGGGGAAATAACACTGACACAGCTGGTTGTAAGCGCGATTTCAAGTGGTATGAAAAGTGACATCACAGCACAGGAATTTATTGTAACAAGGTTACTGGGCCTCGGCTTTTTCTTTTAGCGATGCTCACAAGGATATATAATAAGAGATAAGGTCATTCTCACACCCCTCCCTTGATTTATTCAGTGTTGTATAGTAGCTGAACAGAAATACTTAGTTACTGTACTTAAATAATATTTTTGGATATCTGTACTTAACTATTTCTATTTCTGTAGACTTTTACTCTACTATATTTTCCAAAGAAAATGGATACTTTTACTCCATCACATTTCAAATTAGTATCTTAGTTACTAGTTACTAAATAAAAAACAGAAGAAATTTGGTAGGCTACTAGCCAATATTTTTGTTTCTTCTCAGTAGCCAATAATGTTGGATCACAGACTGAAAGAAGTTGGATCATTGGTTAATCATGTTAGGGATGAGTGCAAACAGGTGCTCCTAAGCTGCGGTACAAGTAATGACTGGTTTTTAACTTTGGGTGCTGCTTTTTGTCATGTCTTATGTTTGATTTAAATCATTTCGTTGTTACAACGTAAAAGCAGTCACCCAGTTGCAGATTCAGCTTAGGTAAACTTTGACTGTTGTGTTCAAATCAGGCCCACAGGAAATAAGAAAGCTTTCAGAAACCATACTACTAGCGCTTTACTGGCATTTTGTTTTATGACTGGTGTATTTTGTCCCTATGTAGACTAGAGACTACATAAATGAAGGATAAACTATTTTCTAAAAGTCACATTTGACTGCTTGTTACATGTACTTTTTACTTGTACTATTACTTTCAGCACTTAAGTACATTTATATTAACTGTACTTTTGTTGCTTAAGTACAGTAAATACCAGCTTCTTTAATACTTTTACTTAAATTATATCCTAACAGACGACTTTCACATTTACCAGAGTCATTATCCAGTAGTATCTTTACTTTTACTCACGTATGGCTTTTGGGTACTTTGTACAAGACTGGATTTATTCATAACCGTGAAGGATAAAACTGGCTCTGACTGCTATATCAAATGATATTTATTTCTTGGTCAAATCTTACAGCAAACTATCACACACTTCCTGTTATTAACTCCAGATTTTGTGTGCAATGGTTGTGAATACAGTTTAAATATTACTGAGAATTTCTGCCTCTTCGTTCTGACATATATCTATAAGAGTTCATGTAATTTTAGTTTTACTTACATTCAATAACTAGTGAATAAAACAGCTATTTTTCACCACTGTTGGTAACGACACAGCTGTGCTTCATCCCTTTTGTGTGCAGATAAAAGGAGAACTCTACCTCATTTACTTCCTCTATTGAACCTGATGCTCTCCGTGAAGTGCACGTTATTTACGTGCATGTTCATGTGTATGAATCCGTTACCAGTAAAACAAGTGTCACTGCAATATGACAACATAAACACAGCCACCATACAGCACCGCATAAACGGCTAACGTTATGTTATGATGTGAGGGGGTGTGTGTGAGCAAAGCGTGCTATGAAATGCTCAAATGTGGACTAAACCGGACATTTAGCTACCTTGAATGTTAACGTACAACCTCTTTGTCAGCTCGCTAACATATATTGTGCTCATGTGAACGTAACACACCCCACTTTAGCCAAAATTTACGTTAGCTTTGATAATTAGCGCTACGAATTAGTTGGCTAACGTCAGAGGCTGAATAACCGCAAAGCAGCGCATCGTGAAAACGTCGTTTTAGCGGCAAACGTGGAGCCGCTGCGTCTTGTCACACGCACGTTAACGCTATCAGAGGACCGTTATGTGCACACTAGCCTTATAAAACATAATAAATAAACTATAACGATACAAGTGGACTCAGACTCACCCATAGCTCTGACCCCCAGCTCATGGTTTCAGTACGATGACCTCGGGATAATCCACAACTCGTATGAGGGTTTTTTTTACAGCTCACACATACACACACAAACACACACACACACACAGCGGTGATTTTAAGCCTTTGACGTGTTCGCCCGTCAACGACCGTCCTGTGAAAACAAATGGCCCTCCGGTAAGTCGTATCTTTTTCAGCTTCTCATCCTGTCTGATGCAAGATGGCCAGGAGCTGCAGCTTAATCTTCAAACGAGATAGTCTCGCTATATGCAGCGCGCGCGGGCACCCGACCCGATGACAGCTGCTCCTGCGCGCGCACAGGAGGGGGAAAAAAAAAAAAGGTTGGTTGGGGGGGGGGGTTCTCTGCAGGGCTGTGCAATAAAGCCTCACTCACTACTGCGTGTGCGTTTATACTGATGAATGCGGGAGGAGCACGCTGCTGGTGGTGGTGGTAGCTGTAGTGGTGGTGGGTTGGTTCAAAAAGGTCACAACCTCATGGCAGATGTTTAATTGAATACCACCCCACCTACCTCCACCCCCAGAGGACAACCTATTGGCAACCACCCAGCTTTCTTCTAACTTCCTCTTTGATAAGAACCAAAAGTGATCATGCATGCGTGTGACAACTCTGTAGATTTACTCAACATTTACCTCAGAACTGCGGCAAACTTTCACTTTGCTCACAGGATGTTCAACACATGTTGCAGAGTTTAGAAACTCTTAGTCACAACGAATAAAAATACAGAAGTCAGCTTGACAACCTGCTGAAGAATCATAAAGATGCAATACTTTTTAGTAAAGATGGCATCCTGCATTTTCTTGCAAACCTTATATTCAAAATTTTGAGTCCCAGCTGGTGACATTCATTTAAAGTCCAAACAAATAATAATTCTTGATGCTCTGATAATATTATTATGACCTGATAGGAGCCGTGAACAAATATCAGCTTAGCCATAAATGTATGAATACGCTAATGAGTTGTGAATACTTTTAAGGCCCAAATCGTCCCTGTAAGATTGCCACAAATCAGTGCATTTAAATCTTCTATTTTTT
>JAPXVT010000001.1:36592681-36608180 GCA_029823135.1 Acanthurus reversus | reverse complement strand
GACTACCCATATCGTACACAGCAACTAAATTATCAGCTCTGTTTTGACATTTTCAGTAAACTATGCTGAATATTGCAATATATCACAATAAGCATCGTATCGCAGTGTATCGTGACCCATGTATCATGATGCGTATCGTATCGTGAGGTCCTTGCCAGTACCCGGCCCTACTTACATTCTAAATGTTATTACAACAACATCATCTTTTCAGCTAAGCATTCATCTAAGAATGAAACTGACATAAGAAACACAATAACTCAAGTTAAAAAGGCACAGAGGTAGCAGGACTGCCAAGGTCGTCCAGGGACAAAAACACCATCAAGGTTTCTCATCTGCTGACACATTGACTCAGTTGCTTGAGTAGATAGTATCTGTAGAGCGCCTATTATTGTAACTGCTAAAATCAGCTTGGGCTTATTCACAGGAAGTACACATGTATCAACTGAACGAAATGTAAACACCTGCTACTTTAAACAGGTCAAAAACGTATCATATTCCATCCATTTTTGTTGCTTTGTAATGTGCCCATATGCAATTTTTTTCAGACTTGGGACAACTTTTCAGCTGAGCTAACTGATAAAAAATAAAAAAGGCTGCAGTGTGAGTTAAAAGAATGCATCAGCGGTGAAGTTATGATATACAGTACGGTGGCTAACTGTTGTAATAACAAGGTGCAGCACAGTTACAGCACCGCTCAACACCAGCATCGAGTAAATAATGCAAGAAACAAACAATGCGGTGAGTCTGACTCACTTCATGTATTTTCATCCTGTGTTTCAAGTGATGCTCTCATGTTACAAAGAGTCAGTCATGGCCTGTCTGGGTGGGAAGTCATTATCTTTGTAACATGAACTGTGTGTGTGTGTGTGTGTGTGTGTGTCACTGGCAGGACAACTTAATTCTGTCATGCTAGTTCATATAGATTTCTTTTTGTTCAGTGTGTGACTGAAGGAAAGTGTTAAGTTACAAGCACTAAACACACACACACACACTCACACACACACTCTATAGGTTTGTGTGTGTTGGGCCACCCAGAATGTACCGCATGGTAGTTCTACAGTCCGACACCTTTCAATACCGCTGCCTCTCAAGGCCTGGCACACATCTCTCTAATGTAGATGAGGCATGGAGGTTAGGATTGAAGCTTCTGCTATGAAATTCTCCTTTTCTTCAGATGTTATTCTTAAGAACACCAGGCTCTCTTTTCTGCGGTTAGTGCCTGTCCAATTCATTCAAGAATGATATGCATTCCTCAGGCGCTTACGAGCAGCCGCGCTCCAACAGCTCAGGGCCAAGCAGGACAGGTTGCACTGCCAAAGGCAAGACGGCTAGTAAAGCACTTACTGGATTCTGGTTTAAAGAAAAGAATGATAAAAAAAGCCATATAAGACACAACACCACAGTAGCAAATTATAAAACATATTACTTGGCAGAGAATCAAGTATAATTTTTTTCTTTTTGAGAAAACAAGAGTACACAGCTGCTTCAAGTTTGTCCTATTTATGACCATCTGCAGTAAGAGCCCCTTCATGATGTCTGTAACAGAAGACAAACCAAATACCTTCTGAGTCAACACAACCCTGATCCCTCCTGCAGTTGGAAAACAAATAAACATGGGCTCATGCTAGGCAGCCCTGGCGAATCCACTCAGGAATTTCAAATACTCTCAAATTTATTTTCCATGAGGTCTTTGGAGCAACCTTTGCAATCAAAGAGGTCAATTTTGCTTGGAAAGAGAAAAAATATTAGGTAAATATTTTCAGGGAAACCAGTCATATTTGAAATGGAATGGCTCCCTCACCCTCTGCCCCTCATTTTCTAAACACGTTCAGTGTACACACGCAAACACACACCTCCTTTCTGAACGTGCACACAAAGCTGTGCTAGAGACACAGATGCACACACAAATGGCTTCCCTTCAGATGCAGTCCAGCTTTTTTGGACCGTTCATTGCTTCTCCCTCTGCCGCCAGACTCACTGACACACTTGTTTATTTTTCCCATGCCCACTTTAAATTCCAACATTTCCCCACCAACTGAAAAGGCCTGTGTGTGCCTGGCCAGGAGGACAAAAAAGGTAGGAAAATATCAACAAGTCGTCATTTACATCAGAACAAAAACAAACAAACCTAGGAGAAAGGAGCTGCTAAGGAGGTCCAAGGCTTTTTTGCACCAGAAATCCTTCTCATGTGGCTTCAGGCAGCCTGCCAGCCAAATCTAATATGGATTTATATACAAAGAAAGTGCTTAGTTTAACATAATGAATATTTAATCATGCATGGACCCTGTAAAGCAATTTTGCAGAAATAATTGAAAGCAGACTTTGTCTTGAGGCTTGGAAAAAAAAGCAAGAGCTAAACTGTTGACCCAAAGGAGCCCAAAAATCTCACGCAGGATTAAATGTTTACACTGCTGGCATACACTCTGATAAATGAGGTTAGGAATCTGGGGTGGAATCAACGGGTGTTAAATCTGCTGATTCTGTCCGGACGAGAGAACACACAGATGCCTGGCTGTACACATTACACATGCACTTGTTAGGATGTGCTATCTCACATCCCCCAGCTATCTTTCTAACACTCTGGCTATCTTAAATGTTTGTATACTCCTTTATTTAGTGAACCACCAGTAAGAAAAAGATTGGGGATGCAAAACCACCTGCATGAAATTCAAATTAACTTTGTTGCATATGGTTCATTAAAGGTGACAAAACACATTCTGTCTTTTGTGCTCTATTGTGTTTTGTTATTGTTGGTCTACACTTCCTAATGTGGGTGGTGAGACACTGACAAGGGAATGTGCTGTGACAGAAAGAGAAGAGCTCCAGATACAGCGTTTTTTCAACACAGCTTTTCGGGGTTGAAAATCAAACCACCAGCCAAGTGCAGGTGAATTCGTGATGTCACAAATTAACCAATTTTCAGGTGCATAGTCAGACTGACCGTTGCATGGGCCCATGGCTCTGTGTGCCAGGTTTACAACAAATCACCTTTACAGCCAGTCATTCGTATAGTTGTAGTGACCCTGATAGTGTCAGCAACTGAGAGGAGAAGACAGAGAGAGCAGGCCATTAAACACAGTGATAGCAGTTTGCCTGTTAGACAGTAAGGATAAGATAAGCATGGTTTGGGTTTAGCTAGCTGGCATGTTAGAACATGTAAACATGTTTAACTTTTCATAAAGCTTATGTGCTTATCAGTGTCACTTTTCCAAAACAACCGAACACAGTCTGGATGGGATGTGAGATTAAAATAGGGTGATGTGCTGAAGCAAACTGCCGTAGTATTGTTATCAACAAGAGAGAGAGAGAAAAAAAAGTTTTACAAGTTGTACCTTTCTTCAAAGCCTGACAAAAGTTAGTTACATACAAAAATGCATCTACAAAATGGTACCAGAATTTTGAATCAACCAGGAAAAATCATTTTCCAACACTGCCACCCATATAGAAATCTTTTTCTAAAGCACACAGTAAATTAAGTTAATCAGTGCCTGCCACTCAGCCCAAGCTCCACTAAACAAGAGAAATGAACAGTTTTCATTAGGAATTCAAAGCAAAAATACAGACTAGATGAAGTACAAGCCTATCTTATGAGTGGTGTTACATCATACGATACACTATCCACAAGCATGACTTGTGCAATTCACTCCATTGAAAATTATTAGCTCTCATAATAGTATTAACAAAGAGACTGTGACGAGAACGCTGCACAGCCTCAGGCCCCAGAAAAATACAAGAAATAGCTAAACTTGTATAAAAGGGAGGAGGGGGCTTAAGCGGATTTGAGGGAAAGTGTTCACTTATGCAAAATAAAACAGGTTATCAGGTCTATTTGGTGATTCCCTGGCACCCTTAATAAATCAGCTTAGGGTGCGGCCTAACGGCTTCATTCGCCCCACAAATCTCTGCACTGCAATAACATGCGCCAGCAAGCACAGATTAATTTAATAACTCTTTAATATTCTGCATGAAGAAGAACAGGAGACCAGCGAGTCCGGAGCATATGGGGTGGGTGGTGAAGGGGGCTATCTGTGGAATAGGATATTGCTGCAGCAACAGATTGAATATTACATAATGATGTCATTTATATTCCATTCGAAGTGCTAGCTTCCCAGACTGGGGACTCATACAGAGCTGGGGATTTGTCTGTGATAGCGAGCAAGAGGGAGAGAAAAAGTTTGTGGGCATAGACAGGATGAGTAAGGAGGAAGGTGAACAGAGAGTGTTACACTGCAAACAGTGTCACATCACAGTTAGCCTTATTTGATCCTAACCTACTGTAAGAGTCATACAGCTATGTAGCATTGTGGTGGAGTTAAAAAAATCATATTAAAATTTTCTGATTTAAAGTTTTTAACTAACTTCAACAGCATTGGGTCTCAACCCTTTTTTGGCCTTGACACCATAATATGAAGCAATATTTCCACTTGCTACCCCTTGTTGCAGCTGAAGCAGTCTTAGAGCAACTAAAGAAGGTTCTTACCTCTCAGACTGTTGAATTTGAATCATTTTAAGGTTTGGAAGTGTAAAAAAACTGTTCTATTTTACAAGAGAGACAATAAATAACTCTGAATAACAGATTTTACTTCTCCTACTCCCAACCTGGGCAAACCAATCCATTCAACTCATGACTGATTAGATCCACATAACTTGAGCAACACAACCCATTTAATAACATAATGGAGATAATACATAAAAGATGACACATAACTGGAATTTTAGCAATACACCATTTTCATTGGATAGCAACAATACAATTTGCATGGCAGGATTGCAGCCCAACAGAAAAATGTCTGATGTCTTCTATGCTAAAAATTATAAATGCCCTATAATCAGCAAAACGAGGCGTATCAAAATGACATGGCGTATTTGAAACAAGTGTTGAACACATCAGATGGCAAAATAGTGCATGGGGTGGAGGTGAAGCTTGGAGAGAATAAACAGAGCTTGCAGACATTGTAATGAGAATTTGCTCCATTTGGCAGTAGCCTGCAGCAAAGGTCTCCCATCTGTTTCTTATTGGAAAGGGACTCAACAGTTTGAAGGGGGAAGGATGAAAAGGGAAATGCAAGAATGCATGGACCACAGTGACACCTTATGGCAGCAGTTGAAAATACAGAGGAGGGTGGGGATGCATGCATGCAGACCTCAGTTAATTCAGTTAATGTAATTCATTAATTTGCATTAAGCTTCAGCTTTGTAAGTTTCAGCTTGGTGAGTGTAAATTTATAAAAGACAACAGAAGTGCACCTGAGTGAATGTCAGTGCTGTACGAGTTCCTGTGAGCCTTCCTAACATGTGGGTAGAATCTGCGGGTATTTTACAAAAGAGAGCGGCAGACAGATATCCATCTATGTGAGAAAGACTGATGTGAAACTAGCATGTTGCTCTAAAAAAGAAACCACAAAAAGACTAAAAGTTGCTGACAGCATATTCAAGCAAAAATAGCAATATCTCTCACAGCATGGCTTCCAACATCACCTTCAAACTGACCTCAACCTTCAAACTAATTTGAAATGAAAAAATGGTGGAAAAAAGTGATATCGATTTGAACGACTTAGGTAGAACATAGTCAAATGTTGAAAATGTTGGATGACAAACATGTAAACTTGACTTGATTCAATTCAGCCTCTGACCTTTATTTCAGGTGACACATAATGCCATCAGAGAATCAGACAAGAACTAATATTGGTTTTGGGACTCATATTTTAATTATCTCAGGACACAGAATAGTCTCAGCTTTGTCCTTGTGTTCCCCTTCTCCAGAGAACATGGGAGTTGGCTGACAGTGACAAAAGATTTGTTTGCATATCAAGTGACGGTCGTTTGTGCAGGAAGATTAAACACTAAGGTCAATGTTGAACCTGTAAAAGCACTTGACAAAGAATGGCATTACAGTTGTTATTAATGTGTGTGTTTAAACTGGGTACACACACTCATGTTTACTGTGTCTGTGTGTGTATGTGTGTGAGTGACTGTGTGTGTATTAAGGGGGTGTGAGAGGCTTTTAGCAAGATCAACAGGCAGAGCAGGTAAACAGGCTCAACAGCGGCTATCACCTGTGGAGGATGTTATAGCTTTAGCCGGCGCACAGGCCCGGCCTGCAGCTCTCATAGTGTGAGAGCCAGACAGGAGGGGATGTTCACGGGCCAAATAAAACCTCGCAGTGTCTGTGACAACCACACGTACACACACATCAAACAGTGTGAGTCATACATGACGCTACACTTCCAAACCTTGGCTCACACAGACACAATCGGTTTGTCTGTTATTGTTCTAACATTACCTGGCTTCAGTCAGACTGTAAAAGAAGTTTTACTGTGATACAACTGTTGTGTACATACATGACATGTATTTGTACATATAAATTCTTGTATTTTGCTGCGTCTCATTTAGGAACATACAAACATACCTTAAACAATAAATGCTTTTCAACACTTTTACCCTATGATTTTATGGATCAATTAAAAAAAAACAAAAACAAAACAAAAACATACATCAGCTACTACCAGCAGTCAGGGACTTGTCCGTCCTACAAACTACATTTATATTCAGATCATCTTTACCAGCAAAAATCTGCTCAGAAAACTGTTCACACAGGCTGTATTTGACTGCAGTTTCCACAACAACTGAAGCTATATTAACATTTTAATAGATATTAATTTATTTAGGTTAAACCTAGCCGAAGATCATCACCTCAGTTACATACTGAGAAAAGTCAATGATAATACAAAGAAGCAGGAGTTCACTTTTCCTATATTTAGTTATTTCCCCGAGTAAAAGAGTAATATTCTCACATTTTTTTGCACTTTATGTCAGGCAATTCTTGGCCTATCAACATGTCAGCACTTGTTTCTGTAATTATTTTTTATCTTACATTTTTTTAAACTCCAATTGTTTCAGTTTTATATTGTTTCATTGCCGTATGTTTTACCCTTATGTTGAGCTCTTGTAACGGCTTTCCAATGTGGTTTTACAGCAAATGGCTAATAAGTTGACTCACTCTCTGAGGTGCACGACTGTAGTACTTCTTCCCAGTGACGGTAAACCAGGTGTAGCAGACTTATAGGATAGTTATTGCACCACAGGAAATCTCTGTCAATGGCTTTTGCTTACCAACAGTTAACTTGGCTGAATTATTTCTCTCTGTGTTTTAGATGTATCTGGAGCTTATTGTGACAAAGTTCACTGACGGGGACCGAAAGTGGATCTGCTATCAAGTACATATACTGCTATTCCATTTTGTTTATGTGCAACATACTGTTACCAGTCTGCTGTATCTTCTCCCTGCAGTTTCTAGAGCTTATTAGGACGATGTTGGCTGTGAGAGACCTAATGTGAATCTCTTGCTGGTTGGAGGTAATAAATCCTCCAAGACCATTTGATAGTCTAGAAAATATTTTGCAATCCTTCCTCAAAACAAATGCCCTCCATTGGCTAAACCCCAGTGCTGCTTCACGCAACAATTTTTACAGTCGGAGCAAATTTGTTTTGCTATCACGAATTTGATAAACGGTGTTGACATTCACTGAACAAGGTAAGGTCTAAAGGCAATGGGTTTGGACCACTGAGGTGTGACCTGAAAATTAAAAGAGAAACAATGATACACAGCACAGCTTTAAACCGCCATTGTTTGCTCTGAACCCTCGCAAAAAAACACACACGGCTGCACAAACACTGTTTGTTGACTTGGGAAGGGATACAGCAGGTACGGGAAGGAATCAGGGGGAATTACACATTTTCTAAGACAATGGTGGCAAAGAATGAAACAAAGAAAGACAAGAGGGTAAAACAATGCAAAAAGAAGCCTTTGTAAAATACACACGCATTTGGATAATAATTGCCACGTCTATAGATGATCATATCTACCCAGACTACTTTAAAAATACACTGCTCTGAATGTCTCTTATCAGTACAAACAATAGCATACCTTTTAGTCAAAGCTCCCTAATTTACCCTTACCACTGTTTTCACATTAGACTAAGCCGAAGAACAATACAGGATGATTGACAGGCCAGGATTTAGGCGGGCATTCAGATCAAAAATAGCCCTGCATGACAGAACACAGGGGGCTGGGGTGTAGGCATGTCGCTACAGGTGCCACAGGGAAGATAAAATTTCATCCAGAAATGTGATACAGCAGAGGCAGGGTTTAACAAAGAGAAAATTATCACGGCAATGATCATTTTAGGCCTTGCTGCTATGCTTGCAGAGTAAACAGCAGAATTATGCCCTGCATGTTAGAAAGCAATCTCTCAGGAATGTGATCTTGATTGGCCATCACTGTCAGATAATGCCTCACTGTGTTGCTGCTTTTTTGTCAAAGCAGTGTCCTCATTTAAAAGAAAAACCAGGGGATGTATTTTTAGAAAAACTGCCAAAGATAACATCAACCACAGCAAGCATGATCAACAGCTCGCTAAATCTCAACGTGACCCATGGCTCCACAGTCTGCCAGAGACACTTGTGTGCCTTGTGAACAGCAGGTAGGTGGCTGTTTGACATCTTGTATGTAAATACCTCACAGCAAAGTCATGCGTAAAAATTAACATGCGCACTTAACAGCCTGGTTTACACACAGTCCCTACAAATACAACTGGCCACACTGTAATATAATACAAAAATACTGTACGTCACTGTGGCTGGAGAAAAATCTGAATACACTAGGTTTAATGTCTTTGTTTCATTCAGCCACAAAATTCAAACCTTGTGGTCAATGTGACACCTATTTACTAAACCATGAATCCATCAGTTCTATTTTAGAGTTTCAAAGCTTTTGGGTCCCCTGCAAATACAGTCTTAAATGAGACTGAGAAGAGAAAGAGCCCCATGAAATTAGCGTGTTCTGACACAACACTGAACTGCATGTGATCATAGGAAAAAACAGATTACAGCCCAGTTCACCAGAGCATACTTTGTCTTTTCTGAACCCATGCTGCATGCTGTCAGTTACATGTCATTGATGTCATCAGGTGGGCGGGGCCAGACGCTCCAGTCTGTGGTTATCTCATGTGTTTACAAACATTGTTCACTTTGCCTGAGAGGAAGAAATTTTACTTCCACATGAACCCATTAAGTGTTACATTCATCCTGCTTCAGCCACAGTTGATGACGTGGATGTATGAGTGTGCACTTCATACGTCACAGAGTCACCTATCGGTCTTTTGCTGCCTTCAAATGGAATTCATGAAGTCGAGTTGTGAATTTGTGGACAGGAAAGGCTTGGCGTTCAAGTGGTAACCGCGTAAGGACAGAGCTGCGAGGAAACGGTTACATGGACGCCAAAAGATCTCTTGTTGTCCTCGTGGCTTTCTATGAGAAAATGTTACATTATTACTCTGTGTTGACACGGAGGAACAAGTGATGAGACAAACGGAAGTGATGATTTATGTCCAGATGAGCAACTTGTCCACACTTCATTTGGTCCTGCAGGGGCCAAGACGGGCTCCGCTGTTTCTAAAAATGTCAGCAAACACATCACAACTCATGAACTCGGAGCTTTCTGATAAATTCAACTTACCACGTCCTGAAAACAACCAGAGGGGGTCGCTCATATGGTCTCTTCTCATAAAGACGGTAAACATGACCCCATTTAAAGGCACCATTTATCTCGTTAATACTCAACATTTTTTAAAAATCTCAAACACTTTACGGTTACACAGCTGATTTGGTTTCTATCCCAAATGATGGGAAATAAATTTCCTCAGGTCAGTGTACCTTGACTGCAAGGAGGGTAGCTGGCTAATTCATAAGCTAACCAATAAACTGATGTTAGCTGAATAACCACCAAGATGAATGAGTGGAGTTAAGCCAGGTAGGCTAGCTTTAACTGAATGTCAACGTTAGCTTGGCTGGATGCAGTCGACCGTTATCCTTAACGTAAGCTCATCTTTCCTCTGGCAGAAATGTAAAACTTTTCTTCTTCTCTACATTTTCTTTTTCTCTTAAAATATCCTGACCTGACTTGACTTCAGTTTACCCTTTTGATAATACTGGGGAAAAAATGTAAAAGTTAACTGTGTTATCCTGGATCTTGATTGCAATCAAACCGGTGCAGGTGCGGGCAAAACCATTTGGTGGTGGGGGGGTCACAGGGGGCCTCAGGTCCCCAGAGAGCTGATGTGAATCTCAGGCTGTCTCACATTACAAATCCAGTTCCTCGGGTCGGATTCCTCATTTAAATTCAGAGGCAGTTTCAGAGCACTTGGACAACAACTGGAACCCCCCCCCCCCATATATCTGCCTGACTCATTCAAAGTTAGTAATAATTAGTTATTAGTAAGTACAAAGTTAAGATTTCATGGAGCCTAGGCTACTTCTGCTCTACTTAATAATCTCAAAGGTGAATACTGAACTCTTTAACCAAGTACATTTGTCTGACAGCTATAGTTATTAATATTTTTAAAATTACAATGTTCCACAACCTTCCTGTCAGGTAAAAATCACAAATGTGGTGATTTAGATATTTTCTAATGACCGGCAGGATAAAGTTTTTCTTTTGGGGTTTTGAAATCCTCCTACATATTAAGATTAATAAGGGGAAGTTTGATGATGATTATTTCACGGAAAATTATGCATGCTTTAGATCAGTGGTCTTCAACCAGGGGGTCGTGACCCCTAGGAAGTCCGTGGAGGTACTGCAGGGGGTCCTCCAAAATTGAATTTTTTCAGCAAAATAACTAATATCTGGGAATTTTTTATAATTTGAACAAAAATTACATTCAGTAAACTCAAATAGAAGTAAACTATGATATTAACGGGCAATAACAAGCTACTTTTTACAAATATGATAATGACTGAGAATAAAATAGCTTAAAAACTATTGGCTCATCTTAAAACCCAACACTTTTTCTATTTTTTTTTTTTTTTTAAATCTGGGGGTCTGTGCTCTGTTTCTCTATCGATCAAAGGGTCCCTGGACTGAAAAAGGTTGAAGACCCCTGCTTTAGATTAAACTGCCAAACAGTATATAAAGTAGTTAAAATGACCCTATGCTGATCTGCAGCCATAAAAGGGACCAGGGATTATTTTACTGCAGAGTAAGTACTTTTACTTTTAATACTTGAAGTAATTTTTCGCTGATAATACTTTTACATAATACATAAATACAGGACTTTTGAATTGAGTGTTTTCACAGAGGTTATTAGTACTTTTACTCAATGATCTAAATACTTTTCCCACCACTGGTTGTAATATAACAGCACACCTTAACCGATGCAAAAGATTTCAGTGTTTCTATGTTAAAAATGGGCAAACAAAAATCTATTCACACCACCTACTCAATATTGAGACACTGCTGACTTAAATACATCCTATCTGCCTTTTGTTGTCCAGTTGACTGCCAACTAATAACTCCTACAGTGAGGCCCACAACCAGATAATCCACCTAATTATCGAAGTGAACTAGTCGCATTCCCCGAGTCATTTCAACTGGTGTGAAAGAAAGTCTACATACACCCAAAAGGCAGCCAGGTGTGACTCATATAAACCAAGTTCTATCTTGTTTTTCAGCCCATAATTCATATTTAGCCTCTCACACCACAACCTTTAATAAACATGCTTGTTTTTCCACCTTTTTTTTTCTAACTTGTATCAACACTCTGTATTTCTGTGTATGTGTACACAGGCCAACAAAACCCACCATGCACTGTGTATCCACATCATATTTGTGCCACAGCGGAAAGAAAATTACACAAAGTAAAAGCCTCAAACATCAGACACAGTGTTTTGTAATCTGTCACTTTCACACTCAGCAGTACACAAAAAGGTGACCGATCTCCTACAATGTACCAAAGCAAACACAAAGTCCACAGTGGATAAGAGGAGCCGTGTTTAAGCAGCCATTAGCGAGTGTTTGAGTTAAAGAAGCCATTTAGTAAAGCAGTGCTGTCATGTGGTATTTGCTCCGACACTGCTTAAAGGTTGGCTCGTTAAACAGGCAGCGAAGGAAGGGTCAATATTTTCACAGGCAAGTCAGGAGACACAAGGGTTGAGATTGTTTGACAGCCATTTCCCACAGTTTTACCACTTCCAACCAGCGCTGGTTGTGCCTCAAGACAGGATGGACATCCTGTGGACAAGAGAAGTCACCACAGCAGGAAATGAGCAACTAATACTCGGCCATTTTTGATGGGAAGCAATGCATCATTCTGTCTTTTTTTTTAAAATTAAGTCAACAATGCATTATATCAACACCACGGTAAAGAAAAATACAACTGCAACGGACAGAAAACCAAAGAAAGATCTGTTTAGCCTCCAAAATAAAATATCCATTCAGTTTTTATTCCACTTTAACTTGTAAACAGACATTGCATATTGTTGTCCTGCGTGTGTTTATATGTGCATTTACTTGTTTGTACAAACTGAGAAAACATATTTGACATGTAACGCTGATTCTGATTTAGTTTTTACTATCTAACATTAAAAACGATAAATCCTCACCAACATATAACCAAGCAGAAAATCTTTTATATAAAGACATACTGTAAATAAGTCATATGAAAGTCTAATGACGGGTGCACACGGGAAAAAACAGGTGAGGCATTTATTTAAAATCTGCAATTTTAGGCTCCAATGAAATGACCAAATATAAAAGAAATGTTAAAGTGAGCAGGCAGTGTGAATGACTTCATGTTCAGTGGCCTCTTAATAGAAAAGAAACAGCTCATATTTGATCAAACAGGAACTTAATTGCTTTTCATCCTCAGTTAGGCAAATGCACATTGCCCCGCACAGTTTTAAGCTTCATTTGCTGAGAGGCGAAAATGTGGCAATTTCAATCTTATGGAGACATAAATGACAGCTCATCATCAGCCAGGCAGGAGTTCAGTCCCAGCTAGTCTATTCACAGAGATGATATCAGTGAAGCAGCGGGGCATCCTGGGTCAAATAAACCGGCTGACATCAGAGGAAGTGACTGCACAGGGAGTATCACACCTCCATGAACTAATGTCTGTCAAACTCTGTATTATTATTAACATTATCATTTTTATTTCAGGTCTGGAAAGTAACTTAGAGGTAGAGAAGAGGGTTAACTAGGTAAGATCCCATTTTTATCACATGATGAAGATGCCTACATGGCCAGATCCCTGGTGTTTTGATGCAGACCTCAGCTACACATTCCTCAATGATCTGTTTACGTTTAGACGTGTGGATTCTAGAGGTCTTTATCGCCACCTGCTGGTCAAAGTTGTAAACTACAGATTTTCTGTGCCTTCAGTCAAATGCATGCAGTCACTTATGCCTGACAGGACAGTGGGTTTCACATGTTGTTTACTAAAAGACCTGCATGTATACTACACTGCTCTATTTAGTACATTATTATTATTATAATGTGCAAACAGCTCAACATAATAACTATGAAATGTGAAGTTTCTGACCAGCAATCCTCTAGTATCAAGAGTATTTAAATTGCCTGTCACTACAAACATCAACGTTAGATGGAATACAGCACTGAGCACTGGCATGAACAAGCCAAACGCACCCACGAGAAATGGACGGAGAACCTGTCTCTGCTTACAAACACTTCAGAATTAGTGCTTTGCATTGGATGAAGGATGCCACACTGCCCCCAGAAGCTAAACTGTCATCCAAAACTTTTCCTTAACACACACATCCTCAAAGCCTTTAAAACATGTTGGTGGAATTTCACACAGCCAGAATGCAAGCAGGGAGATTCAGTCCACCAGATTTTAGCAGTGGTGAGAAAAAACATATACAGACTTGCTAGTGTGTGCTTCAAGCCGTTTGTGTATTTTGGTTTGACATTTCTCAGCTGTTGACAGGCCAAAAATGTTGCACAAACAGGCACAAAGTGTCGACTTGTCAGCAAGGCAAACTGTGAGCTTGGCCTTAAACTGAGCCTTTGACTTCAGGCTGAGGGAGACATTGTGGCTTTGACAAAATGTCAGAGGAAATGTGTTTGACCTCTCACTGCTGATACAGTCAAGTCTGTTTTTGTGCAACTTATTGCAAGGACGTCACCAGCAATACATTGGATACTAGTATAACGTGCAAGTTATGTCTTCATCACTTTCCAACTTCCTCAGAACTGAATTACCTGGTTTAAGTTCAGTCAAAGTTGAACACATTACACATAATTGAGAGCTTTTTTTTAAAAAGCAAAGAAAATCTTTTGGACTCTTGAAGCCCTACAGATCAACACTGATTATGTGATTCGGTGTTTGAATAAATTTAATGTCACCAAAGAGAAGAGTGTGCTACACATCTTGGGAGTTGTTTCAACATACATGTAGAAAAAAAAAACACTTATTTACAGAGATTTATTCAAGCAAAACCTTCTAACAGCTCTGTATTTACAGCTGAATAATGTAATACTAACAACTGTGTTCTTCTGTCAAGTTTTTTCTAAGGAGTTATGTGCTTAGAGTAACCTCCAATAAATGAGTAACCCTTGAAAACAAACAAACAAGCAATATAAAGTAAAAAAACATTTTCTATTGTTCTGAAGCTCAAATATTCTAATATTTGAGTGGTGGTAAAAGGCAGTAAAGAGATTAAGGAATAAAATATTAAATTTATAACAGAATATGCACATCGGGGATATTTAATAAGTCCATGTCTTTAAGAAGTAATAAATCCACCATTTAAGATGAAAAAGCACACTAATCCAGCAAATGGGGAATATTCTAATGCTTCATTGCTTAATGAAGGTCATTTTGGCTATGAAATTATGATTGCACCCTAAAAATGTCTCATGAGACCAGAAATAAAAAAAGTTCTGATCCTTAAAAAAGATGCATAGTTTTACACAGCAGGTCCGTCACCGTTCCAACAGTGAGGCAGAAACTTCATGTTCACCGGTTTAAGGCTTTCTGCGTCTGCAAGACAAAAAAAAGAGGGCAAACTTAAATCAACATTTTAAAAAACATCAGCAGGAAAATATTTATTTATACAACACTGTAAACACTGGATAAACAGGCTTTTTTTAAACATTTTTTTGGGGCTTACTTTTGATACCCATGGCTTGTACTTGGCACTGGAGCCTATTGGAGGAAAACAGTTGACGGAAATTAGGATAACATACTGAATTTTTCTGTGTTAATTAAACATTAACATGATTAGAAAGCACTGGCATATTTTAACAGTAATTTCATATTTTTGCTGTTTTTAATCTCTTAGTTAAATTGACAGCTTACCCTGTTTTCTATGTCCTCTGTTTGAGCTGATCCTTCTCCAGACCCTGATCGCCTCTTGCGGCTGAAACAAAACGGAGTTTTTGTCAGTTCACAACAGAAAAAATGATTCCCCCAACTTGAACTTGTGCTACAAATGTGACTCACAATAGACGAGTTAGAATTAGTTGAAATTTATCGTATAAAAAGATAAAGCCTACATGAATTAGTGACTCTAAAATCTGTATTATGTGTTAAAGGAGAAGTTCGGTTTTTTGCACATTAGGCCTTATAATAAAGTCCGATCATACACGATGCTCTACAGAATTATTAGGATGAACGGTGCAGTCCTGAGAGCTGGAGCTCAT
>JAPXVT010000001.1:36104655-36115297 GCA_029823135.1 Acanthurus reversus | reverse complement strand
ATCTCAACATCTGGTGTTTGTTTTTGATGCCCCAAAATGGCTCCTCATGAGGCCAGTGTCTGTGCCAGTTTTCTGTTTTGGAATGAGGAAATGAATGAAGGTTGTGCGGCACAGTCAGTAAGTACTTTGCTCAAAGTCAGTGGGCGACCATGTTTCCCTGCTATGGTGTTATTAGGAACTGGAAGAGCTCTCTATTTAATTGTTATTCTTTCCCTTCCAAATGTGAGCACAGGCATTACTTCATTCATTACAAAGTCGAGCTGATTTTGAGTGTTTTTGCCAACATTCCCCAGGCATGCCTATGCAGTTGCTTTATGTCACACATGCCTGTGTGTGTGTTCATTTGAGAAGAGATCTTTATCCGGCCAAGCCCCGACCCAGCAGCAGTATAACCACAAGTATCTCTCCCAGAGAGGGAGAACCAGAGAGACAGAGAGCAAGAGACTCTCTGCCACTGCAGGGTCAGAGATTACAAACTCAATTGTACTCTGCCATGTGACATGTCTGCTCAGCAACTTCCTGCTAGCAACATCAGAGGGGAGGAAGGTATAAAGAAAGAGGGGAAGGCGAGGGAGGCCGTCCGTGCTTCCAGTGCCATTAATCTCTCTGTGTTTGTGTGCAGCAAACAAAAAAGAACTCAGCCAGTGAGTCTGACCTGTTCCCAGGACATAAATAGTGAGAAAACGATGGAAATTGTCAATATTCATTGTCCTGTTGTCTTATATTTGCATAGAGATGCTTCTCTGTTCACATAATCAGCATAAGGATAGAAAAAAAGTCAATGTAAGCAACATGCAACAAGTTCCTTCATTCATTTGTTTTGTGAATACATTTTAGGGTCTAATAACTGGTTGTGTCCACAAACTGCTTTGCCAGGATACCAGTCAGGTGCTGCCAGTTGCTGTCGTGGGCGTCAAGTAGGGTTTTATTGCCTGTACCTTTAATTAAAATAGTTTGACCCAGAAGTTAATGACAATCAGGGGCAGAGAGCATTAGATAGAATTAAAAAAAAATTAACCAATAGCAACATTGTACTTCTAATGTTTAATTTTGTAATTCCAAGTATTCCAGGGTTGTATTATATATCATATATACTTTGCTATATGGTGAAATTCCTCGTCCTGTGGTATTGTGCCTTGGTGTGAGCTGCTATTGATTTCAGTGGCAAGAGGAGTGTGGTCATTATTTTCAATGAGGCTCGGGTGATATGTGCTGAGCGAGGCATGAGTTCACAGTCTAGTTGATATACACCGTGCACCTTGAGATCAAGCAGAATTAACTTCAGATATGATGCACATTGAGTCTGTCGAGTCTTGCTGAAATATGTTTTAACTTTAGAGCAGAGAAGTCGTTACATAAAACCACAGACGGTGTGTAAAAGTGACCATTTAATCTAAGCATCCACAGAGACACTATCTTACCTTAACATACTGTAGATTGTTTTAAAAGTGGCTTGCTGTTTAATAAGACTTTAATTCAAATCAGTTACCTACAATTGCCTCAAATGTCACGTCAATAAAACTTTCAAGCTTAATTAAGGATTGTTTTGTTGCAAATGAAATGACTCTGTCAGTCACTTCACCTCAGCATTTATCAGTACATAACTAGTAAAGTAATTTTGCAAGGTAGCCAACTAACATACAGACAATGTTTACTGGCAGTAACTTGAGCGAGTAAGCAAGCTAAAGTTAGCCAGCTAGCTGTAACTTATCTACACTGGATGAATCTGCTGCTAGTTGCCCCACAGTGCCAGCTGACAAAGCGATTATCTGAGGTTCTGCTCCCAAAATGAGATTTTGTTAAGGCGCCCTGGTAGCTCAGTGGGCAGAGGCTGTGTCCTCGCTGCGGCAACCTCAGGTTCGATTCCACCCTGTGGCCCTTTGCCACATGTTATAACCTCTCTCTCTTCTCCATTTGCTGTCCAATTCTTTTCCAACTCCAATTTGTGACCAAAAAAAAAAGTTGTTACATTAACTTGATAGATATTTATCCGTAATAGCATGTTTACAATATCTCAATCTATTCCAAAGTCTTTGTGGTAATGTTTGCTTTGAACGGGGACTTTTGTTAAACTCTGTTGTGGTGGGATCTGGTTGTTTTTTTGTCATGTAAATGTGAACTAGTGTTGCACATTGTTTTCACTGTAGAGGAGAAGTAAGAAAAGGCAGCCAAGGCACTATTAGTCTTTTTCATAGCAGTGCCTCACATTCTTACAAGTTGCATTTTTGAAAACAATGCTAAATGATGTTTTTCTTATGTTTACACTTCAGATAAACTAACTCCAAGAAATAAATTCATCAGCAAATAGCTTCCTACCTGAGCACCTTTATCCACCTCATGAGACTTCAAACAGTGATTACTTGGCTGAAAAGATTTTGCACATTCAGCATGCGCTTGTGGATTTTATTGAATTTTCCACAGAGGTTTTTTATATTTATGCAAGTTAATTAACCAAATCATTAACATGCAGAAAAAAAGCATATATTTTCATTTAATGTAATTTGTACGGAGTCATTAAAATGGTTACTGAGAATCAATAAGAAATGTGCACTCTTGTTCCCCTTTCGCCACCAGCTACATCTATTTCTCTCTTGTGCCACATTTCGAGAATTTTCTTGCAGCACACGGTGCACAAGCTCTTTTTGCCACGGTCCACTGGGCAAATATGCCATTAAATGCTTTTGCAGGCTCAGTGTGTGAAGTAGAGTATTGATTTACATGCAACATCATTTTCTTTCCTCTCAAATTCCTGGTGGTCACTGTAGCAAGAATAAGAGTCAGCATAATTACTTAAATAATGCTGGCATTCAATATATCTTTAAACAGTACGTTGCCTGTGCAGGGTGTTTAAAATATTGGCATGTTATCACAGAAGAACTGTATACTCGGTCATACTATTGGAGAACACATCCCATTTCCATATAAATTGAAAGTTTTTTCTGTTTCGTCTGTGATTTTGAATCTTACAGGAGTTTTCCAAAAGCAGCTGAGTCATCATATCCTCTGACCTCAGGGTCACATAGACAGTGTGACGAGTTTTTCAGTGTTTTTCAGTTGAAGACAAAAAAAAAAAAAGACTCATCTCAGATTTTACTGAAGCGTTTATGTGGAAAACTGTTAAATAATGCGAGATGTATGAAATGTAAATTAAGATGATTGAAGAAGTCTGTGTAAGGAGAAAAAAACATGTCATATAGATATAAAACAGAATCTTACCTAATCTACAACACAACCACAGTTCAAGCGTGCACAGAAAGTCTTCGACCAGGATTTTTACTGGTTTACTGGTATAACAAAGAAAACTGCTTTGAAAATGGTGCTTGAAAAAACCCAGAACCACAAAGAATAGGGAGTGGATTCAATTCAATCCACGCTAACGTAAGCTGCTGGCTAACTAGCTTTCCTTACTTCAACAGCAACCAAATGTTCCTTTCCAAGGCCAAGACAAATATTATCAGTTAATTATATTAGTTTTTTGGGTCATTGGTTCCATAAAGAAATGTTTTTAACCATCTCAGCAGTGACTGTGTGGTTTTTCTTCACTGTGACGGAGCCAGTTCCGGATGTTAGAGGTGCAGAGTTTGGGGTAATGTTAGCAGCTTTGTTGTTCTGTCAGTTTAAACTTGAGAAAGCTTACAGAGCAACCTCAGTCATGATCACAGATAGTGTGATGTTCACTAACACATCGTCGTTGGGAAACAGTTCACTTTTGTCCGGTTAAAAGAGAAAACAAACTGTCTGAAAGCACTAAAGTGTGCAAGCTGAGAGGCCAAACAGGTTTAGAGCAAAACAGTCTGATTTTACACTGTTGCTCATCATACTTACAGACATTTTACAATGACTACACTTGAAAACAAGAACATTCTTTCTTTATTCCCATGTCTTGTTCTGCATGGATCATCGGCAGAACAGGATGACTTTTTGCCTCGGGCATGCAGGCTTTGCCCCAGTAGTTAATGTGAGGAGCCATCAGCTGAACATTCAAGATTCTCAGGTCAGCTGAAACATTAAAACCTTAACTAGTGACAGTGCTTTTAACCAACGCAACAAATCTCAACGACTGAAAATGAGAAACTGTTTTACCACTCTCTGAAAACAAAGACCTGTTGATTCAAAAATTATGAGTATTTCAAGTCATAAATCTGCCACCGTGTGACTGTAAACTGCATATTTTACTTTCATTGAGACACAGAAGGAGACAGAGAGAGAGAGTACTGCACAAAAATATTGTCGTTCACTTGATGTTCATATTTTTTTCATTGCAGTGACTTGTTCAACATTATGTCAGTGAGAACTGCATGTTTCATGTTGAAAAAATAGGTGACATGCCTAAATGAAGCACTGCTTTAGTTGCGCGGGCCTGTGTGACTCCTGTGATTTGCAAACATTAGCACTAAAATGAGAAGAAAATTGTTAAAAAACACCAAAAAGGGAAAAGGAGTGGGTGATCCATGACTGTATTAGGACGAGGAAATTCGAGTATCTGTGTAAAGTTGTATCTAAGACAAAAACATTTTACCCCCTCAAAAAACTCTTTAAAGTTTGTATTGAAAAGGACTTTTAAAGAGCTGTTATTCAACACCCTCTGTTTAGCAGTTCACCGTGTTCCCCCTCGGAGCATATTAGTCAGATCACCTTATCTATTGTAAGCTGAAGTACTAACCCATGGGCTTAGGGAAACCCAAAACTTGCCTTTGATAAGAATCAAGGGACTGCCATTCTTGTGTGCTGCTTTTCTCAAACCGTGCTCATTGCCAGCCTCAAGAGAAGCACAGGAGAGACAGTTATTTCCCACAGAGGCTGAGTGAACACAGATGGGAGCGCTGTACCCCAGTGTCGGAATATCAAAGCAAATATTCACCTTAAGAGACAGACATGTTCATAAACTCTCGGTCCTTCTCAATTTCCACATTATGAAATCAAATGCCCACTGTGAAGTGGTTTGTTACCTCAGTTAAAATACGAGCTTTTCTGCTGACAGCACCTGCGTTAAGGAGAGCTGGATTTGTGGCACCGATAAAAGGAGATTGTGGTGGAAAAGAAGAAGTTTTAATGCCTTAGATTCCCTGGAATTTTTCTTTGAAGTCAATGTTTGAAAGCAGACATGGTAATTGTCTCCAGGGGTTCTCGCTGTGCGTGGTAGTGTGTGTGAGTGCATGTGTGTGTGTGTCATAAAGGAAACTCCTAAGTATAATCGTTTCCCTTGTGTGTGATGTTCTTTAAATGCAGTGCAGTTGTCTGATACTTAAATATAATAACATGTACTTAGTTTGTGATTTGTAACTTCCAGACCTCTTCTTATTAAATGCATAACATTATATTTTCCTTACAATCTCTGGGTAAAGAAAACATATTTTTCTTTCTAACGCTATTTTTCACTGCACATTAAAATGATGTTTATTTATTGAATTTTAAAACAGTCGTGCGCTCGTCAAACAGAAGCTGAACTGTGACTACATGAGAGGACCCTTTTCCTTGGAAAGTTCCAGCAGTTAGGTTGTTGAGTCTAAAAAGACTTGACTGTTGTGAGGCGGTCTTGTTTTCTCCTTGCCTGAGGGCCACAGCAGGAGGTGAAGTCATAAATATGGCTGGGAAAGTGGAACTGGGCTAAGTGAGGAAGTCTGTGTGAATCTCCCTTCAAAAACACATGACTTCACTCCACCTGTCAGAGCTACTTCGACCCAAAAGCATAAAGTGATTCTTGCTTTTACCAACAATGTTTTCGCAGAGCTGGATGGTTCTGTTTACGAGGCAGGGGAGGAGAAATTATTGTTAACACGCCTTGCTTCTCGTTCTTCCAGGGAATTTTAATAGTTGGGTGGTGGGCAGTTGACAGCTTGAAGTCATTTAAATCAAGATAATTATGAAGCCTTAGTTGCGGACCCACAGAGCTGGTTCTTGAACTAAGCATCACAGTATAAACACACCAAAGCATCGTAGCTAATGTGAGTAGATCCTGCCAAGATTTCTCACTTGGCATTTTAAGGAAATTATCACATTGCAGCGATGTGGTGATTACAAAAGACAAACGTTTTTACAGTCATTCATTTAAAGGTATAATGTTACACATGTGCTCTCTTGGCAATTAAGCAGAAAATAAGCATTTGTAAAGATAATTTCTTGGCATTTTTGGCTTTATTTGTAAAAAATGACAGCTGGGGAGAGACAGGAAAGGCAGTGAGAGGGTTGGGGATGACATGCAGCAAAGGGCCTCCAGCTGGAACGGGACCCCAGGTTGCTGAGGTAAGGGTCCAGCCTTGATACATGGTCCGTGCTCCACCAGTTGGCCAGCGCTGCTACAGGGAGCATTTTTAAGGAGAGCAAAAAGTTACATCTGAGCAGACTGACACTGTGGTGGTAATTGGAAAATCATGGCCCCGGTGTTGAGCTGCCCATAATGAGACATGTCTCTTGCTGTGTTGAGGATATTAATAATGTAAAGATTCGGGAGCCGGTGTTGGACGCTCCTAGATAATTAATGTTCACTCTCCAACTTGACACCAGTTGATTCTGCAGGTGAAGGTGTGTGTTCAATTTTTAATCATCACAGTGCGACTCAGTGCGTCTGAGCTTAAATGAAAGGGACAAAGTGAGTTGCAATAGCTGCCTGTTTGGATGGAAAAGGTCGGTGTTGCTCTGGGTTACAATCACATGGCAGCAGGATAATACAAAAGCTGTGTCCATACAAGCAGAGGGTACATATGTTAGCACCTTTTTGCTTCCAGGTACAAGGGTCAAATGAGGTGATTGTAAATGATAAAACTGTTCCAATATTTTACTGCAAAAATATTATTGCAAAATCTAGTAGGGCTGTAAAGATACATCCACTGTATCGATGCATCCATTCATATTCCTACAGTCAAGCAACATCGATAGGTAAACAGCAAGTTGTCCTTTTTGTGACTTTTATTAAACTAAAATCATTTATTCAAAGCAAAAATCGATTGCAGCGTCGCTTCAGATAATGGTGAATCATAGCAGGGAAGCACCGGGAGAATGAGACAAGAGATTTTCAGTCGGCATTTGCGGTCCGCACAGATTGAACGAAGGCCTTGCACTGAATGTTTGTGTAGTTCAGTGTATCAAGCTTTTCCACTGTTAAACCTCCTCTACTACTGCGCAGAAATAAGCATTTACTTTTCCTCTACTTTGGGAAAAAAAAACAAAAACAAAAACAAAACAAGTCATTGAACCGTATCGCATTGCTCTAAATGAGCCCATAACTTGTTTTGTATCTCCAACCATATATCGTAATGCACATCATATCGTGTGAAAACGGGTCATTAAACCCCTAAAAGCTGGGTTTGTTTATGACTGCACTTACATATTCTTTAGAGGTTGTTACGGCGATTGTTTTAAAACCCCATGTATGAAACAAACTGTGACACAAAAATGAAAGTATGAACTGAAATTTTGAGATTGGTTACACCCCTTTGCTGGACTTAAAATGCATGCTCAATTGTCTGTTGCAGGTAACAAAAATACAGATTTATGCAAAGATGAAGGTAAATACATACATTATGATTGGGCCTAGTTTTCTCGAGGAGAGTAGCTGTATATTTCACTGAGAAACAAACTACAGATTTCAGCTGCAGTCCAAAAAACTAAAATCAATTATTCTTGTAAAGAGGCCGGAGGTTGCATTTCCATGCATGGTGTAGTTTGGATGTTTTCCATTCGACAGTAGAGATCCTGTTTAGGTGAAGCTGTTCAAGTGAACTGCTGATACCTTGTAGTTGAGTCTCTTTGTTACCATGAATAAACCAGTTAACAAAACGTTCTTATTCACCTGACGTGTTCTTTAATGGGGTCATCTCTAAAACACTGAAGAGCACAGTGGTATTATTTACTACTGTACCAGTTAACCTGCTTAAGTGTTTGGTTGAATAACCAAAACCAAAAAAGGGCTGTTTAGTGCTGGTAAGATGTGTTGTTCAAGTGACAGAAGAATAATAATGAATAAAACCTGCAATAAAATAAGTAAGGACCAAGGGAAGAGAAGTGAAAAAAAATGATGGGGCATGTGCTCCAATGACTGGCATGCATCTGCCCAATTTACAATTTTTCACCCTGATTCAGTCAAGCAACATGTTCTTACTGTTGCTCTTTTTCCCATTAACAGAAATGTAGTTCTCTCTCATTGACTCATTCATCCCGATCAACCCGACTGCCGCCTTTCATGATGATAAGCTGCTCCTAATGAAACTCAACACTTCATGCAGATGTTTCACAGCAAATGTGACGTGACAAGATTATTTCTCCTGAACCGCTCGAAGGCCGTTAATGTGAAACAGATGGAGGAAAGAGTTGCATTAACAGCAAACAGCAGATGAGTGTAAATCAGAGAACTGGGAGGATTCTTTGCAAAATACATTCAAATACAAAACAGCATATAAAACAGGGAATTGTCTGTCATAATGTGTCTGTCTGCCTCACAAAAATGTCTGGTTCTGTCCTCGGTGAAGGTGAATAAGAACTTTTCCACTATTTGAGAATGTACAGTGTAACGTTGATACTTGCTGACCCAATATATCTCGCACAATCGTTTATTTATAGCTTGCTACGTCAGCTATCTCGAGTCACGACGTTCCCATGAGCTGCAACTTGAACATGCAGTGCTATTGGTGCGTTTATTTAAGAGAATTCAGTGTCAGTTTTTGGGGCTGGAAGGTTCAGAATCTGCTGTACAGTTGTGTCAGTATATAAAACTGCACAGAGAATTGACCAAACCCTATTTACACTCACAAATTAATTGACATCATTTCTGGTTTTGTCGCCTGTGGTTAATTTGGTTGACGCTGTTTTGAGTTGTGATACATACATAAACAGTATGTGTGCGTTTGCATGTCTGTGTGTGCGCTCTGGTCCTGTGCCGTGCAGAGATGGAAAAACAAATAATACACCAAGTGCGTGCAAAAAGCTGAAAGGCAGCTACAGTTTGGTTTCCTCAGGGCAGCTGCATTTGTCGGAGGGTTAATGAATGCCAGAAACAGGCTTGTGTTGTTTGGTGAACACGATAGATTAAAGAACGATTGGCGAACGATTGCTGTTACATACAGTTCCCAACAGCACCCTTTCACCTCCCACATGGAGCCCATAGCTCGGAGACAACCCATCTGTTTCTCCATTCCCAGGGTGAAGCCGGCCTTGACAGAAGCAGCTAAGCAGTATTTTAAAAGTGTCCTCTCTGGGAAGACACGGTCGGCTTTGTGCAGTTCCCTATCTATCAAAACCCCTGCCGCTGTTTTTCTCCTTCACCTTATACTCTTATTATCTGTCTTTCTCACTGCATCATATTCCTCATTTTTACTCTCCAACCCCCCCCCACCACCACCACCTCCTCTTTCCCTTCATTCTGTGCCTCCCTCCCCCCTTATTCCACCCTCCTCATTTTTAAAAGCCACATGCTCCCAGCCCGTCTGGCTCAGTTGCACCCTGCCAATGAAGGGCTTTTTATTGGGCTGAGATTGAGTGCAGCCAAGCAGGGCCTGGCTAGGGCTGAGGCTGGGGCCAGCCTCGCAGCACCCCACCCCCCTGCTGCACAGACCACTCCACATGCCTGTTCTGGTCTGGCCCCGTTGCCCAGAAGGAGATTACTTGTCTCTGCTGCCCTTAATTGCCGACAGCAGCTGAAAAGAGCCAGAGAGAGAGACATTGTAGAGAGAGGAGAGGGAACAGTGTTGGCTTGTTGAGCTGTTACTTGACAAGCAGGGACTCAAAGGTTTGTGTTCCTGCTGTCAAATCCTGGCTCTGTATTAGGTGGTTTTATTAAGATGGATGCTGTTTTTGGAACTCATGGTATTTTGGACTGTACTAAGAACGAAGAGTAGCGTATATGGAATTTAAATGATGTGTTGAGGAAGGAAAGCTGATGAAAGACTCATGAAGTATGAACCTCAGTACATGTTACTTTATTATAAGGACGTGTGTTAAGAGCAATCGGGCCGCTGTGCCCTCCTCCTGCCCTCTCAGCCACTGTTTTTTTAAGAGCCAGAGGCTTCCTTCCAGCAGAATGTGCCCCGCCGTCTCTTTTTACTTTTTCCAATGAACTTGTGAATTTCATATTATTACAGTTGGTTATTGTTAAATCCCCTCTGGCTTGATCCCAGCAAATTAAATAGTGGGCAGTTTATTGAATTGGCAGTCTCTGAAGAAGTTGTGAAGCTATATGAATTTTTCACCTCCTTTGCCTGTTTAGTATTTTGTTTGTAGGTTTTCACTCCACCGGCTTCTTGTTGAAATGTTTTGAATCCATATTTACAGCATGTTGTCTCCTTAACTCCCACTCATTCCTCTTCAGCACGTCCTGCTAAAGTGTTGCATTATCTCTGGCCTGCAAATAAAAAGATGTTTCAGCTTGAATGTTTTTTTTGGCACATACTGGTTTTCCATTTTTTGGCCACTGATCAAATGCGGAATATTTCTATGTCTATAAAAAGAAAAGCTCATGTAGCTGCAATATTATAAAGAAATAGAGAAATATTTCCACTTTTTCAGAGCTATGCTTAATCTCTTTCTTGCAGATAACTTCATTAGCAGATCAAGACCACTCTGATGCTTGTATGGTAAATTTAAAGCTAGCACTAGCAGCCTGGCTTTGTCAGAAGGCGACGACAACAGACTCCAGGAAGAAAGAAATAAT
>JAPXVT010000001.1:35706793-35723084 GCA_029823135.1 Acanthurus reversus | reverse complement strand
CCACCTTCCTGTTAGTCCTTCACCTGTCTTATCATGAAAGACACAAGATAGGGTTGGACGATTAGACCACCATGTCAACCATCGGTGATGGGATCTACCCATCGCTGGTTGGTTTGTTGGAGCTGATATTTCATTCTATTTTTGACATTTTATTTAGCTAAATTAATTGTCACCTAAGTAAATTAAAAATAACAACATGCGGATCGTTTAATTCATCGTTTTTGGTATTGTTGTTTAATCAACCAGGTTGCACAGTAACGTATGGCTCATCTATCGAAATAAATGCTTTTATTCACTGGCAGACCGCCTGTGCAGCGGCTCTGTGTGCAAGTCGAGAGCAGTGCAGCTTTGCAACTTGCTCTGAGGTGCTGAGAGTAAAAAATAATTCTACGTGATGATTACACGTGAATAATTACGCGAGTCCACATATTGGTATAAAGTGGCGTGCAGTATTTTGTATCCGTATATTTCGGTCTTAAATCCATCCATTCTACCCTGCGTGCTCCTCTGTGCAGGCATGCAGCACTTTTCTTGTGAGAGAAAAAAGCGCTGTAGGCCTACATGATCGACATGTTGAATCTCACAGTGTATGAACAGCAGTGACTACGCACACTGCACGTGATGGCACACGACTGCATGAATATATCGACAATCGTCAGTGGATGGGCTGACGGTGGCCGGTTGGGAAATTTTAATATGTCGCTCAACCCTAACACAAAAACCCCAAAATATCTTAAACAACAAAAACCAAACGGTTTTCAGTCGGGCCTCAATTAAAACCATAAAAAAGGCTTCAACTTGTAGACATAGTGTCACAGAGTTTTTATTTTCTGCTTTGTGATTTGATTTACGACTATGTTCTGTCATTAGACTAGATGCTTGTTGGTCTCCGCTCCCTCTGTCTCCCTCTTCCCTCTCTCTTATGCACCTGCATGCATTTGTTCTTAGTCCTGTCCTGCATGTTGTTTACTAGCATGCTTCAGCCATCCTGTCACTAACACTGTGCTAGTAAAAGGCTAGCAGATAAATGCATGGTTGTATTGCTCTCGCGGCTAATTTTGGTCTGGGGGAAACGGCGCTGTAACAGCTCTGGGTGTCACTTTGGGGTTTTTTGTCAGTAATCACACACAGCTACACTTTCGTGTCCAGTCTTGTCTGTCGGGTGGTGGGTTTATTTGCTTTCCCAGCACAGCACACATCTGTAATCACTGTCACTAATACCACACAGGCTGGTGAAGGTGAAGGTGTATGACACGATGTACATAATATCACTAACTTGTTCACGGTGCAGGACGAACAGCCGACGCAACACACGCCTCTCAAAAATCACTTTTCCTCTGCAGACATTTCATGACACTCTGACGTGTTTGTGTCTTTTTGTTTTGTGCAGCTCCAGATGAGAGTGAAAATGTTGTACAAAGTGATGAAACTGAAAACGGTACAACGTTAAGTCCGCCAATAAAACGCTCTCTCAGATTGCTTTTATGAGTCGGCTAACACACACTGTAGACTCAGTGATCTCTAATCACCGTGACTGATCAGATGTACGGTAGTTTTAGAGTGAATGCTGCTATGAAATGTGTGAAGGTTTATCACCGCACAAACCCAGCCCTCACACTGTAGCTGCCTGAATTAAACCCACTCTGCTCAAAGTTTTGCTTTTTTAAAATTCTCTTTAGTTCGACTCATTTTAATTGTGAGACAAAATGTGTTTTGAATATCTGTACAACCCAGTTTCAAAACCGTTTGGGCGCTGTGTAAAACAGGAGTAAGACTTTAGGGGCCGCATCCTTTGAAGAAGGCCGAACCATGAGACAGTCTGGTCTGCGGAGCATTTCCTGTTCTTGGAACCAGCTGGTCCTCTCCTTACCTGTGCATCAAGATGCACCACCTCTGTCACCTAGCAACCTCGACAGCTGCAGTGAACTTGCGTGCGTGTAAAGATGGAGCCAGAAATTTTTATTTTATGATTTCAATAGTTACATTTAAAAATGTACTCAGTTTTTGCTGCTGCTTCATCTGTCATGTTTGTGCACAATTAAGGGATATGGGATATGTTGGGCTGCCATGAAGCCAACTGTTGGATCCTTTTTCTTTGTTTGTTTATTCTTTTGTTTTGTTTTTTATTTGACAGAGACAATGCACAGCTTCTTAGATGCACCAGAGTTAGCTAAAAGTTAATTTACATCTGTAGTCCCTGGGCTGGAGACAGGAGACAGCAAAACGTCAGTTACAAACCCTTACATAATCACTAAACAAAACATCAACAACCTCAAAAACAACAACAGCAAGAACAGGTTTAGATCCTTTCAAGCATTTTAAGAAGCCTTTGAAATGGGAGAGTCTTCGTTGCTCAACTGTGATGCAGTTGGTTCTCAAAAACAACCTTTGAAGGATGCGGGCTCTAAATTATAAACAGTTCTATACTAAAATTTAAAACAGTGCAAAAACAACATATGTACCTCCCACCTTCATTGATTTTTGTAAATATTTGCGTATTTTGAACGTGATGCCAGCAGCTTGTTTTGAACTATTTGGGACAGAGCAACGAATACCTGGAAAAGTTGGTAAATGCTCAAAAGACGCCTGTTTGGAACATTTTGCAGGTAAAAAGGTTCACTTGAAACTGGTGATAATGTCACGATTGGGTATGGAAGGTGCATGCAAGTGATTCTTTCTGTTCTTATTTACATTTTACACAGCGTTCAGACTTTTTTGGAATCATGGTTGTGTTTGAAATAACTAAGCAAACCTGCAGTCCAGACTAAACTAAACAACTGTGCAGTATCTCTTTCCACAATCCGACACTAACAAGAGAAACTCGCTTTTAACCTCACAGATCTTTATTTCAGTATTAAATCACCTGCAGTAGAAAATATTTCCAATAATAAAAGGCACATAACACTCGCTGCAATAACACTGGAGTGTCACATGGTGTCACAAGTGTGTTTTTTTGTTTGGGACGGTTTTGAAGGATTTGTTTGTCTTTGTGTCCGTTTTGTGTGTATGTGTGTGAGTGTTTGTGTGTTTGTGTTCTTTCACATGATGACAACCTGTGTGTTCGTGATCAGGTGTGACCAGAAAGAGTCCACGCACACCGCTGTCAGACCTTCAGGGAAGCAACACCATCAATGAGAAATCACCACGGTAAGAGTGTGCCTGTGTTTGTGTGTGTACGTGTGTGTTTGTGTGTGTGTGTGTGTGTGCGTGTGTGTGTGTGGGTGTGTGTGTGTGCGAGAGACATTTGAGATTTGTGATGTCATCTGTCAAGAAGTGACAGGCGCTCATTTTCTTTTCTATGCTGATGACATGGGTATTTACTGTTTTGCATCAACCCTCGCTGAAGCCGCTGACCCCCAACAAAGTGCTTTTAAGGACCCCACGAAATGAAAAAACAAAAAACAAAAACCATTTTCTCAGTTTTAATCATGTGTCCGTGTGTTAATTGTTCATGTATCTCATGTAATAAGCCAAATCTGTGTTGAAAAAAATCTTTTTTGTGTGTTATTTAAATCAAAATCTGGTGCTTTCTCATCAGAAAACATTTTTAATTTTTTGATGACTCATCCTGCACTCGGAGGCGTTTCTAATTTTTCATCCAATGACAATGCTTTCTCGATTTTTTTTTTTTTTTTAGACACAAGCCAACTTTTGGAATGCGTCATCTTAATCTTGGGGATGAATCTGCTTCTCTCATCAGCAACACTGCCGGCTTCAGCAGGCAGTGTTGCTGATGAGGGAGAGAAGGCACATCAGAGATCAGGCTGTCATTATTAGCATTAGTGTCAGTGAAGGGAGAGCGTTCAGCCCTATTGGCTACTGTGAACATCAATATCCAAGACGATTTCCTGCATGAAGGCCTATTTTTGTTGGAAACACGTCAATATGCAAAACCAAATTGCACTCTGACTTCCATTTCACAGGGTCTTTAAAGCTGTAGTCTGTAGGATTTGTTCATTGCAGTTTGTAAACACTGCTTTCAGTATACTGTATACTGCTTACTTTGAACATTCAAATGGGCTCCTCCTCCTGGTTCAACACACCAGAAGTATTGTACCTTAACGTGTTCTTGGTGTACTGTTATACTGCTTACCTAACTTTACGCAGCAAGCTGTGTGGTAATACATGCTAATAAAATAACCGCCGGTGTTTGGCACCTACCTGTCTAACAGAGAGAAGGTCAACTCTGTGTCACTCTTCATCCTTAGCCTCTCCTCCAGTGCTTGAAAGCGACTGAAAGTCAAACTGAGATACAGTTGCTCTGGAACGAGCCTTATCCGCTCGCTGTTTCACCTCACTAGGGCTATACTTCCTTTACCTCACTGCTATGTCTGCATTCGCAATTTTCTCCGGGTTGAATGGTGTCCAGTCATAATGCTTTATCCACTCTTACAGCTAAAACACACTGGATGCGGTCGCGTCGTGAAGCCCCGCGGAGCAGAGCCAGTCTCTGTTCGGTGCCCATGTTATCCAATCTGGCTGTCCACACCTCCCACTGTGGTGGCGCAGAGCACTCTGCAGCGATTGTTTCAGCATCTGTCCTATTTTTTCTGCAAGCCGTGAGCGACTTTGTGAAGCTGAACAGAGCAGATCAGAGCAGATCGTACTTGACAGGAAGTCACACAGAGAAAAGGCACAGAGAATCCAGGCCAATTTTCAAGATAAAACAAATGTCAAAACAAAACACCCTGTTTAATTATAGTGTGGTTGTCCTGTCTACATATGTATCTGTCAGTTAACAGAGACCGACACACATACACACACACAGAGAGAGAGAGAGAGAGTTTGATATTTGATGAGAAAGGGGCAGATGAGCAGAGGAGCTTGTTGAGTGGCGCCGAGAAAAGTGCTTCTGGTGTGGACAGCGAGGTGCCTGCTCTGATGAAAAATGGCGCTTTGCGGCGCCTCCAGTGTGTCCCCGGCGTTAACCTCACCTGTGCGCTGTCATTGGCTTGGGGAGACACACCTACTTCCCAACCAGAAAAGTCCAGACTAAACCAAAATATTATAATACAGGTAGAGGGCGGAGCTCTGCAGACACAGTCACCACCACACATATATATAGAGGCTGAGAAGTGATGATTGAGCTGCATTACTTTTATATAAGTCTGTATTCTATTTTTTAGGAAAATGTTGCAGACTCTACCTTTAATTTGTGATTTTAGTTATTTCTCTTCCCTTTCTTGTATATTTTTGGACTGTTCACTTTCTGTTTTGCTTTTATTGGACAACAACAAATAGACAATGTGTCAGATTTTTTAAGGGACATTCATTAGTATTTATATTATACATGGGCTGCTCACCCTGATGAGCATTTCTGGCATTTTTCTGCATTTGTTAGTGAGCAAGCAGTGGAAAAAAGGAAATAAAGAGAAATTGTGGTTGATTGTTTATTTTGCTCACCCTGAGACCTGCAGGCCGTCCTGTGACTTCGTATTTAAACTTCGACACATGTGACGAGGAGCTGTGGAACTGTTCATTGTCAGCAATCCCCTTAAAACCTTTGCTGCAGATTCTCTGTCATTAATTTTTAAATCACTGTGCATTCACAGTCACCTCTGACATTAAGAGAGAAGCAGCATATCTTTATATAAAAAGTGATGACTGTGCTGTGACCCTTGGTGTTGCTCTCATACGACCCCACTGAGACCCCGTCCACCACCTCCTTTAATTAGCCGTGGACCGTGAGATTAGCAGTCCGCGACCATGACTGGTAGCACAGAGCGTCTCACACAGGACTGCTTTTGTTACACAGAAGCTCAGTCTGGGGTTGTTCAAATCCCCCCTTAATGTGATTTGCAACCTCTTCCATCCCTCTGCCTCCCCCTCTGTCTCTTTCTCTCACCCACACACTCGTGCACACTCATCTTCCACACTGAGCCCTGTGCAGCTGCTTCCTCTGTGATGTAAAGTCAGAGCTATGCATCGAAGAGGAGCGCCTGGGGAGCGATAAATATTCAGTCCCTGCAGGGTGCTTGTTGCCGGACAGAGCAGTGGACAGTGCAGTGCTTTATGGGACTCTCAGAAGGACTATGGAGATAAACACTACAGGAGGAGCATTGTGCTATCAGCCTTCACTGAGATCGATGATCAGCTGGGGAGACTATAAACCCAGATCTAAATATAAAACTGAAGAGTTTGATTTGCTGCCGTAATTTATGACATTGAAATGTAATGTAGGCTGCTTGTACAAATCATGTGTATCTGTGCGGCTCCTTTGGGACTGAGCAGCTGGTGGAAGAGTGTCCAGGCTTTGTTAGAGAAGCAACTTCCTGCATGGCTTTAAATTGGGAAAAAAGTAATAGGAAGGCCAGCAGCACCTCTGCTGTCATTTGCACCTGGTTTCTATTTTTAGCTTGTGGCCACAAGGTTTTATAAAATCAGTAAACAGTATTTTAGGGTTAGTTTCAAATCAGATCAACGTTACTGACCAGGTACGTTTAGGTACGCATGGAATTCAGCTCTTGTTTGCAGTGGCTTTCAGTGTGTTTTGAGCTAAATGCTAATGTCAGCATGTTAATGTAATGCTGTGACCATGTTAAAGGGATACCGCAACTTTTTTCCTCTTTGTTATTTGCCTACCTCCCAGTTTCCAGACAAGAAGATAGATAACATGTTTTTGACTGTGCATGCAGTAACAAGAGACGGGCAGAGCTCGCCCAAGGCTAAGTAGCTTAGCTCAAATACTGGTAGTCAATGGGAAGTGCTACCCTGCCTCCTCCTAAAGTCATCAGTTAAACTTTCCAACAACGCTAAACAGTCCTGTGTGCTTGTTGTATGTATTTGATTCTGAAATTACATGAAGTGCTAATCTGAATCTAAAAACAACACAACGTGGTCACTAAACATGCCACAACAAGCACACAGGGCAGTTTAGAATTGTTGGAAACTTTATCTGATGACTGGAGGTGGAGACAGGCTAGCACTTCCCACTGACTTCCAGTATTTGAGCTAAGCTAATTAAGCTCTGCCCATCTCTTCCTTGTTACTGCATGCACAGTCCGAAGAATGGTAGCCATCTTCTTGTCTGGAACTCGGGAGGGAGGCAAATAACAAAAAGGAAAAAAAGTTGGTGTATCCCTTTAATATACTCATGTTTTCAGGTATAGTATTGTCATCGTTGTGCTGTTCTTGTGCCAATAATTACTAATTAGCCAGAACAAAACCACAAAATATAGCTGAGCTCATGACAGTATTATTAGTTTTACATGTATTTTGGTCATAAAGCAGAATTTGACCCGAAGGTGGCACTAGACAAAAAGTCTCTAGGATTCATCCTCTTGAGACAACGCATGTCTGTTCATAAATACTTTGCAGTTCATCCAGGAGTTGTTGGGATATTTTGGTCTCAACCAAAGTGGTGCCATGATTGGCTTTGCCCTCCAAAAAAACACACTGCTAACAGTAATATAATGGATTTGGTGCCTTTTATGTACAGAAGAAGCTGAACACAATGTGCACAGAGAGGGCTGTTCTATGTTAATTTCCAGCAACAAAGCTCTATTTACTTCTCTAAAAAGCTGATATTTTAAAACATATTTATGTATCTGTGCTGCAGAAAATTGACTTAAACAGCTGGCAGCTGCAGTAAAAAATGTCTCACCCACCGTTCTGTATCTGCGTTGATATTTATGTTTATTAGGCACTAAAACCCTCTCCACACGGGTGTCCCACCCCCTTTCTGTAATTACACAGTGTGAGATATTAAACATGTTGCTGCTCGAGTCTGTGTGTCTAAGTGTGCTTCTTGTTATAGTATCAGTAAAAATCCTTGTAAACCTACAAACGAAACAAAATAAAGCACTCCGATGGGTCTGAAGAGCAGCTCTCCTCTGACTCCACACGATGATGATTTCTGCTCTTTACCTCAGCTGCTGCTTCTCCTGCCTTGTCCTCTCCTCTGGGTGAAAATAGTTTAGAATGGTTAATGGTTTTAACCGTGACCTGACCGTTCATGTTTTTGTTTGTGCTCTGGGCAGATGGTTTGGTTTCACCTTGAGGCTTGAGGTTTAAACCCTTTGAGGCTTCAGTAAACTGTGTCAAGTTCTGCGGAGATGAAGTCCGCTCTCTGCTGCCCCTGCTGGTCACATTCCCTGTGAGGGAAACAGATCCGCTTTACCAAAACAAAACACAAGGCACTGTTTGATGCAGTTTACATCAGTTACACTTCATTAAACTGAACTACAACAGATCTGTTCAACATATTCACCAATGTGTGAGATGTCACCCTCTCTGTGTATCTTATCTAATAATCTATAGGTTAGATATCATATCTGTCCAGATGGATTTGAAGTTTAGTTTGCTTCTCGTAATACAAAAGTTTCTAAGCATTTTGTGGAAAGATTTTCTGAAAATAATGTTTAAAAACATTTCTGTGGGTTTTTCTTCTGCAGGGCTTCTCCCGGCCTCGGCTGGAACGGCCGTGTGGGTCGACAGAGCCGCTTGTCATCCAGCAGCTCCACCACAGAAGAAGATGGCATCTTTGTCAACTCTGCCAGCAGCAAACTCCTCGAGAGAGCTCACGACATCCTGATGTGAGGAACCAAACACATCCACTGTCACCATGATGATTTAAACTCCCCTATCGCAATAATTCAGAGGTTATACATTTCTCCTCTGGGTATTTTCGAATGAAGACGCTTTTTATTCTTTTTCTTTCTGATAATAAAACACAAAATTATTGTCAGCTGAATTTATTTCTAGTGCCTTTGTTGTTCTTGTCAGCAGTGTAGCCTCAAGACATTCTTAAAGAGATTCTTAGAAAGTTTAAACTCAATGTCAGCAAACGTCTGTCCTGCTGAAATGTCTTTCAGTCATCACTACATTCCTGCCAGCTCTGCAGCCGACCCTGACCTCTGACCCTCCTGTGCAGGGAACAATTTCCCCACAGGGATGAATGAAGTTCTTACTTTATTGACAGGGATGCGACTCACTCGGGAAGAATTTCTGGAATCAGTTCAAAACTTTTTGACCTCTTCACTTGACAGGAAATTCTCACCTGTTGATTTAAAGACATAAACAAGGGATTGACCCTAACCCAGCTGCTCAAAACTAGTTGGATTAATGTTTGTTTGTTTTTTGTAAACAGGAGGAACAAAAACTACAAATCTAAGCCAGTTCTTCCGAAGGTACAGTACAGTTCGTCTTTAATTTATCCAATTAAAAAGCAAAGATTATGATGTTGTGTTAGATTATGCAGATTATCATCTGACTCTGCCTTCACTGCTGCAGCATTTACTGAATGTGAAGTCACTGAAGTACCTCAGCAACCTGACGCTTCACGACCGCATTACCAAATCCCTGCTCCATCTTCACAAGAAGAAGAAACCACCCAGCATCAGCGCACAGTTCCAGGTCAGACACACACACACACACTCACACACAGCCTGTAGCATGCAGGGCTCTGACTGGAAAAATAACATGATCATCTGTAGCTGGACCAGGGAACCTCCCTCCAGCTGTGATTTTGATAAAAACAAGGTGTGTCCTTCACAACTGGCTCTGGGTTGAAACGTCTCTCTATCACTCTGCCAGCTCGCAGCCTTCACTGTCCGTTGTCTTACGCCTGTGTTTGTCCGTACGGTAATGTGTGTCAAGTCCATTACGTAGCTCACACATCCGCCCAAAAGTGTTTAAAAGTATGACATCATGTCTGGGAATCTAAGAAGAGAAAAAGGAATCAATCATATCCAAAACACGCTTTGATTTCCGTGAGAAAGAAGAAGGTTCACCTTTTCTGCACTCACTGATTCTGGGAAAAAATGTAATTCTCCGTGACTCATTCAGTGAAAACAAAGAAGAGAAACAGAAAAATGTGTTCCGCAGGAATATAGTTACATGAACATCAGGATTAAGTAAACATATTACAAAAAATAACTTTAATCAGACCAGATTTCATTTGAAAAAATATCGATTATTGTTCTGTTGTTAGAAATTACTTGATTATATTTTTGTTATGCTTTGAAATATGACAATTTTAAAAGTATGAACTTTTTTTCATGAAAACAAAATATTATATTAACCCTGAGGGTTTTCAACAAGCGCTCCACTTTGTGGTGGGCCTGGAGGGATGAAAAATGGCGTAAATCAAGATTAAATGTTCAAGCAGTCCCTCAAAAACAGCCTCCCATTTCTTACAAATCACAATTAGACTTGAAAAATGTGCAACAGAGGAACATCTCGTCTATTTCCAGTGCCATTTGTGCAAACCCAAAAATAAAGTAGCTCTCACTCCCAAAAACCTTAACCTCAAATCTAAAGACACGCTCAGTTAGCTCAGCATAGCTAACGTCAGCCAGCTAATTTTAGCAAGTTGAAAATGTGAGGGATTAGCTTGGAGGTAGAGAATTTTGCTGCCACAGAGGTGTGTTTGATCATTAATGATGTGGAATTTTTATTCCTGTGGCAAAGGTATCTAGATTACATGACATTTATTTTGTACTCCAGTGGATTGTAAACACTGTCTTTTTATTTTTTTTCATTTTTTCAAAGTAATCTGCTCTTTGCTGCAGTTGTTAGTGGAGGATTTTCTTGTAAAAGAATGCTGTATTCACAGTAATCTGCTTTTCTTTTGGTCTCACTGGCAAACACTAACACGCCAGCTCAGTAGAATTTGTAGTGACCAGAAAGCTGCGATTGTCTCTCAGATTTCTGTGGAAGTGAACTCTGTTCTCGGCCCGTTGGAGGTAGAGATGAGCGCTGAGGCCCCTCTGGCAGGCGGCCCCGGCCTCAGTGTGTGTGGATGACTTCACTTCCCGCATCCTGTGCTGCGCCGAGCACTTTAATCTCACATGGAGAGGGGGAGGAGACCGAATTCCTCTCGCCACTGAATTATCACACACACACACACGTCGAGACACATGTGCATGTGTTTACATACATACGATAATTGCACATGGAAATACAACACATATGGTTTCTTTTCTTTTTCAGAGACATATTGTAAGTATTTATGATCCCAGGAAGACTTTGGCTAACAGATGGAGGAATAGTTGTGAATGTCTGACAGAAGTGCCTCACTTTGGCTTCCAGGCTTTGTGTTAAATGTCTCTTCTTCTTCTTCTTCTTCTTCTTCTTCTGTTTCTTCTTGTTTATGTGTCTCGTCCTGCAGGCCTCCCTCAATAAGCTAATGGAGACTCTGGGTCAGTCTGAGCCTTATTTTGTCAAGTGCATCCGCTCCAATGCTGAGAAGGTACAGTGAGCTCGCTCCAGACTGCGGCCACTTGACTGTTTTGGATTAGTTTTCAAAGCATTTTTCATTTCCTTTTGAAGTTTGAACTTTTCTGAAGCTGTTTATCATTTCCCCTCTTCCTCCCTCCCTAACCTCCGCCACCTGTCGCTTCTCCCTTTTTCTGTCATTCTGCTCCTCGATTCTTCTTCCTCCTCCTCTGGCGTTCTCTTTTGCAGCTGCCCCTGAGGTTTAATGATAACCTGGTGCTGAGGCAGCTGCGGTACACAGGTATGCTGGAGACGGTGCGCATCCGGCAGTCAGGCTACAACATCAAGTACAGCTTCAAGGTAACACACACACGTTAGCACACACACACAATGTCATCTTATAACTTCATGTTTAATACAGCAAATAATCTACAATCTATCAGCACACATTCAAAGAATGTTACACACGAATTTGAGCATATTTTCGGAGAGTAGTCAGTTATAAAATGTAACTAAGGACGCGCTCACACTGGGTCAGTTGTCCCATACTGAGCAGAAGCATGATTATCCCCCTCCCCTCCCCCAGCTGCCCTCCACTCACATTGCTTCAGTCTGACCGTGCCTGAGCACTCTTGAGCTTCCTTTTCTTCCTTGTCGATGGAGTGCAACCTGTATTTTCAAATTTTGAATCGACATGTCTTTAAAATTTTAAATTGTTCCCTAGTTCCCGTGATCTAAACGACAGTCTCACATTTTCCCTCTGCTCTTTATTCGGACTCTGTATGCTGTTTATGTCTGAATCTGAGGTGAATCCTCCACAAATAGTCACAGCGATGTCGGCGCTGCGTGCCTGTGCTCGTGCATCCGCACCGTGTCGAAGCCCACCTCTTCCAACCATGCCAGGGCTGGCAAAGTGTGCTGTGCTTGGGCACAGTGCAGAGCACTCACACTGGTCGAACAAACTGGACTTTGGGGGTCAAACGTGTTTAGGCACGGTACAGATTGCCCAATGTGAGTGCGCCCTAAGTACATTAACTCAAACAGCTGGACTTGCTGGTAATGTAGGTTTAATCATGAGATAAATAACCAGTTGTAGCGCTTCCTCTTTCTGAGTTTGTCTACGATTCTGCTGCTAGATTTGTAAAGAAAATATATATTTTACCTTTTCCTCTGTCACGTTTATTTGAAAGATGTAATTCGTGGATACATTTTTAGGTAAGATATTTCATTAAGGATGCTGCGTAAAATGTAAATAGAATAGAATCATACACAAATCTACAGTGTTTTACATATTGGCGAATAGGGCTGTCACTTTTTCAAAAAATTTATAATTTAAAATGACTTGGTATGCGTTTGGACAAATTTGTGACTTTGCCATCCACGGTGTAGAACCCACACGCTGCTTCTCAGATGTTTTGGTGTCGCGATTGTCCGCTCAGGACGGCTCTGCTCGCCGTTGCTCTTCATTTTTGTAGCAAAACAACAGATTAGCATAGGCTTAGTTTACTAACAGGTCGATAGGGTATGCAATAGATCAAACTGATAGAGAAGTTTCAGAGCGCCCTCTGCCTGATCTCAAGGGAAACTACTTCAAATGGTCTGTTGCGCTTGTGGTGAGGCCGCAGCCTACAGGTCGAGCAGGTCATTACAGCTCGAATATAACCTTTTCACCTCACATTTGAACGAATATTCAAATTTCTAATAAAAAGTGACAGCTCTACAGGCGAACCTCACCTCATCTTTGGTGATAAACAGCTGAGCGTTTTGATGATGCACCTCATATACACAATCATGATGCACATCTGTTACCTGTGAGCCTGTTTATCTGTGGATTGTTGTGAAGAACAGAATACAATCATTTGAAAACAATCTGTTTCCTGAAAGTGTTCCTGAGCTCATGTAGTAATTATACAAAAAATGATTGTACAAATGAAGCAGTGAAGGTCGCCCCATCCTTTCTTATAAACCAATCATCATGTTCTCACCTGTTATCAATGAACCTGTTTACCTGTGGAATGTTCCAAACAGGTGTTGTTAAACATTCCACCACTTTCCCAGTCTGTTGTTGCTCCTGTCCCGACTTGTTTGAGACCTGCTGCTGCATCAAATTCAGAATAAGTATTTATACACAAAAATCACTGAAGTTAATGAGTTAAAAAATTAAAATATAGTGTTTTTGTACTGTTTTCACTGCACAATATGTCAGAAAGGATTAGCAAATGCTGCATTCAGTTTTGTTTATGTTTCAAGACAGCGTCTGCAACTTTTTTTCTGGAATCCAGTTTGTACAAAACAAGATGATAAAGATGAACTACTGAGTTTTTACCTCTCAGCCACCTTCAGTATCTGAATACTACTGACCATTTACTGCATTATTAATAAATAAATAAATAAAACTGATATCATTAATTTTTCTGCACTACTTATACTTTAAGCACATTTTGCTGTTAATATTTTTGTACTTTTACTTCATTAAGACTTTGAATGCAGGACTCATACATAAATATTTCTGAATTGCAGTATTGGCACTTTTTCTACTTCTCAAAACTTTTTACAGGAACTTATAAAATTATTGGTAGAATGTTGCAAAATCACAGGAAAAGAAGTGCAGATACTTTGACTTTTTTGAATCTGTGTCAGGCTTCAAAAGTCCCAGAAAGAAACTGAAGACGTCTTTTGCTCTTTTGTTTGCTCACATTTCACATTCCACAATCCCAGTTTGCAGCTTTTAGTATAAAAGAAATTAATCTCAGAGTCCAACTCGGGAATTTTTCATCACATGACAAAGCTCCGCCAGAGCCACAGAAATCTTGATGCAGCGGTTCTCACAGGCTGAGCAGCACAAACCATGACGTGTGAACTGACCTTTAAGAGTAAAACTGATGGAGTTCCCCTTTAAATGACGGCTTGTTTCCTGAGAGTTAGAACAGACACACCTCTGCCTCCGTGTGTCCCGTCTTTTCCTCCAAATGTCATCTATCAAGTTACAGAGGAGGCAAACACTCGATAGCAGATCACATCAAGATGTTCCCTCTGTGCAGATCAGAACACTCATGATTGATGTCACGGCTCACATCCCAAAATCTTAACCAACACTCAGGTTTCCATGAGTGTAAAGCGCCAGTGATCACTCAAGTTTGAGTCAAGATACATCGTGTGTTTTATCCGGTGGGAGTTAACTGGGACGTTGTCAGAATGATGTCAACCCTGTGAGGAAAACTGTGTGACTAATAAAGCAGATTGTGTTTTATGCTAAATTGAAAATGAGTCTTTGGACAGAAATCGTTGGGAGTGGCTCCCTCCTCCTCCGGTTCTGTCTTACTTTAATTTCCATTTTGTGGTTTTCAATGTTCGTCCGTGCCAGTTGGGTCATGCTGATATTAGAGCCAAAGATTAAGTCACCGTGCGAGTCACTTCACCAAATCACCACTTATTTTCCCATGAAATCATAGAGAATCTGCTGTAGCCGTGCAGGATGTTCAGGCTTTTTTTGCTGCACTTGTGAGATCCTCGCTGCTGCCTCACACATGCAATCAATCAATCAATCATTGACGGCACTCACAGCGTTTCAAATGATTTTTTTCAGAGTCATTTTAACAGCTGTGACTCTGTCCAGAGACAGTGTTCCACTTATTGAAGATCATGCACAGACCTCGCTGTGGGCAGATTCATCACTGATGTGCGTAACTGGACTGTTTCAGTGGTGGAAAGTTGGTACATCTACTCATGTGCTGCACTTATGTGCAGATTTGAGGTGCTTGTAGTTTAAGTATTTTGTTGTTTTTTGTTTTTTTTCTCTCTTGTTGCTCTGTTGTCTCCACTACGTTTATCTGACAACTATAATTAATAGTTAGTATTAAAATTTTAGATAAGACAAGATTTGATTATCTTATAAAAATCCGTACTAAACCAGTAGTTTCAAAACTTTCGGTTTGTAATTTTATTTAAAAAGCAACAACTCTTTGGGACTCTGTTACAGAAATGCGAAAACGGTCATGGATTCTTAGATTTATTTCCTCCATTTTCTCAAGATCTCAAGTTGATTGATCTCGTTATCTCGGGATGACAAAGCTCGTTTTCTCGTGATCTTAAGAAAACAGCCTGTTTCTTTTTTTTTTTACTTTTTAAAATAAATCTAATTTATTTATTAAATTATCTTTGTTATATCAACTTCCCGCTAAACCAGGGCTTCTTCCATAATCAAATGTGATTATCAAAGATGAAGTTAGACACACATTAATGCATCAGTAATAACAATATGATAATATATATCAGTCATAGAGGCCCAACTGTTTCTTTTTAAAGTATTTTTAAGTACAGAAGCATACTTTTATGATTTCTTTTTGTATTTTTGCTAAAGTAGAAATTTGAATGCAGCACATATGCTTGTAATGGAGTATTTTTACATAGTTGTAAGTAACATTTTCCACAACTACCATTTGAAAACTAATATAAAGATGACATCATATATTTAGTATTTGTGTGGACTGATTTCTAGTTTAAAATTGAAATACCTGAGTGCAGAACTCATTAGACTGAGACTTTATCGATGAGCTCACTCATGGTTTTAACATCAGACGTCTTCATTTACCAGAAATTCCTCCAAATATATTTAGTGCTGTGGTCAGCACTAATGAGAAATATCTTGGGCATGGCATCACTTTGCAGGACTCTGCTGTTTCCCAGCTCTTCAGCACAGAGCCTCCTCATTGTCCTCCGGTCACTGAAACACTCCCCGTGCTTGTAATTGTATAAACACAGCATCTGTTTCCCAGTCCACCCCCTACAGCCCAGAGTGCAGAGTGTATTGGATTCAGACAATGAGCCTCAGTCTGAAGAGTGGGAGTTCAGCATATTTATGCCATGATGTCTGAACCCCTGCAAATATGGACAGCATGGACTTTTACCTGAAAACACATGTGGCTCGAAAACTTTTCTGCTCAAGAAAGAAAAGTCAAGGCCGCCGTGTTTATGTCCCCAAACAATGAATCCTGCACTGGAATGACTGTTAGAAAAACAGACGGCTTTAGCAAAGAGTAAACCTTTTGCTAGCTGCGTTACTGGACAGACATGATGTGCACTACACAAACATAAAATTCAGAAAAGATAGACTTGTTTCTCATTAACACTTGTT
>JAPXVT010000001.1:35493137-35504663 GCA_029823135.1 Acanthurus reversus | reverse complement strand
ATTATGCTCTCTCCCTCACACACACACACACACACACATCATAACACACACAGATGCCAATTCTGTCCTTTCTCGCTGGCATCCATTTACATCCTAATGATGGAAGTAAATCCCCTCTGTGCGATCATGTGACCTTTCACCCCTTCTTGCGAGTCACTGTGGGCACATTCAGGTCGGTGCAGCCTATCTGCCACCAGACAGAGAGGAAGAGGGGCGGGCTGATGAGCAGGGATGCAGATGGGCATGGTGAGGAAGAGCGAGGTGGAATGAGAAATGAGAAGCAAATGGGTTATTAAGTAAAAGTGCAAGCTACTTAGAGACAAGGTGAGAGAATTTGAGCTGAACCAATTTGCTGTATTTTTTTTTTTTTCTTTTTTTGTTCCTGACCTCCTCACCGCCTGATGTGTTGCAGCAGCCTCTGGGCTACACGGGGACCAGCGGTGAAACTGTTTACTAGACTCACCAGCTCATTTCCTTTCGAGAGAACTGCTCGTGGCCCAGCCCCTCTCATGCCTGATACCGATTTCTCTCCTGCTGCTCACCGTTGTCTGTCTCTGCAGCTCGCTCCCCCTCTTGCCACAATGATCTCTGCCACAGCAGGCTGTGGTGCAGAGTAACCTGACTCTATTTTGAAACCCAAGTGGCCTTGTTATGACTTTCTGACTTGTGGAGAAAGTGATCTTGGCTTGGAGGCAGGAAGGGGACAAACTCTTTTCTGGGGAATTCAGACTTTGAATTTCATATAGTTCTGACTTTGTTATTGTTTCGGAATCACTTAATTGATGTTCCACCGCTGTTCTGTTTATGTTTTCTTGCCTAAGTGAGCTGGCTCTCCCTCTCTTACATAAGAGTTCTTCTTCTTTCCTCCTCTTTGTCTGTCCCTTTGCAGATAAAATTTGCTTGCGGTGCATTCGGTGGTTTTGAGTGAGCGGTTTTGAGTGTTGGTTGGGTACTTTGTGCTCCTAGCTTATGGGTTTGAGTTTGGTTCACCGCTTACATTGTTGTTAAGATTATCCCCACATCTTACTGGAAATATTACAATGCTGGCATCTCCTGCTGGTGTGTTTGGCTCAGACTTGTATATATTCCTTGAGATTCCCTTTGTTTGAATCCAATCCAGGACGTCTGTCGCATGTCTTCCCCTTTTGTCTTCCACTCATCTGTGTTCTTTTAATCTAAGTACTACATTGTAGAGCTGTATGATTTAGTGGAAATTAGTGTGATCGTAATATGATGAAAGCAAAATGGCATGCAAAAGAATATAGAATGAATGAATAATTTAGTTAAATACAACCCTGAAAGTTCCCAGAAATTGTACAATGCTGGAGGCAAATGCTTCACAATCAGTGCCATTTTACTCAGTGGGCACAACAAAGCACCCGCTAATCCATGCTAATACATGAGGGTCTAACATGTAAAATATCACAGTGCGCCAGCCTGTACCCCCTGTTGGTACGTCTCTATCCTGTGTGGTGTGATCAGTCAGTATGTTTACATGATGTTAGAGGAAGTTGATTTATTATGTAAGTCCAACTAAACTGGAGTTGTAGAATACATGTAAACATGTTAGAGTTAAATTTCTCAAAGTTGGACTAACACACTCAGATAATGTGGTTGGGGATTGATTTACTCTTGCATATATATGCCTCAGTAAGCCCCTAACTGGCCTAGGTGTTCTGCATATGATCTGTAGTTTTCTGCTTTGATCTATGATCTGAAAGTCGAACAGCATAAATTCGGAGAACAAAGTCGGGAAGAAATTAAGAATACCATAAGCACAAGGCACAAAGCACAAAGCACATTTGTACCACGAGTAAAAGTGTAGAAGAATATGTACGAAATGTATAGTGCTGTGTAATGGTCCGTGTTTTAACTGTTCGACATGGAACCCAGTTGCCTCTTGCTAACATGTTTGTGGCTTGTTTGGTTTGCGATGTAAAAGGTCAACCAGAAGAAGGTCCAATAGCAAACAGCTGAAACGGAACATATTGCAACTTACCTTTACAGAGTCGGACATATTTCCATCATGAAACAGACTACAATGGACCACTTCAAACAGGCAAAACCTGAAGAAAGTACTGGAGCACAGGAGTTTGACTCTGAAGAAGAAGCAGTGCGTGTGGAAACGTTAGTCCTTTGCACCTCAATAACTCTCCAAAAGTGGGGTTTTTTTGGGTTCTGACTGTTTGAGGTAGCCCATTGTATTCTGTCTTGTGATGAAAGGTCCTATTTTGTATACTTCCATCGATAAATCATTTCTCCCCTGTTTCTGTAGTCCAATTAAATGGCCAAATAGCTTGATCTAACTGTGCATGTAAACACACTGACTGACACTTTCGAGCATGCATTTTTCTTTGCACATGATTGTTGTCTACTGCCCCCACTTCCCTCATCCCTACCCCTAACTCTGTCTCTCCTCTGTCCTCCCCACCCTTGCCCAGGGGGCTCCATAAATATCATTTCATCCCGCGGAGCCGCTGACACACTGCAAAGGGCCTACGATAAATAATTCACTCCCCTGGTGCAAGGCAGGCAGACTCCCCTGCTTAGGAATTCAGGATGAGTGTGTGTATGTTGGGGTGGAGGGGCTTGTGGTGTTGGTGATGGTGATGGTGGGGGGTTGCAAGGTGGTGATAGTCTACACAGACATACTGTAAAGAGTCAACATTACCTCACAGTAACACACAAATCCCTTTATATGAAGAATTGAAATGATTTAGCAGAGGTAATAGGCAACATCAGTTCTTCAGCTTTGAGCTCCCCTCACTGCCTTATGGCCATGCAAACTAAAAAGTCTCCTCTCACTTATCACTTTATCTGTCCTCTTATCCTACACAAACAGAACTTCTCTCTTGGCCATATGTATCGTCACCCCCAGCCTGAAAACCCACTCTTTCTCTCTCCTCCTCCTTCTTCTTTTCTCCATCTTCCTTCACAACATGCCGATATAGGTTGATCTGGGCGATTGTGCACGGACCATCACCTGCCCCCTTAAAGTACCCACCCCCTGATTTATTGATGATGCCTGGGATTATTAATGCCAATCGCCTCCCCTCTGCTCACTCAGCTGGCATGAGCGACGAGCCTCACAGTTATCTGAGTGCTGAGAGGCTGAAGGAGGCAGACAGTGGAGAGACAGTAAGTGGGCTTTTGTGGACGCTTTGACTCAGTAGTGGGAAATCAACACCAGTCGGCGTCAGACAAATGCTAGCGTGAGTTGGCAAACACTGATGGACATTTTTCATTTTGGTGGTTAGAATTTTTTGCTTTAGGGGGATGCGAGATATTGTAAAGGAAGATAACTGACAGACTGAGAAGGAATGTAGTCACTAAGACAGTTTTCTGTCACGCTGTGAGATAAATACTAATATATTTGTGCGCATCTTCATGCCTGTGAGTTGTATCTCTAGCAGTATTTGCTCTGGACGCTAATCTGTCTTTTTAGCCACGCGTTCTCAACTTCACAAGCAGACTGGTTTGGGTTTTTTTTTCCTCTCCATAGTGTGTGAAGTCATATATTATGATTTTTGTACTTCAGTAAATGTATGGTCTTGCTGTATTTTTTCTGTTCTAGAAATCAAAGGTTAGTGAGTTTAATTTTGCTAAGAATTGACAAGTGTTCTTCCTGATGAAGAATCATGACAGCTGTGGATGGCTCGATGCTGTTTTGTCCCATCTGATACCGATATCAGTCCGATGCAGCCTTTTCCCCTCTTTTAAACAACAAAGCTATAGACACTGCATGTGTATAGAAGCACATTGCTGAACCTAGCCATTTGAATTAGTCATGTGACACATGCTGCTAGTCTGTATTGTGCTGACATATCTCTTCATGGTATGTAGCGCATAGTTTTGTTAAAGTTGCAGTAGATAACTTCTGCAAATGAGCTAGCAAGCCAATGTTAGCTATAGCATGAGAGTAGTTGAGAAGCAAATCTGCTGCAGCTGTTAATGCTGCTTAAATTCGTTTGTTGTCTCTCTCTCAGTTTGAACTGACACAAACGGTGGCAGGGAAAGTTGCAGCGGAGTAAACTGGTCAGTCTCAGCTTGAGTTTTTAGCTGACTCACGGTGTGGCTTGCAGACATTCTGTTGTTGGCAGAGGTGAGTCAGAGCACAGTGAGCTAATCAGCTCGCACCGACGTCACCTGTCGCTAAGAGGCGCAGCGTAGACCGGCAAATTCGGACAGAGTACAGAGAGCATCACTGAGTTTTCATTTTTCTGAAATACTGTCATCGTGGTGGCAAAAAAAATCTCATGGTAAAAACAGGGCTTATTGGAGATCAATTTAGCAGCGAATGGTGTAATTTTTCAACCACTATTACACTGTTTAATGAAGTTATACATCATAATGGAACAGTTAAGCCAAAAAGTTTTCTAGTTTCATTTTAAGCATCGATGGGAGAGTTTAGGCTAATAAAACAGATCGGATTATGCATTTTCCCCTCTCTGATATCTGATCCAGGGATTTTGGCCAATGCTGGACCGATACCGATACTGAATATTGGACCGGCTCATCCTTTAAGACAGCTACACAGCTTCATCAGCTCAGCCATACAAAGCCAAGGATACCAGTGTGGCCACTTACAGAGATGATTTATAGTCATTTCTGCAGGCAGGCCTGCTGCTTCAGATTTTGATTCTGTTACAGAAACCCTCGTTTGCTCAAGATCCTCACCACTCACTGACCCAGCTGTTTGTGCTAACAATAGTGTTTTCTTGTTCGTCTGAAGCAAGCCTGAGTGCTACTCCAATAACACACACACACAGACTTGCACTGTAGAGCCAATCAGGCTGTAGAGCTGCTGTAAACAAATGTGACAGTAGGAAGAACTGTCACGACTGTGGCTGCAGGAAGGCAGAGGCCACTAATGTTTAGCATCTCGTCTTCACCCTCCGCCCTCCACCCGTCCTAATGCATGCCAAGGAAGGAGCAGGAGTCTAGGATTTGATTAGCCTCAAGCTGCAACGTCTAATTGCCCCTTCCACCAAAGCCATATTGAAATGATTTATTCATCATCAAGCTCCAAACAGTCCCCTGTAATAGGCTGCCAGAAAATAGGATGCTCGATCCTTGCTCCCCTCCCGTGCACTATTGTCTCTGTCATAGGAGTGGATAATGGCTGTGATGTTTCCACTGCTAGCAGGATGTAGGTTGATGTTTACAGCTATAATAATTGTAGGCATTACTGTTGTTAAGCATTCTGTGTGTGTAAGAGGGCAGGCTATCTTGGCATAGTGGAGGGATGTTGCCTTTTGTGCTGCTGCTCTGCCTGCCTGCTTTATGCCATTGCGTCTGCAGCGACAATGAAGGATCCCAGACTGCATTAGACGCATTTCACTCCTGATAACTTCATTAGCATGTGTACATGTGTTTTTTAAGAAATTTGTATGGGTAAGGCATTTATCCTTGCCAGTCCTCAGCGGTTGATCTAAAGGCATATTACACACAGACACCATATACCTTCAGCTTTAAATAGACTGCTGGAGCCCCTTTGATCTGAAAGCTCGGAAAGTTTGTGAAAGACTTTCGTCTGAAAATGTTCTGAAAACTTCTAATCTCTCATTTCTCAGCATCTCAGCATCTGCCTGCTCTTATCCCTTATCCAAGAACACATTTCCACACCAGTGGGGCCACAATCGCTGTCGATCCCAAGCAGAAGAGCCTCTTATGTAGTTAAATATGCCTTTTAAAGTCCCTTTCAGCTTAGCTTTTGATCTTTAAGCATGAGCAGTCAATGATGTTGATTGTGGGTTAGTAATGGTGGACAGAAGGAGGTTTGACTGGCCAGCATGAGACTGATGCACCAAATTGGAGCTTTTATTATTGCAGTGCCTGTGTCTTAGATATCCACACTCTTTTCTGTTAACCCAGCCTTTGATAAAATCCCAGCAAGTCACATTGAAGCCCCACAAAAAACCTAACAGCCCCTCAGAGGATCAGTTTAACACCTAAGCAAATCGGCTTTCAACTGAGATGTATTAATATGTTATTGGCCACCGGCTAGCAGCAGGTTAAATATAGGCTGCTGATGGTGTGGGGCTATTTAGGTGACCCTGTTACTATTCAAAGGGAAACAAGAACCCGAGCACGTTGGCTCAGTTGACTTGCTTAGAACTGGTTCACATGTAGGCCAGTTTTGTGTCCTGTTGTGCACAAAGACTGGCCATATGTAGTGTCACAGGGTTGGCCAGCCTGGCAGCTTTTCTCATCCTGATGGCACCATAACCTAAGCTGTCTGCCTCAACCCTGGAGGCCAGCATGGATTGGAGTTCAGAGAAATGGCATGGGTTTGTCCCTCTCTTATTATCATCTGCTGCTGTTTCTCTCTGACCCCACTCTATCTGTCCGCAGTGCAGAATTCTGCTCCTGTAGGCCAGATTAATGCTATTCCACAGGCCTTGACTTAATCCTCAAAAAGGATTGTTCTAAGCCTTGACAAGGTAATATGGGCTAAACAGATTGCACTGGTGCACAATCAGAGCTACTGTAATGTGACGCTACAAATCTTGGTGTTATTGCATTAGCACATTATCCTGTAACCTTCACAGGTTTACTGATGGTGCTTCTATTGATTTGTATTTAGTTCTAACATTTTATTCTTAGACTGTTTGTTTGCTTTTTAAAAATTCTTTTAATGTAATTTACAGATAAATGTAGTCATATGTACTATCCCTTACAGTGAATCTCGTGAATGTGCTGACAAGGGCTGAGGATACCGGGGGTGATAAATGCTTATCAAACTGGAAGTGTCTCCCACCTTCCCATTACTGCCTGGAGAGGCTCCATCACCACTGTCTGAGCTGCCAAGTTTCATTATGAGTACAGAGGACATAGTAAAGGCAAGAGTGGGGAAGTAAAAAATAGTGTCTCTTACCTTGAAATAATGATATTATTGTTATTATTACTGAGGTTCTCGTGAACTACTGTGAAAGTTTAATGAACCTCGGGGTTAAGCAATACAATATTTACAACTGAATTGCGTCACAACTTATGTTGAAAGTATAAATATACCACCTTGACAATTAGGCATTTCATGGACCTTCTTAATGTGTAATGTGAATGTCTTTCTTAGGGCCCAAGCGATAAATTATTCTGCTGATATCATCAGCTTATATTGGCCTGTAGCAGATAAATCAGTATCGGCATATATGTTCTCCGATATATGCCATAATGAAACTATTTTTTAAGGCTGAAAAAAAGGTTAGTCTAGTGTTTTAAAATGGTGTAATTACATAGTTTGTCCAGCAGTGGTCACTTATTTAATAACTAAGTGAAGTGTCAACTGTTCAGTGCACTGTAGTTTGGAATAAACTGTGATATACCCCGCTGTCATGACCTATATTTAACGGTTCTGTCCTCAGAGATGGAGCTCATTGCTGACGTCACTGGAAACAACTCATGAAAAAAACTCATGGTTTACTGTATTTTTTGGACGGATATTTGTCATGACCCTCTCCCTGCATTGTTTTCAGCTAGCATGTGATGTCAGCAATGAGCTCCAGCCCTCAGGACTGCGCAGTTTGTCATAACAATGCTGTAGAAAATCATATATGATCACAAATGTCTCAATTATAACGCTTAATGTGCAAAAAAACCAAACTTCTCCTTTAATATCAGTATCAGCATCAGTCCTCTTTAAAAAGGTTTGTCCGTGTTTTTTTTTTTTGTATTTATACTGTTAATCGCTTCTTTTTGTGTAAAACCTTTGTTTTCCTGCTTTTGTAGCATCCTTACTGTGCTCCTTTTAAAAAAAATCAGGCTTGCTCTTCTTCCCTTTGAGCTTTGGGCAAGCAGGCTGAGGACTGAAAAAAGCAACTGATAACAGCCCTGGAAATGAGAAAATGAATGGTTTTACATAGACCATGAAATGTCCACCTAATGCATGCCATTTATTTATGTGTGATTAGTGTCAGCCTTTTTTTTACGTGCTGGTTTTATTTGGCTTGAAACAGGCTCGGAGAGATGAGGGCCAAATTGATTCTGAACGAGACATATCGGCTGGTTAATGAATCTGGTTAATTGACTGTGTAAGGGGCTGCCATAACAGTCAGACAGTTTAGAGCTGCAGCAGCCTGCAGAATCCTGCCGGGGCATCTGTGAGTACGTCACTCTGCTCCTATTGATTTTGGTCCTCTCTTTGAGCCATGACACCATCAAAATTATTGTAAGCAGAAAAGGATTATGACTGTGATGATGGAGGTCATTATTGCTCTATCGGGGGCATTGGGGTGTCTTGACACTCTTGTAAAGTGATTAGCCTCTTCACTGAGAGTGTAGAAGGGTCCCGTTGGGCTTTGCAACCCACTCTCCCCCTTCAGGGACTGGAGCTGACAGCTGTGTGTGACAGGTGGAGACAAAGAAACTTCCCAAAAACAGAGTGTGGACTGTTCTGCCTAGGAGACTCCTCCACTCTGCAGTTCTTCCATTGTTCCACTTCTTTCAGGTAAGGGTGGAAGAGTTTTGAAGAGCTTGTGGTTTTCACATCACAGACAATGAAACGTAGAGCCCCCGACTGCGCAGTGACAAAGAAATCCATGGTCCCTGTTCTTAAGCACAAATACGCCCACTCCTGCACAGACAGCTTGTGAAAATGGTGTCTAAGGCATCTCCCTAGATATTGGCATGGCTGTCCAGGAGCTGCCTCCTCCTCACAGCTCCTCCTCAGATCATCGCCACCTTACTGAGGAGATTTTATTGCCCCTCAATTCTCTAGATCTCAGAGACCCACTGAGATACAGAGCACCCCTCCCTGCACTCTTCCTAATCCTCTTTGTTCTTTGTTTGTTGTTGTTTCTTTCTTTCTTTCTTTGTGTGCTGCTAGGCTTATTCCCCCTGTGTGCATTAGACTCTGCTACTACCATTTTTTCTGCTGTATTTACTTGTCCTCGTCCAGTTCCTCCTCTCGTTCCTTTTCTTACTTTCCCTCCCACCTTGCTCGCTCCAGCTCAATAAGCAAACAAACCCACTTCCTCTTGACACTCGGCTCCGTCGCGGTGATTTGCTGTGCTTGTCAGGTCGAATATTGAGCGACATTGTGGCCCCTGTCAACAAAAGGAAGGCCCCGGAAACCAGAGGGGCGGCGTTATTTGTGCATAGGGTGGATTATCTCCCCCGCTCGCCATTCTGCCTTTTCTCATTGTCTGGCGTGTAACCGGCATGCAGAATACCGATGCCAGGATAGCTCCCATGTGACATCCACAAGGCACAATGCCTGCCATGCTTCACTTCACCAACTCACTTTGGTAAACTGGATATTACACACGTGGCATTTTCATAGAGACAGCCGTGTTCTGACCTGCTTTGCTGGTATCCTTGTCTCTCTAACCCTATGGACAATGTCCAACATCATTTTCTTGATTTAATTGGGTAAAAGGGGGGATTACAGGAGGGGGTCCCTGTGAATGTTTCCGAAGGTGACCTTGCTGGGACAGCGGTTAAGGATGTGCAGCCAATTGAATGTATGTTCCTGCATTTCCAAGTCCACATCCTTTCCTGCTTTCATTACTGCATGCTGAGTCCATGGCTATGTCTGTATCTGCCTGTGTTCTAAATTCAGCAAACGTAGGTTTTGTAATGTCTGATTGCCTGCATGTCTGTGTTTGTATGCATAATGCTGCCTCTCAGTCGGACAGGCAGTTTACAAAGAGAGCGTTCAAGCTGTGGAAAGACAAAGAACACACTCAGGTGAAAGACAGATTTTGAAATGGAGATGGGGTCTTGGCTGAAGGGAGAAAAGACAACCAGCTCACCCGTCCTCCTTGCCCTGATTACACCCCGCTGAGCTGCGGTTGGACATTGTAATCAATGGCGCAGCAGGTGCTTTAACCCTCATTGACACAGGTAGTGTGGCCTGTACACACATCACTATATGCAATTTGCTCTCAGACGCAACACTTTTGGACACAGAAATTAGACATGCACACCATACACACTGCCACCATGCACAGTGTTTGTTTTCCTGCGGGTAATGAGATGCAAATGATCATGCATGGGGAATTGGGGACCCCAAGCCACAGGAGAGGATGTAGGGGAAGGGGGAGGGATGTGACACTCGTGTTTGCATGGTGGGACATTCTTAGCCGGTAAACCCAGCAGACAAACAGATTTCACGGCAGGGAACACCACTATGTGTCAAAGGTGTCATGCCAAAATGGGATAGCACACCCGTCTATAGGTGGAAAAATGGGGAGGCATGGTGGCACTGGGTGCTGTCACACCTCACAACAATGGAGCGGGATAGCTGGGCCCCTGCTTCCCTGGTGGTATTAAGGATGTAGGTTAGAGTACAAAAAACCAGGAAAAGCTATGAGAGTCTTGGCAGTGGATGTACAGAGCAAGTAGAAGGCTTGTCACCATCTTTACTTGTAATACAGTAGCTTCAGGCTAACAGGTTGTGTTAAGTAGGATACTGGCTTTCTCTGTGCTGGTTTCCCCAAAGTAGAAGTGGGTGATGGAAGAGCGAGTAAAAAGGGCTGCAAGGAAGGCAAACACCATAAAATCAATGTAAATGTATGTAAATGTAACATGTTGTCTAAATGCAGGAGTTTGATTGCAGGCACCTTGCAATTGCATGGGAGCATGTACTGCAAAGCCAGGTGACGGTATAGTCCAGGTTTATTTTTAGGCTCCTGAATGAAACCAGCTGCTTCATGCCATTTTCCAGAATCAAAATCACAAAAAGAAGAGGCCCTGCACACCATCGAGAGCTTGCAATATAGAACTGGAGCTTTATTAAGAACGGACAGACATGTCGATCCGAATGGATGTTCCTTGAGTCCAATTCTCCAGACCTGAGGAAGATCAATTTGGATCAATACATTGGCTGTCCATACTTAATAAAGCTCTAGTTCTATATTGCAAGCTTTTGACGGTGTGCAGCACCTCTTCTTTTTGTGCTTTGTGACCTCTTTTGCCTTCTGCACCTGTTACCTAAGTCTTTTTTGAGTGTGCAGAAGTATTTTTTTCATCATCCAGAATCAAAATCAGAAATATTTTATCATATTTTGGGGGTGTAGAAATTGTGTTGCATACAAAAATAAGAGAAAGGCCTATAATATGTAAATATAAGCAAATAACCATAGATTATGAATGTTAAGTAGGCATATGTGTAGTGTAAATGGAAAATGCACAGTATAAATATAACAGTAAGTGTATTGCATTGTATATTAAATTATTGCTTGTTATTGCACAGTTATCGTAGAGTCGTGCAAGTCAAGATGTATATTAGGTCATGAGAAGCCATAGTTGCTGACAGGTTTCTTTAAAGCTCAGAGGACTAAATTGTGTTTGAACCAGTATAATATCAGACAGAATATCTGAGTAAAGTTTTATTTATTTATTTATTTATTTGTTGTTTTACTGAAACCTTGTAGTGAGTGATGAAATTGCAATGCTTGAGCTGACATTTCAGAATTTAAACTGAAGAAGGTGTAAGTGTTGACATGTTGAAAACCTTCTTTGTCTGCCCAAGTTTCTACACGCTGATCTTTGATTGTCAGTTGTGTTGGCTCACAAGTTAACTTC
>JAPXVT010000001.1:35454628-35465440 GCA_029823135.1 Acanthurus reversus | reverse complement strand
GGGGCAAGAGAATGCAATATTGTGTTTCATTAAAAAATCTATAGGATATCTCATTACAGCCACATGATTTTCTTTAGTGCCAGGGTTAGTGGGGACGGGGTGGAGCTGGTGGGTGGCAAGATGAATGTGCTTTCCTGTCTCAGATGACTATCTCATCTGTTGTTGTTCACAGAGAGAGGAGGAACTCGGCTCAATCTGCCCAGTATGTCGACTACTTCCTGGCCATGTTTGCCTACCGCTCGCTAATATTCCCACCATATCGGTCAAATTATCCCTTCACGGCAGGGGGAACTTCAATTTAAGAAATAACAGGGTCTGCAGTGGATTTGGGTAAATTTTAAAAAACCTTTTCAGTGTTTTATTATCTCATTTTTATTTACTTTTTACTGATGTTTTACACACTAGTTCACTTTCTATTAAACACACTGAGCAGGACTCACTGAGCATATAAGATTTTGAAAATGATCCTGCTCCCTTTTTCTGTTTTATTTAAATGACTCCTTAATATCTTGTAGGTTTTAAGGAGATGTGTATTTCCTCTCATCTTCATCCAGCGTCACATTAGAGTTTTTTAAAAGTGTTTAAATGAACAGTGTGTTGTGTTGTTTGTTTCCTGGCATGATTTTAAGTGCGTATTCTGTCTCAGCACCTGATGGTTTGCTTTAGAGTTCAATTTAAAGAGCATTTTACTCAAAAACAGCTGATCATGACGTCTGCTGCAGAAGTGAAAGTGTCTTAGCTGACTTTCGTCAACCACCACAAAAGGTTAGCCCATTTCTCAAACGCTGACATTCAGTGATGGTTTTAACCTTTAGTCCACCTGCTCCGTACGTAACCGTTTAGCCCAGAAAAAGCAAGATGTTTCTAGCTATTTCACTTTCTAATTATGCAGCATGAGGCGGTGTTTTTAGCCTCCTCTCACACTGAACCCACGCACCATCTCTAAACCAGCCCTCACAGCATGCTCGTCTGTGTTGCTGTCGTCTCAGCGGGCCAATCCTTCAACGTGGGCCCGTGGGGAGTCTGATAAGAGGGGGAATTTGAGCCTCAATCAGTGCTGGTTAATTATCACAACCAGGGGAGGTGAGAGAGGTTTCCCCGTCTAGCCAATCCCTCCTGGATCTCTGTCTCCCTCTCAGACACTCATCTGTTGGAAGCTCTGACAAGCATTCCCTTTCTCAAATGCTGTTTCCCTTTGTTAGAGTGTCCATGTGTTTATGGATTATCCAAGCCATTTTAATTTGTCTTCCATGATGAATGTAATCTTTATTTTATTATTTTTATTATTATTTTTAAATCAGCATCAGTGTTGCTCCTGTGATAACAGCAGTGTGTTGTAATCAGCATAAAGATGATGGCTTGCTCGTGGGGGAATGGGACATTTTTCATATTTACCCAGAAGACAAATGCGTGGATACCCTTCTGTCACTGCACATATAAATGAAATATTTAACATAAGCAGTAGCCTAGCATAGCCTAATTAGTTTGTTCCAGTAGGACTGAGTTTAAGTAGGAGTTATGTTTCTGTTAAGTCATTAATTTTATTATTAAGAACACATTCCATTACCTGTATAACCTATTTTGTGCACAGAAATGAAAAATGAATACAAATATGTGTTTTTTAGAAACATGGATTCTAAATGTAATTGTTGTATTAATGAAATTTTAATGCCAAGCTAGTAAGTGCCAAGCATGAATCACTCAGCATTAGAGGCTTTTTACTAGCTTTTCAGAGGAGCCATTTGTTTGCACGACAGTCAGCATGCTACTCAAACTGCATGTCGAGCTTCAGGAAACAGACCTGTGACTTTGACGAAGACTGAGCAAGAAAAAGTGGTCCAGCTCACCAAAGACTGACTCATTCTAGTAATTGTAATCTCTGATCATGACCTTTGTGCCAAAAACAATGAGTAATCTGCAAACCAAAAACTAATTTGAAGCTCAGCCAGTATGTGGGCACTTTGGAGCTTTTTGGAACGATTTGTTGAAGAATGCTTCAAGTAGATAATTTTTCCTTTCAGAATTTACCAGTGGCATTTAGTTTTTGTAGCTGTTTCAAGTGGAATTTTGGTAGGGGCTGCAGCAGGATTTCTTGAAGAGGTGAACTTGCCTTGAGTCTGTCACTGCAAACAAGAACCAGGGTCATAGTGTGTTATTGGGAAAGATGGATTATGCATTAAAAGCTGTTACACCGCTGCATGTCAGAACAAACGCTTTGCACGTCTATTTTGAGCGGCAGGTGCGTAGGAGGATGACAGTTAGATCAAAAGATGGCAAACAAATTCCTGCACACTGTCTCGTGTAATATATTGTATTGGGCAGCACGGTGGCTTAGTGGTTAGCTCTGTTGCCTCACAGAAAGAAGGTCCTGGGTTTCGACTCCCAGCTGGAACAGGACCTTTCTGTGTGGAGTTTGCATGTTCTCTCCATGTCTGCGTGGGTTTCCTCCGGGTGCTCCGGTTTCCTCCCACCATCAAAAACATGCATGTTAGGCACATTAGGTGAGGTTGGCCCAATGCGGCGGTGCACTCAGTCCCAGTGGCTCCGGACTAACCCTCCACTCTAACCTTGCAATTTGGTTGTACAATTCATTGTATAATAACAATAAAGCTGCTTTATCGTTATCTTTATTTGCATGTTTCGCTGCTCAAACTTCATCAGGCAAATGTCTTCAAAAAAGGTGAACCAAGTGTTCTTTTGTTCTGAATGTTATTGCATGTCACTGTTACTGAATAGTGAGAGTGAAATTTCTTTTTTTTATTGTTTATTTAGCAGAGAAAAAGCACAATACATGTTTTGTGCCAGATAAAGCTAAAAATCAGTTTTCATCTGAAGTCCCTGATGCGCATGTTCCCAAGAAAACAATTATATGAAATGGAAACCTTGTTCTGTGTACTAAACAGACAGTACATCATCATCAGTGCAAAAAAATGACCATTGAATCACTCCATCGCCTGTCTTGTAGCTCATTGACTACAGATCTAATTGTCCTTTAATCGTGTTTCAAACAGTGATAAAACAAAGGGAATAAAAATCCCTGTAGTTTGGTATTTTGCACATTCTGCCTGGTTGTTTGAAGTTTGATCTTTGGCCAGACTCTTGCCTGACTCATTTGCTAATCCTATTAACTGGCAAATCATTTGTGTGGGATCTATCTTCATCTGATTTAAAGAGTGACTGACATTTGAATTAGAACGACATTTTCTGGCAGCATTCAGTGAAACCAAAGCTGACGTCGTCGCAGTGACTCAGCCCCGCCTGTGACCCTGTCATGTTTTCTCCGGGCCTCCAGAGTTTTACAATGGCAGCGAGCAGACAGGATGACAGAGAACTGCGAGCCGAAAAAATTGGATCCTTTCCTCTTGTAATCTGCCAGCTGAGTGGGTGCCAGCGCAGGACAGCCAGTGTGCGCTCGGCGCCCCAATCATTTTGTCCATCCCTTTATGGCTTGGCCTCAACCCCCTCGTTTCATCAACTGCTGTGGGGAACGCTGAGAATACCAGAGTCAGTGGGTCGTGGTATCCCAGATCATAGCGAGCTCCCTCAGGCATGTCAGGGATTGTTCCTGGCATCAGCTGTTAAAAGAATACGTGAGTGGCCACACTAACTCTGATAAAGTTCTGTCACAAATTGCATTTCTCAGTCATCCACCTCCTCCTTTACTCCAGTTTGTCATTTGACTCCTAACCTTTACTTTGCCTTAATGCTTGTCCCTCCAGCCTGGTTTTTAGTCTTTTCTCAATCGTCGAGACTAATTTTTAAGTGTTGAACGCCTCTCACAGCCTTGAAAACACTAATCCTTGTCAACGAATGTGCCCCCTTCTCCTCTCTTTTCTATTACCCGGTAATAAAATAGGTGTCTCCACTCAAATCTTAACTTCTTTAATTCATTTTGAGTCAAGTGCCCAAATGTCAATTTTAACAAAATGAAAGGAAGTAAGCGAACCGTCTCAACTTGCAACCACTTTCTAATGGAATCCTTTAGGGGATATCTGTACTTGTCCTCTGATTAGAAAAGGACACTTTTTCCATTTTCCCTGAATAGATACATACCTCAAATAAAATAAGTTTGCTGCAGCTCCTTCTCTTGTTCTATTAAATACACCTCGTCCCTCCACATTTGCTCTCGAGATCGTTGTTATTTCCCTGAGGTGTTTCATGCTGACGGACTTCAGACGGGAGTTTGGAGAGATGGCAAGATGAAGGATTCTGCAGAGACAGAGACTCAGAACAGAGGTTTATAGATGAAATAGAGGAGGGCACAAGCGTGGGAGAGAAGCAGAGGCGACTATTTCCATCAGTGTCATTAAAGCGACCCTGATGCCGAGGGTTGGAGGACAAACAGTGGAGGGGTGGAAATAACGGAGAGGCGAATGAAGTGCTCAGGTTCATTACAAATTGCCATCCCTCCGCCTTCATCTTTACCTGTGTGAAGGTTTCCATTCATCCTTGATAGGCTGGTAATGATTTTGTGATCTTGGCTTGTTTACTTTTAAAGGTCGTACATCACAAATATCTAGTGACAACGTACGGCAGAAATACAGAGCAAAGAGAGTGAAAATCGTCTTCGTACATGATAATAAAAAACATCTTTGTTACCAGTTTCTAGTCATTGTGATTGGCTGTTAAATGTGTTTACTTTTCAGGATGTCAAGGATTTTCCTCATCTCTCAGTCTGAGCCACAGAACAGCCTCTGTTGTTTAAAGTGTGACTGGTTTTCAGAGTGGTCTGCTCTGTCTCAAGAGCGGCTTAGTGAGGAGGGTTGTCAATATGGCTGCTCTCAGGCAGTGGGTCAGTGAGGGAGGAGGCGTCCTGCTGAGCCAAGGCTAAAATAGTAGAGAACAGGGGGTTTTTGTGTGGAAAGCAGACCCTCACCCACTCCTCTTCACTGCCTTTTCTTGGATATTATACAACACGCTACGAGACTGTGTGCTCTGCTGCGGGATTTGTAAACTTTATGCACAAGGAAAAATGGTCCTTGTCATTCAGTTTATATTGCACAAGTGAGTTTTCACGTTACTGTTTTGTGAACATGCTACTTCAAGTTCACACACTCCTCACCCTGACAGAAAGCCCTGTAACATCTGAAAACATGCATTCAACGCTGGCTCAGGATGGAAAATACAGTGCTAGCTCCGTGTCTCTGTTCTGGGTGGGAGAGAGCGAGGCAGAATATCATGGCACCACCTTAAGCTGGGCGCCCAAACCTTTTATGACTGCTGAGCAAAGTGGATTTGGGACAGAGGTAACAGCCCATACTTATCAAGCGGACAACCTCATTTTCTAGCTCCGTGCTCTCCCATCCTTGGTTCTCACTGGTTGCCCGGTGTGGCGGGTCCTATTTTTCAAAAGCAAACGGGGGCTCCTGCACTGCTGGGCCAGAATGGATGAGACTTCCTACGCTGTAATGTGGTTTCTGACACCTCTTTCCCTTTTAACTCTGCTGCTGCTGCGTTGTTAAAAGCCTGCAGTGTTTCAGTGCTGATAAATTATGGCATAAAGACGCGTATGTGTGTTTTCCTTCGCATCTGTAGGAGACAATTTAAGGGGTAATTAATTTTATTCTGGTGTTCTTGTGTTACTTAGCAAAAGATAAGAGGATTGTTTAGCCCCATGCATGCTATTGATGAAAACATTACAAGACAAGAACGTTTCATATGAGAGCCAGAATTCCCTTTAGCTGTAAAATTTATCTCCTCCATCTTTTCATCATGTTCTGTTACAGCAAAGTTGGGTCAGATTTTTTCCCTGTGCTTTAATGATGTATGGGAACATGCGCTTTGTTGAGTTTTCTGTCAGTGAACACTTGAGAAAACTGCAGCAGCGCGCAGCTTGTTCTGTAGGTGTTCATTTGTGATTTCCTCCACGCCTGCACCTCACAACCTTGTTAGTTGCCAAAAGTCAACTTCTTCTTGGCTTTGACCCAAAAAGTTGAAGCCTGTCTTGTATCTGTGAGAGCTTTGCTGATTTGTAGTTTCTCTGTATAAAATCCAAATACAATGAATGGAACACAAAGAATGGTCACAGTTTGGAAGCTTTTTGGCAGCTTTCAGTCAAAATATTTGTTTAGTCTGCACGTAGTGGCTCCAGCATTGATTCCACTGTCCCGCCTTTGTAAGTTGTTGGAGTTTGGACCTGGGCTGGCGACTAACTGTGGCGTCATGGTCTCCCTTTCGTGTCTGTTGCTGTGTTTACTTGTCTGTCTGCTGCTTTCTGATATTGGCAGTATTACCAGAATTCTTGAGGGAAACGGCTCCAGGTTTAAATGTTTTAAAGAAGTTGTTAAAACAATTGTAAGTGTAGTTGATCACAAACCAGCCCCTCAGCCTGCCATCAACCCCTCACATCCCTCCAGTTTAGCATTACTCCAGTCCCATCATTTTCTTGTCCCCCAGCTCTGCTGCTGACCGAGGATGTTGTCTCGGCAGCTGAAAGCAGATGGTTTGCCATTTTGTTCCAAACTGGAGCTGAAGCTAAGCCCTACCCTACTGCTCCGACGACAGGGATAAAAAGCTGCTAAAGGCGGCTGTTTTGGCTCTGATACGATGCTGCAGGAACTTCAAGCCCATTCAGTTTTCTCCTCAGATAGAGAGCAGCTGAAGATGGTCTTTTGAGTGGAGACGAGCCAGGCTCAGGCCTGGAAGCTCTGCCCGACCAACACACCCACTGTTCCAGCAGCGTAAAGCAGAGATAATTAAGAATGCTGTGGTGCCTCTGGTCTGCAGGACTGACAAATTCCCCCCACTGCTCCTCCATCCTGCTCTTCCTCCATCTGCCATGTACGGCATCAGTAAAATACATTTGCTGCTGTTGTCACTTTCTGCCTAATATGAACCCCAGGCCGCTCTGAAATAATTGATTTTATGAAATCAACTGTTTACTTCAGTCTAATTTGGAACCACTCACTTAAATCTAAGAGCTGTATACAAAAAGGTGCTTATTTTATTACTTATTTCTGATTTTTCGCTTAAATCTCACACCCACTTTTGCCTGAAGGGTTTTTTAAAAATAAATATTGTATGTATGAGGGCAACAGAGATACATTTCTTCTTATTGTGTCTCTGGTGAAGGAGCCATGCTTATCCATCTGGTCTTGGTGCCTCAGTTAGTGACAAAGGTCACGCACTGTCCATAGAGATGGAGGGAGTTCCTGTCTGTTCTATCAGTGAGCTAGTACCGAGATGATTGCACAGCATAGTTATAATGCTAAGTTTTTTATTCCCTAAGTGAACAAGAAAAACGGTATTTTTTTTTTTTTATTCAGCAATTTTCTACAATTTGTTTGTGCTCATAAGAGAACTAAGTGCACGGAGGACAAGCAGCCATGTTGGCGCTGTAATGGACCACGCATCGCATTGCTTCTTTCTTTGGATCTCACGCAAGGGACTTGGCGCCGCAAGGTAGAGAAATTACCTCTTAGTAGTTAAATAGCCGATCCATCGACATTGCATCTCTCTCTCTCTCTCTCTCTCTCACCCCTTGTCTCCTCTTTTCTGTCTTCCTCTCTTTCTGTCTCTTTCTGCTCTCGCTCGCCCCTGGAGACTTGCCATTTCCTTGGAAGAGAGCAGGCATATTTTAAACTGCATTTAACATTCAGCCACTTATTTCACTCCATTCGCTGCATTATTAAAATACCTTCATACACTCTTAATTATTTTTCTAGCTCTCCTCCATCCCTGCAGAACTGATAATTGGTGTTATTTATCTAAACAATACCACTGTGTGACTCTTGGGGTAGGAGTGCTTGAATAATGGATGAGGACAAATGCAAAGCAATTGCACTTACTCTGACTTTGGCACTATCCATGTCAGTGCGATGTTACCATTTATGCTCGAGGAAAGGAAATGGCAACCGCGTTCCAGAGTGTTTACTCCTTTGCTGCACTCTCTACTTATAATAAAGCAAGACGTGATATTAACTTCCCAGAGAGGCTAGACTGGGTTAAATTTGTCAGTTCCTCTCGTCCAATTCCAGTGGGGCTTGTGGTTTCATAATGAAAAGCCTCTCGGAGTCTCGGGGATAGATTGAGGCACAGTTGCTGAAAAGACAGAATGGACAAGAAGATGTTTTGCTTTGGAGGCATTTCATTGAGTACACGGAGCACTCGGAGTCCCGTGGAGTCCTTTCATTTCAGCCACCAGCACATTTCACGAGAGTGACTTTTGAAATGTTCCGTTGATGGCGATGATGTCTTGGTAGATATGATTTTGCTGTTGTCATGTGGTTGAAGTGAAGCAGCAGTGATGGATTCCACGGTGAAAGTCGACATTTCAAACCTCAGCTTTAGATCATGATGAAGCTTTTTCAGATGCTTTTCACTTCCTCCACCAGTGTATGATAGACACATGCTTAGGGCTGCACAAATATTGCAAAATTGCAATATGACCTGCTGCATGTTTGTAATCTCAGGGAGCCACAATTATGTTTAAGGAGAAATGAGTGTGTTTAATTCAAATTTTGTGGTGCTGCAGTTGTTGGGTTGTCACGGCTGACACATCATATTCTGCAGACTCAAGAAAACATCTTTGTTTGGTGCAGATCCCTGCAAAAAATATATCATAATCATTTTATTAAGTCTGTCAATGAACATGAGAATAATGATGTAAAAATCGTTCCCCCTAATATCACAAATTTTATTTTATTATTTTTTATTTGACCTTTATTTAACCAGAAGGTCCCTCATGATTGAAATCTCTTTTCTGTGGGAGCCCTGGCCCAGACAGCAAAACCAGTTAAACAGAATTAAAACATACAGAGTAAAGATACAAGAATACATTAGAACCACATCATGTTACAATTGCAATATCAGTCCAAATAATCACAGTAAGAATTTTGTTCCCAAGATCATGCAGCCCTACACCTGTTGTAACTACAATAAAATCAAGAATATCAGCATGAGCATCAGCTGCAAACAGTACGGAACTGATTGGTTGTTTGAAAGCAACAAGATTCTCATTTGATTCTTTGTTTGACAATGATGACACCTGAAGTAGTCTCATTCTTAAACAAGACATTGTGTCTGACATCTGTTCTCTCCCGTTACCCCCTCAGGTTCAGCAGCGCAGCCCTTCAGCCCCTTCTGGTTCACAGTGGAGCCCCAGGACACGCTGGCCATTCGGGGCAACCCGGCACTGCTCAACTGCTCAGCCCACAGCGACGCAGCCACGACGGCACGCATAGAGTGGAAGAAAGACGGCACCTTCATGAGTCTGGTTTCGGACGAAAGACGACACATACTCCCCGATGGCTCGCTGTTCTTCTCCCATGTGGTCCACTCCAAGCACAATAAGCCCGACGAAGGCACCTACCAGTGTGTCGCCACCATTGACAATCTGGGATCCATTTCCAGCCGCACGGCCCGTCTCTCCGTAGCAGGTAAAGGTTGCCAGATTTATCTACCTAGTGAACTGATTGGTCAGTGCCTTATCCTGTATACGCTCCCTGAACACTGTGGTTAAAAACAGCACACAGTACACCTACACCAGTGTTTTCACTTGTGCTTGCTGATAAGAACGTTCTCTCAATCATGTGCCTGATTGATAGTGGATGTTTACAGAATGTGGCTGATTAAACAGTAAAAAACCCTGCCATGCCACAGTTCCTGAATATAATTGTGCGGATGTGTGTCAGAGATGGTCATAATATTAAGTGAGTAATAAAAGTGTTATATAAAATACATATTGTACAACATAAATGGTGCAGAGGTCAGACAAATCCCATTTTAAGAATGGTTAAACCCCTCTCGGTATTCTTTGTTGTTTCTTATTCTGTCAGTCTTTCGGAAACAATGTAGATTACGTCATATAAACTTTTTCTTTTTTAAACCATTTCCTTGATGTATTTGCTCCTCCAAGGCCATGCTGCAAATGCACAACAGAAAAGGTTGTATAGTTGATTTCCTTTGCTGATTGTCATTGAGTTGCTGAACCATTTATACTTTCTTTTCTGTAAATTCCTTCGCCTCCTGAATGCATTGCCCTTCTTGATAAATGCTTGTAAAAGGATCTGTTTTCCTTTTTTTTTGTACTAGTCCTACAGTGTGACCTTGTTCAGTTTGGGGAACAGCAAGTGACATGGGATTATGAGGTGTTTGGAGTCAAGTCGTGCCCCGAATTTCAATTTGCTGTGTGCTCTCTGCTCAGCGGCGTTTAAGATGCTCGAGAGAGGCCTCTTGTTGACAGTGGGATAGTACAGTATAAGCCTCTCGGATCCTGAGTGCCTGTGTGAAGTTACTCTTTGACAGTCATCTGTTTCTTTTCAAAGGCTTTTGAATTACAAGTTAATGAGGCAGTTTATTACCATTGCAGAGACTGAAAAGATTTTTCCTTCCTTTCTCAAAGAGTTCAGTTGTCTGACTGCATGTGTAATTTGATCTCTCAAACACTACTTATCTTGACAAAAGTCAGAAGTATACGTATTTACCTGCCTGCTGGCCAGCTTTCATTAAATTATGAGGGAGTTAAGTATTTAAAGATCTAATGAGGCATTTGAAAGTTCAAGTAAAACTTTTAACACGTGGAAGACCTCTGAGATTACATATTTACTTGTTTTCCCACAGCTGCTTCAACTATTTCTGAATCCATCAGCAAGACCAAGGGGGATATGTGCTCAGTCTAATTTGAAAAAAAAAAGGTTTAAAAAATTACCCTGTAATAGCTCGTGCTTTTGTAATTTCCAGCCTTCACACAGATTATCTTAATGTTGATGTGATAGTAGACCCTACAGTCGTCATGACAGTTCTCACTAGGGCCTGACCGATAAATCGGTTTGACACTGTTATTGACCGATATGGGCCTCTTGCAGATGTTTT
>JAPXVT010000001.1:35394009-35408717 GCA_029823135.1 Acanthurus reversus | reverse complement strand
TGATTTTTTTTGTGTGTGTGTGTGTCCATGTTTGTCAAGTGAGATTAGACAAACATATGAGCCTGTTGAATACTGTTAGTTGTTTTTGTATTGCTCCTTATCACAAAAACACAGACAGTAATGCCTTGTAAAACAAAAAAAAAGGCGGGGGGGGGTGTTTAAGACAACCCCACCGAAGCTTCGAGTCACATGCACATAAAAATAAACAGTTGCTGAATTGAAGGAACTATGTTTTGAGGTGTAAAAACTTTTGTCTCCACAGCTACTGGCTCCCCCCTCTCTCTCGCTTGACGTTTTTTGACCACGTAAACACAAATGTTCTCTTTGGAAGGGTGAATTACCTACACCTAGCACCTGTCACGTGTCCTATAGTGTTTCTAAACCCTGTTTCAACATGATTGGCCGTGAATGAGGTTTAAAAATGCAGTCTGACATCTACTAAAGTAAACACATGGTCCAATATCAACAACAACATTTGTAGAAGGTAGGGGCGGTCTCTGCTAATGGTGACAAGTCAAAAATAAAAATAGACCGCTATGGTCCTTTAATGTCTGGATTTAAGACTCTGGTCAATACTGTACAATACCTGACAGATGAAATAACAGACCTTTTATTTAATATCAGATAACAGAAAATGATATCTATTAGCAAAGCTGAAAATTCCACTTTAGTTTGTTTTATCGGTTGATTTATTATTGCAGTTAACATTGTCATCATGTAACTGCCAATGCAACCTCCTTATGTGAGGTACATAATGTGCACTGTAATGTTTTTTTTAATATATTAAATCTTTAAAGTCTGATATCCGTCCCAGAATTCCCCCTAACGTTGGTTAGACTGATTACTCAGCGTTCACTAATCATAGGAAAAGTATTTGAGTCAGAGTGGAGCTTCATGAGGTTTAATCTCAATGATTCAGCTGAGCTTTTTTCACCCTGGTGTGATTGAACATTAGTTGATTGGCAGCTTTAATACAAAAATATCAGTACTGAAATCAGCTGAGCCCAGATATGCTGAGCTATGTGGTGAGATACACTTAAAGAAGCTGTGTGCGTTGGCCCAGGCCAGGGAAGAGTCTTTAGCGGTGGCCTTATCTGTGAAGTGTGAGTTACCGTGGACCCGCTCTTGGCAGTGGATTTGAGAGCAGTCTGCTGATGAGAGGGGACAGAGACGCCAAATTGTCACTCAGCAAGTCTTCAGCATCATTTCCTGAGCACAGTTACAGCAGGCAAACTCGCATTCATAAATAGATAAACACACACTGAAACAAGCCCCTTTATTCATCTTTAGTCACACATATTTTTATCCAGTCATTTCGTCCTCAGACACAAACACACATTACCAAGGAGACAAACACAGGCAGCCCAAAAACTCAAGAGGCCCTCCATGGTAATAACACAGCATGATGTTCCTTTCATTGTAGACGGAGTGGCCTTCTTCCTCCTTTTTAAAAACAACTCTTCCTTCTTCCCTAATAAACCCAAGAATACCATTTGCAGTTTACACATTGTAAATTCTTTTTAATTGAAGCCGTTGTTTGTGATTGTTTCCAACGCGCCCCGCGAGTGTTGGTTTCAGATCAATGGCTTCAAACGCAGGAAATAATTATTTTGCGTTAAGATGAAAGTCAGGGTACAGCAGCACAAACAGCCCGTAGATCCAGCCTTTTTTAATTAGTGCTGTGTCTCCTGCTCTGCGTGGCAAATTAGCATCCACCATCGAGGATAAGTGATTGTGCTACACAGCCGTGTGTGGCCGATTGTGAGTGTGCATGAGCATTTGTGAGGTCGGAGGTGTGCAGGGGTTGCATTTTTTTGGCCCTTCCCACTTTTGAGAATCTGTCCTGAATATGGATTAGAAGATGTTGCGTCCAATGTGCTGTCATGTTTTTCAGCTCTGAGGATTGGACCAAACAGACATCTTTTTATAGTTGGAAGTTATTTTTGTTAACTTTTTGAGCTGCCGTGTTAAAGGTTTGTTATTTTAGTCTGGCTCAGTAAATTAAAACTTACTTTCAGATATTTTAAAAGTAAATGTAGAAGGAAATAAATATGTTAAATTAAATAATAGTAGGAGACTTTTCTCTCAAAGAAAATGCATTAAGATGCTCTTACTGCAGTTTGTATCTGAAAGGGGGATGGATTTTTTTTAGAAATTCAATGATAACTTTATTACTCATCTACCTTTCTAGTGTCACAGTTTAACCCCTTGAAGACTTTGTTTTAAATGTTAAGTTTGTGGGGTGCCCTGGTAGCTTAGTTTGTAGAGCAGCACCCCCATGTACGGAGGCTTTGTCCTCGCTGCAGGGTTCGATTCCACCCTGTGGGCCTTTGCTGCATGTCATTCCATCTCTCTCTCTCCTATTTTCTGTCTAGTCTTCAGCTGTCCTGTCATGAATAAAGCAAAAACCCCAAAAAATAATAAAAAAAAAATAAAAGTTGTGTGTGACACTTAATTTTAATGACTTATTAACAAAAACTCAAATTTCAAAAACATCTTCAAGTATTTATTAAGAGTTTCACACTCAGAGACTCAGCTTCCGTGTGGTTTGATCAGATTTTATTGACAATAACTTGAAGTTTGTCGCGCTACCCTTTTCCAGTTATTTCAAACCAGACAAAAGAAACACAGAAATCTCAAGCCAAATACACAAAACTATCGTAACTAAAGTTTGGCCCTACATCCGTCTCTTGTCTTGCAGGGATGCCCAGGTTCGCCAGCCAGCCATCGCAGGCCACTGTGCATGTCGGGGACAGCCAGGTGATGGCGTGTGAGGTCAACTCAGATCTGGTGCCCTTCACCCGGTGGGAGAAAGACCGACAGCCGCTGGATCTGAGCACCAGGCTGGTCCAGCTGCCGAGCGGGGCCCTGGTGATCAGTAATGCCTCTGAGGCTGATGCTGGCCTTTACCGCTGCCTGGTGGAGAATGTGGGGTCGTCCAAGTCCAGCGATGAGGCCCAGCTCCAGATTGTTGCAGGTAATTTGAGGAAATTTTTGTTTCAGTGGATGAAATGTTGCCCAGCAAAAATGCAGATGTTTTTTAGATTTTTGATAGTTCTAGGATTATGAAGGTTTATTTTCCGTCAAAAAATGATACTTATGTTGACTAAACTTCCATTGTTTTCTAATAGTGAAGCATTTTTTTCTGCTTGTCCTCCATTGTTCCTGTTAATCAAACTCTGTCACATCCTTGAGTGCAGTGTAATTATGTTTCCATTGTAGAAGCTGTTGCACAGTAAATTGAAATTAAAATGTAGTTCAGTGCGTCATTTGATTGCGGTGGAACATGGTGTCCTCTTTGCGTTGCTCATTACCTTCAGCATGAAGAAGTCTGTAGTGTAGTGAGAGATGGTTGAATGCCTGAAGGAGTGGCAGAACTCCCACTGGGCTTATCAGTGATGCTAACAGTAACTCAGTTGCAGCTCAAAAAGGGGCTGAATTCCATTGTGGCACATCTCGCCTCACCCCTCTATAAGTTTTATTTACTGAGTTGTTAAGCACCAGGCTCCTGGCAGCACAGAGAAGATATTAGAGGTCATAAATCACACTTCAACAAGACCCCAGTGGGGGTCTTTATCTTTGTATGTCTCCTACAAGAATGTGTGGTGGAGTGGCAAAAGGCTGCATGCAGGAGGAAAACTCATAAAGCCGGAGGAGGAAGTTGAGAGAAATGTTGTTTGGATGCTGCCAGATGTTGAAGCGAATGAACTACATATTTAGACTGAGTTGTAGAGCTGCCAGAGCATTTCAAAATCCAAGTAAAGTGAGCACGTCATGCAAGAGAGCCAGTAAATACGAATGGACTGGTCAAAGTTGTCATATTGACATTGATTCATGACATCAAGTCATGCATTGAATAACATGCAAAAAACCACTCCGACCTAAAAGCTGCTGGTAGCTGCCTTGGAGCGACAGCACAGTGAATTAAATTATTTCTCCAGTCAATAGCAAGCTAACATTCACTAGTAAAGATGAAAAGGTGGCAGATCATCCTTTCATTCATCATTCACTCCTCTGATAGTTTCTTTATTTGTGATGCATTTGCAAAGAAACATCACAAAGTCAGACTGTTACACTCTGCAAGCTTGTGCTGCGCCTGCTATACTGACAGGAAATGAAAGTAAAGGTAAAAACATAAAACCACACCATGGTATCATCTGTTAGATCAGGGGTTCCCAGACTTTGCCATACCCAAGTTGTTGTTGCAGAATTTCTTAAATTGTGGTTGTGGCTCTTTTGTAGCTGCTAAATTCTGATTGGCTTTTTTAAACTGAAAGATTGACATAGTAAAAGGGTCAGGAGATCTCCATATGCAGGAATTAATACTATTTAAAAAGACATATTACAGTGTTAAAACTATTGATAAAGTCAGTCTAACATCTGATCATTTGCTTAGTTATAGTTGATTTGCAAACTTAGCATCATAGGAAAAGCGGTTACATGACGTTAAAAACGAGCCGAAACTTGAAACCTTGAATGCAGGCATGCATGCACAGCACAGCAGCTGTGTTTATAGCTGTTTGGTTACTTCAAAGACAGCAAAGCAAGTCATTGTGAAGATAAAGTGACTTGGGTGTTTCCAGAGAGGTTTGATCAAACAGATTTGATACTTTTCTCTGTTTTCTCATAAATCCTGGTTTTACCTTTATAGATTTATGATCTAAGTGAAAGTCAGAGTGAACTATCCATGTGTGATGGTCCTGTATTGTTATGTTGTTTGGCTTGTATATCTTGTATATTTGTGATAAGGACCTTCCTGAAAATAAGATGGTTCATGTCAAGGTGTTATCCTTGTAATGAATTGAAATTAAATTGAAAGTTACACAAAGGATGAAGCTTTGCGGTGTTTGTCCTGGGGTCACACATGACCCTCTGTTTATCCTCCTTGGTCACTTAGTTGCAGTTGAGTCACATGGGTTCACTCTAATCTCCTGAAGAGCTGAGACTTCAGCTGCCTCAGACATCAACATGGAAATTATTCATCTGAACGTTCTTGGTTTTGGTGTCAGGAGCGACTGACCATCACACGATGTTCTTTTGAAGTTTTGAAGACGGTTGACAGATGTCACATAGAGGGTCTCTGCTCCGCTTCACTTGCTCACCTCGGCCTTAACCGCAGCCTGACCTCTGACCTTTTTGTCTCTCATTTTAGAAACTGGAGACGAGAGGAAGCTGGAGTTCCTGGTGCAGCCGGTGTCTGTGATCAAGGTGGTGGGCAACAGTGTGCTGCTGCCCTGCGCAGTCACTGGTTACCCTGCACCGCACATTCGCTGGATGTTTGGAGACAAGCTGCTAGAAGAAAGGTATGAACATGAATGTATTTTTTAAAATATATACTGTAGAAATGAAAGAAGCCTTAAAATGCTGCATGGGCTTTGTTTCCTCTCTTACTCATATTAAAACGTCTGTATAACACCTCATTCTAGCCAGCCACAGCCCACAAAATCACGTTTACACGTCAAACTTACCAATAGTTACTTAAAAGCTCATTATGTCTTGACTCTCACATGTTCTTAACTTCTAAAAAGCAACAAGACCATGATGTAGCACTCCTTTGTACCCTGGTGCCTCTGGCCAACAGAAGCAAGCCTTTTAGGCCGGGCACCTTCTCCCCAAGGTATTAATGCTATTTTGCCACCACTACCCAGTGAGCCCTGGGGGCCTGGACGTGCCAGTGGAGCCACTTCAGTTGGGATACGAGGCTGCAGGGTTGCCAGCTGAGGAGATGTCCACAAATTAAGAGCCGAGAGAGGGTGTCACAGCGCTTGTGCTCTCTCTCTTCTAACACTCATTAGCTCTGGCAGAACAGCTCAGATCACTTGCAGAGAATTGCATTGGACAATGGAAGTTTGATTCTCACAGATTAAGAAAGCACTTTGTTTACCTAACCCCTGTGTGCCAGTCCTGCAGAATAATAACTCTGGGGTCAACAGAAAGTAGCTGAAGTAGAGCTCATTCATCTAAATGCAGCTTCAGAATGGGATTTCTACCTTCAGTGGAATTAAATGTAGGTTCATCACATTGGTAACCACAAGGCTCCAGCGTGGCGAGGGCTAGAATATCATTAAACTTTCCAACCTTTCGTTCCAAGCGCAGCTCCACTTCTAAATGTCTTAAACACCAATGGAATTGTCTGTGAGTACCTCTGACCTCCAGTGGGAGCTGGATAAAAAGATACTCTACCTTGTATTAATTACAAAACACTATCCAGTGTGAAAACCCAGCCCACTCCCCCAGGGTGTCTTCGTTGATAATTAGCAAGCGTACTCTGAACAACCAAGGAAATCTCTGCGATATTGAATTGGACCTCCATGCTACTGCCTTCAGAGCAGAAATGGATTGTGTGGCGAATACATTACAGAGACCGCTCTTTTGATTTTAATATGACATTGACAATTAAAAAGAAAAGCAGTGGAGCTTTCTTTTATTTCTCCTTGAGAGTCTCCTCTCCCTCTCAGGCACTACATGAGAGATAGAAGAGCTGCTGTCAATTAGAAATTGGTGTTGCAGGCAGGGAAAGGGAGAAAGAAAGGGGGAAATCTGCAAAGAGTGTTTAATTGGTCTTTGGTGTTCAATGCAAACACGGCCTTACAAAAAAAAAGTGGCGATGCCAAAGCTGCAGACATGAAGTGAAAGTTTATGAAGATGCGTCAAAGCCACCATTTGAAGGCAGGCAGACTCACTGACGGCGCGGATTATCACAATAAGCTTCTGATGCTGATGCTTCAACTCAGTCATGTGTCTTGTTTTCTCCCTGTCGCTCTCTCAGTCTGTGTTCACAATAGCAGAAAGGCAGTTTTATCCCGAGCCAAAGATAATGGAAGTTATTTGAAATGAGTGCAACATGAATCTATGTATGGAAGTTTTACACAATGCTGCCTCTTCGCTGTCTAATTCTGCTCAGCAGTTCTTTGCGAGTTGTTTCACTAGCTGACTGACTCCTCTGAAGTACTTCAGGATTTTTTAAAGACATGATAAAATCCTTCAAATGTCTTTTCAAAATGTGCCATACAAAGGATTTCTGCTATTGCTTTGAAGAGTCTTATTAGTATGTTATTCATACCGTTTCTTTTGTATCACCTGTCCATATTGCCATGTAGGGCTTAACGGCTGCTGTAAAAGTCTTTGATGTCTGTGATGACAGATGGGGACGGAGCAAAGACGTGGAAATAGAAATTTAGAGCAGGTGGTAATCTAACTCTCCAAGTTGATCTCTTTCTGTGGAGATACTTATTCTAACTCATAAAAGTCAAGCATGCTGCGATCATACTGCTCAATGTTTTTGACTTTTGAATAGTGGCAGCATCAGATTAGAAAGACATGGTTATACGTTCCATATGTGACCTGGCAAAAACATGTTACAGTACATGTTGGATACAGTCAAACCACAGCTAACAGTCTTTTACATGCATGTGGGCGATTAAGATAAAGGTACAGGGATGACCTTAATTCTGACACCACCAACGATGAACGTAAACACAATGTAATGATAAAAAGTAAACCTGGAACCTTAATAATCACTCAGCAGGGAAGGAGAGCTGTGCTGTCTTCCTTCATTTTGTAGGTGGACAGCAGAGATAAGGTTTGCAGACAGGGACATCACACCCACAGCTGTGATTAATTTGTGCAATGTTTCAAACTCGAGGAGAATTGTGAAACGGTGACGAGGTTACTGATGTGAAATAAAACCAAATCCAACTTTAACTTTGCTGTGCTTATAGTTGTAAGTCAACATCTATCACCCAGCTGAAGACATGCTGTCTTTTTGTTGGGACACTGTGGGATGTTCCACTAACACTTATTTTCCTTTGATGTCCCTTCTTTGTGAGGTCAGACCTTGTTGATCGTGTTGATTTTGTCAAGTCTGATCAAAGCATTTCATCTCCATTTTATTATCTGAAAACCAATAACTGTTAGTGACTAATAATGAGATGTTTTGTGTGACCAAGTCAGATTAGTTGTCATAGAAAAGGGCAGCTCAGCGGTGAGCTATGGCGCCTTGCAGGTCTGAGGTTTGATTCCCACTTTGTGCAGGACATTTCCATGTAGAGTTTGCATGTTCTCCCCTGTGTGTGCATGGATTTCCTCAGGATGCCTTGGTTCCTCCATCCAAAAAAACAAAAAAAACAAAAAACATGTATGTTTAGCTGATCTCCTGTCAGTACCCTTGACCAGAACAGTTGCTTAAGCCCTGTTTCCACTGAGCCGTACAATTTGGTTTGGTATGGTACAGCATGCAGTTATTTGCGTTTCCATTGTCAAATGTTGGGAATGGTACCAAAATAATTCATATAGTCCTACTTTTTGGCACCCTTCTGTTGGGGTACCAGCACACTGATTCAGTACCAAAAGAGTGGAGCGAGACACACTGCAGTCTGTTGACTCCAAGCAGGCAAATAGCTGTTTCTGAGTGTCACTTAAGGACTTTAAATATATAATTTCAAGAAGTTTTTATATCTTTTTAAGTGGGAATGTAACCACGTAGATTCCTTATGTGTAGTTAGTTTGTCCAAATAAAGCCTGTTTGTAATGTTTCTTGAAGGTTTTGGACTTGCATGAAGCCGCTGCTCCTCGGGTGAAACCAGCCGATCATTTAACTGAGGAGCTGATGATCTGTGCAACTTTACAGAGATTAAACCCTGGCTGTCATGTTTCTGTAGCATTTAAAAAATAATGCAATTTCTTTAGGTTATTGAAAATAAATCCTTTAGATAAAATTTGTAATTGAAGCTTGAATGTAAGACAGATCAACGCTGCAGCCTCTGAGGCTCTGTATGTACCTGTTACTGTAAATAGATATATTAAAATGAATGTTTCAGTCTCATTTCATTTTATTTTACTCAGCTACATTACAGTGTGAATTTTTATCACAGCTATATTACAGACTAAGCAACATAATTTACTGAATCTCTGTCAGTTACATTATTTTTGTAGAAAAAAGTGCTTTAAGTGAAGAACTGAGTTGGGATTATTTAGTCAGATATGATGTCACAATGCTTATGTAGCTGCTATCGCCATCTGACATACGTATCCCCGCCTACCAAGTGAGGGTACGGTCAGCTGTGGAAACCCAAGTCAGATCAAGGTTTACTGTTCCGAAGAGCTCCATACTGTGCCGAACTGCTTGATGGAAACGGGGCTTTAGAACTGCACAGTTGTGCCCCACTGCAACTAGTATTTCGAAAAACTTAAATGTAGAAAAAAAAATTCTCTACATGGATCAATAAAAAGTAACTGTTTTTCATCTAATACCTGTTTTTCAATATATTTTTATAGTTTATCATACAGAGCAGAGTATATGTCGTTTTTCAGAGAGAAACAGGGTGAACCTCACTGTCTATTTTGCAGTCTCGTGAAAAATTCTTCAACAAACTCCCCACGGTATCGTAAATGAAAGATTGATATTGCAGTATGGCTTATTCTACTGTAACATTCTGTTTATGCATTCACCAGAGTCCCGATTTCTCCTCAAATTCATTTAGACTCAGAGAAAGTCTGTTGTCAATGACTCCAAGCTCTCCATTTATTCTGATTAAGCTCTGCAACACCATGACAGAATACGCAACACTTGAGGCTGCTTGGTCTACATGTTAAAAATACATTGTCAGCAAACACCCTGTGTGTCAGGCGCAGCATCCCCCAGGTGCCAGTATGGACGGAGAAGCAGGCCTCTGGATTTGTCACACACGCTGGTCCTGGTGACGCTCAAAAGGACTGTCATCTTTTGTTCTTGGGAGTATCACTTTATCACCTAATAGAATTCCCTGGCAGTCAATAAAAAGGATGAATTATGCATGTCGGCCAGCAGGGGAATTGGCAGAGCATGTAAATCACCCTCCTTCCAAAGCCTCCAAGCCGTCCGCCTCTTCTCCTCCTTGTCTCCTCACATTCATTTAAATATGATTGTGTATATATGCATTTACTTGTGTATGAAGGGAGATGGATGGTGTGGGAAATTTGTTTGCAATTGGACTGCAGCGTAACCCTCTCACACATATGTCTCACGAGCAAACACACACACACACCAGCTTATTCAGTCGGCTGTTTTCTGTAGAGAAGAACAGAAATGTGAAACAGGAATAGAAGAACACACACGTTACACACACTCGTGAAATGCCGACAAAAACCCTAGTTGCTTGCTATCAGGCGAGAGAGAGACAGGGAAAGAGAGAGAGCGATCTTACAGGAGAATGTACAAGGCCACAGACAGCCGAGAAGGACAGTAAGCGGAACGTCTTGAAAAGAAATCATAGGAACATTACGGCCACAGCTTCAGGACTTCTCAACCCCCCCTACTGAGAAAGGAAGGCCATGAGTATCCTGGAGGACAACAGCCACCCGGCACATGGTCTGTTCTTCCCTCAGGAAACCACGTAGAGAGCATCAGAGCGCAGAGCAGCCACCTCAAAGGCCGTTTTTGTTTAAGGACTGCAAGAGCAACAGCACGTGTTTGAAGTTTCATTTCATTTTTTAAACATGAACCTTGAACCTGTAAAAATGCATATGCACACTTGTTAATGGGAACTTTTATTGTCTATGACACAGTGTTTACTGTTTAAGAGAAAGAGATGTTGTTGGTTTGGCCTTAAGCTAAAATCCTGCTAAACACAGTCAAACCTCAAAATTTATACTTTATCTACTAGTCTTGACTAAAAACTGACAACATCAAAACATTGTAGAGTTTTGAAATCTTACATTTTGCCGCTGTTGTCAAATTCCACTTTTTTTTCCCGCTTCCTAACTGATGTTGAATACAGTATCTGATTACAAAAGGAGAAATGATCCAGAATTTCTATATATGGCTAAACTGAAGTTATAATTTCTTTTACAGTTGATTTGATGATACCTTTGACTCATACGGGTCGCAGAGTTGCTTGAAAGAACTCAGGTATCAAACACTGTGAGCAGCAAACGATAACAGTGGTTGTTAAAAAGTTGTTTTGAGAATAGGGTCAGATGATGTTCAAATCTGAGCGACTGTAAAGGTAATGTCATGTATCACCTGCTTTATTGTGAAACTGCAAATTCGCAACATGAGTGTTGCAGATGGAACTCGAGATGGATTGTAATGACGCATTTTTCTGTAACGATTTGTGGATTGTGAATTCTCTGGCCCTGACACACACACACACACACACACACACACACACACACACACACACACACACACACACAGAACAATCAGTTGTTCTCCTCTTTAAAAAGGCAGTGCGGCTGAGCAAATGCCACTGCCATTTAAGTTTTCGTCTGAGCAAACAATCCTTCAGACGCAATCATCCGTAAGTGTCTGTATTTTTGAGTAAAGTCGCAAAGTGACACTCAGACCTTTAACCCGCTTTGTTCTCTACATGCTTTTAAGTGCAGTTAAATCGTTAACACCCACACCATCAACTCCTGTCATAGATTTTTTTAATTCTCCGTTTTGGTTTTCAAACTAATTTTGAGACGTTCGGCACCGTTCTGCTCTTTCCATGTTGTTTCATACAGCACAGGGAAGAATAACCACTGCAATAAAAACACCTTTTAGCCTGTCAGAGATACAACCTATCAGTGTTAATGGCCTATGATTTTCCCTTGCTCCTCTCTTCAGAGTGACTATTACTGAGGTTAATGACAAATGTCCGCCTCGTGCTGAGCTTTTATGCATTGTGCAGCAGCAAATAATACAGATCATAGGCTGTTTTCTCATTGGAAAGCTTTGACTGAGCTGACAAACACAACAGATACTCAGACTACTTCTGCCTCGCTTATTGTTTAGGAGGATAAATGAAGGATAGTAGTTTCCTGTCATCTGGGTGTCAGAATGTGAGTATGTTAGTTAGTATACTCCCTGGCCACTTTACTAGGTACACCTGTGCCATCAAAAGCAATTCAGTACTCATGCTCCGCTCATGTTCTTCCTTCTGAAGCTTCAAAGGTCTTTACACACTGGATGCATTTTTGTCATTAATTTTGTCATATTTTTCACGTCAATAATATTTTTTGAACTGCTAATTGGTCCTGAGTACGGTTGTCATGATATTGGAATTTCAAACTTGATACCGATACGGAGGAAAATATTCGATACTCTTTACCATTTTTGGTACTTCATACTGAGGTAATCCAAAATTAACAGAAAGTAATCTAGTTTGCATTACTTTAATGTTGTGGTACTTGAGCTGGGCTACTGATGACACTTTTTCAACAGGTAATTAGTAACTGTACTCAAATACATTTGTTAAGTAATCCTCCAAACCCTGGCCAACTCTCACTAAAGATTTGTGTATGAGCTCCTTCAATAACTCTGGTATTTGATATTGTCGCAAGTGAGTATTGTATCCACAGTGTTTTAGTATCAACACTTATTTGATTATAGATACTTATGACAACCCTAGTTTTTACAGAATTATTTTATAACTTTAGAAGAAAGGCAGTAGGTATACTATCTATATCATGTGGAAAGGGTAACTGGTGATTCCTGTTGTGCTGAAGCTGGTGCTTTTTATTCTGTAAGTTGGTCCACATACTTACTGGTGCTTAGAATATCTTTGTGTGAGATCAGATCATCAAGTTTTTGTGGTCTGTATTTTTCAACCCTACATAAGAGAGCAGACACACATTCATCAATACTGTTATCAGCAATAAATACAGTTGCTCGCTAAATGATAATTACTTGCAATATACAGGGTTAGCAAGTACAGAACAATTCTAAATTATTTAAAAGAGTAACGGATTAACGACGTTTTAATAGCACAAAGTATCATTCTAACCTTACGTATACTGATCTAAACTACAGAAACGACTCTATCATTTTTTTTCTATTTTAAAACATTAACATACAGGTTTGTTTACATGTGCAATGTGTTTTGACTAAAGCTGGAGACTCTAAATAGTTGGGTGCCACATTTCAATTCAGTATGTTATAGTTTGCACCATGCAGTAATGTTAACACATCACACCAATGACAGCAGCATTTCTGTGCAAGTTAGTTAAAGTGGCAACAAGGCGATGCTTGTTGCTGTAAGTAGCCAATACTTAGGCCGTAATAAAGAGAAGCCGATATGGCATCAATTTCAGTGACGATCGTTTATTCATTTCGCAGCCATGAGGAATAGCTTCTTAAATATCAGAAAAGCTAGCATAATGGACTGATACCTAACATTACATACGGCGAAGTTAACTGCTAACAGTTAGCTCGAACACATAGTGGGCAGGTTAGCTAGCTAGCACTAGGTATCTTCACCTTTGTCTGAAAAATAATCGCTTGTAACTCACCATGGTAGATTTCTGGTCTGTAACGGCGCTTTATTTGCAGAGGCCATGTAGTCTTTAACTGTGTATCTGGCTTCAAGCAGGGCTAAGGCTTCCAATTTTAAGCAATTCCTCCTTACGTTTGGTGGTCGATGTTTGCCGCGCTCCACTACCGAACGTGCGTCAACGTCACGGCGTAGAACCAATAGCATGACTCTGTCGGGTTCCGAGGGGCGGGCTCTCCTCGACATGCATGCACACTGTAAGAAATGTGTGACATCAAAATTTTAGCAATTAAAAACACATTTGTATTTCAGATACGCTTGGACAAATCACACATAGTGCAGGTACAAATTATTGGCGCTCTGTAAATACATTTCTAGAGCTTTACTCCACACATCTGGTTTGATATGATGCTAAGTCTCTGCAGGGGGAAAAAATCTCATAAACATGTCACCAGTGCCCCCCACTGACTCATGAGAAATGACATAGCTGTGTGAACTTCAGATCCCCTTTGCATCCCTCCTGTCAAACTTTCAGAGAGAGCAAATAGTGACAATAAACAATTCAGTCTAATCCATCTGATGAACTTTTCATGTCACTGAGCCTTTTACAAGAGAATTTCGTAAATTCATTTCATAGTCTTCAGATCATTTGAACTGGATTTTGCTTTTACCCATTTGATAAAACACTTTCTCCACTGACTTGATATTTGCATTTATGTTAGGAAAATGTTTTTCATACAATTCTGTGCAACAAACAGTGTACCGTACCTGCATGTTTTTTCATACAGCAAAATATTTCACAAATGTGCAGGTAAGTTTTCTGGCATTTGACCTTGATATGAAGCAGTGTCTCAGTGCTTTATCACAGACTGGTGACATAAATTGTTTTCAGTTCCAATAGTTATTTTTTTATCCTGCTGGTATTCCAAGTTTTGGAAATTAGCTACATGAGCTCAATTTTTATTTTTAATTTTATTTTTTTATTTATTTATTGAACAGGTAGTGTCCTTCAGATTAAGATCTCTTTTGCAAAAGACAGATTTGAATAAAGAAGAAATAAGAACATAAGACAACAAACACAACCAGTTGCACAAAGTAGCAGAAGAAGAAGTCTACTCAGATCTTTCGCTATGTACTAGTGGCAATACAGCACTTGTTAAATAAAAGTCTTTCATTCAAAATTTCAAGAGTTTATTTTACTAAAAGTGAAAGTGCTCTTTCAGAATAGGTCTGCTGAATGAATAAAATACTTCACAGCAGACATCTTGAGGACCAACACAGGTGTGATGAGCGAATGGCTTTGTTCCATTAAGTGTCCCAGCGAGCCAGGTCCTTGAGTGAGCATGCACAGTACCAGGGCTCTGAAACAAGTTCACCTAAACTAAAGTAACCATCATTAATGTCAGTAAATTCACCTGCGCTTTTCCTGCTCCGACAACTCAAAATGTCCATCATGAACCCATCTGGTTATTA
>JAPXVT010000001.1:35283784-35295859 GCA_029823135.1 Acanthurus reversus | reverse complement strand
ACAGAGAAAAATAAGTGAACTCACAGTATCCAACGAGTATGTGCTAAGCTACTCATTATACAAACACACACACACACGGTTACTCCTTTCTGGTAGTAGTAGTAGTTAACAGTGATTGTGCTGAAAACTGTTCAACAAAATAACAGATTTCCTGTCTCAACTCAGTTCCCAGCTCCTCCCCAAAAGACGTGACAGTCGTGAGCAAAGAGAACAAACCTCGCACCATAATCGTCAACTGGCAGCCTCCATCTGAGGCCAACGGGAAGATCACAGGTGAGTCTCAAAGTCTCTTTTGTGTCTGACACATTTTGTGGTCTGGCAGATAAATCTAAACTCAGGTTTGCCCCTGGTGGTATTAATAAAGTTGACTGAACTGAACTGAACTGAACTGAAGGTTCAACCAGTACATGCCAATCAGATACCTGAGCGCAGCCTCCATTTCCATCCCATCACTGCAGGCTTTTTGCTAAAAGGAGATGTGAAGCAGTAAATAATATGAGTCCAACTTAGGGTGTGATCCATGATAGATTGTGCAGTTTGCTTTTAACCTAAGACGCACTAAAACATTGTATTCAGTCTCGTTTTGCACAGAATTAAAGCCACTGAACCACCATTTTTGTCTCTCTTTGTATTCAACCTTCTATGTTTCAGGCTACATCATCTACTACAGTACTGATGTGAATGCTGAAGTCCACGACTGGGTCATTGAACCAGTGGTGGGCAACCGCCTAACGCACCAGATCCAGGAGCTGACGCTGGACACCACCTACTACTTCAAGATCCAGGCTCGCAACTCAAAGGGCATGGGCCCCATGTCGGAGGCCGTGCATTTCCGCACGCCAAAGAGTACGTTTGAAAAACAAGACAAGATGGCAACCCGATAAGGACAAGCAGTCCTTTTTAATGTCAGCTTGGCTGTGTCTGTCTTCACTGTTCGGTTTTCTTACTGTTTCTTCTTTCCTCTTGTCGTGTCCTTTTTCCTCCTCTTCACAATCCTCAACTCTCGCTTTATTTCTGTGTCCCTCGCTGCTCTTTTCAGCTAACCTGTTTTTTGCTTTTTATTGTCTCTCCCTCCCTGCTCTCCTTTGGCCTGTAAAGCTGAGTCCTCAGACAAAATGGCTAATGACCAAGGTAAATTCCCCCTCCACTCTTTTATCTCTCACTGCTGACTCTGCACCTTGTGTATCTCTCTTTGTAAAGATTTCCATCCTCTGGGCTGATGAAAACTTGGGCTGCATGACCGGCAAAGTCTGTTTGTAATAGCAGATATTTTCAGATTACAAATGTTTGACGGAGGAACAAATGTGGCCGAAGCAGAGGTCATAAAAGAACTTAAACGAGGTTTCAGTGTAACATGTTTTTTTTTTTCTTTCCAGCCTCAAATGTTCTACCGAAGCCTGGGCCTCCAGGAAACCAGCATCCACAGGACTCTGGAACTGCAGTTGGTAAGATTTTCCCACCCACCTTTTTAAACAGTCCTGTTCAGCTGCATGTATCTTGCTATCAGTCACGCTACAGCAGCTAAAGATTTATTTGATTGTGTCCAGAAAGCTGGAACAAAAAAAAGGATGGAAATAAAGTCTCTTTTTTTTTCCGACTGCGTTTTGAAAACTACAATTTTGGGTTCCTATTTTCGTTGTAGTGACTCACCGGTGTTTTTAAATGCATCCAGTCTAATCCAGTCTTTCTTCTTCTCGAGGTAAATCAGGGGTGGGAGGCAACAGTGAAAATCACATCCTGGTCATTGTCATCATCATCTCAGTGGGAGCCTTCACCATCATCGTGGTGGTGGTGGGGGCCTTCCTGTGCACACGGCGCACCACCTCCCACCAGAAAAAGTAAGAAGCTCAGTCTCATTTTGACTGTTGTTGTTTTTTATCTAGCCTCCATAATATGTGTCCTTACTCTTCTTTCTTCTTCCTTCTTGCTCCTTCTCTCTACAAATACAACCGATTTTTCATGTTCTGTCCTGCAGAAAACGGGCGGCCTCAAAGTCCTCAAACGGCTCCCACAAATACAAGGGAAACTCCAAAGACCTGAAGCCGCCCGATCTCTGGATTCACCACGAGCGGCTGGAACTCAAACCCATGGACAAGTCGCCAGACCCCAACCCAGTCATGACCGAAACACCCATCCCCCGCACCTCGCAGGATATCACGCCGGCCGACAGCGGTCTGGACAGCAACCCCCACCTGCAGCAGCGGCGCAACTCCTACCGTGGTCAGTGTCGCCCGAGGGGGAAGACTAAAAATGTGATGTTATGGGAAAGAGATCAAAGTGAAATGTCACTCTTACTGCCTGAGCTTACATGCATAATAATTAACTGAGCAAACTTCTAGAGTTTGGCTGGCTGACAGGAGAGTAAATTTTGGAAGCAAGGCTAAGAAAACAGTTGGATGTTTCAGGCAGGAAATGTGTCAATCCCCTCAGGACTGCCTCCACGAGGAGTCTTGGAGATTTTTGTGGTGTCTTTGTTTCACAAGTCAACGCTTGCTGTTGGTTTTTCTGTGAATATCACGTGAAACATTTCATGCTTTTCATACATTATGCCCATTACTTGTCATGATTGCAGTGCTGCAAGCACACTCTGCCAATACCACAGCTCTCTGCAAGCACAATAAATCTATCCACTATAATTAGTTCATAACAGAAGAATGCTGAGTGTGGCGTTTAGAAATGCAATCAAAACCACAATGATATAAAATTGATCGAGGAACCTGAGGTCCGCAGATGAATCATTCACAGCAAAGAACACAAGAGTAGCGGCTCTTTCTGATTGGCTGGTTTCCACCGTACCTTTTAGGCCACGAATCAGAGGACAGCATGTCAACACTAGCAGGCCGACGAGGGATGAGGCCTAAAATGATGATGCCTTTTGACGCACAGCCTCCTCAGCGTAAGTGTGTGAGAGTGTGGGTGATAAGTAGAACAACTTTGGAAATTAAAGCACAAAATTACAAATTATCTTTGCCAATTTATCTCTGCTAAAGTCCATTTAATTTTTCCCCAAAAATGTTAATAAATGTTTTTCTGAATTTGACCACAGACAAGAGAATTTTAAGAATGTTAAAGTATGCTTAAAAATCTGCATGTGTGTGTATCTCACTAGCGATACTTTCATGTCCTTCATCATTACAGCTGGTTTAACATCTCGCCCTGTGTGTGTGTATTTGTGTGTGTGTGTCCATTTCCATTCACAGCTGTGATTAGTGCTCACCCCATCCATTCCCTTGATAACCATCACCACCATTATCACATGGGCAGCCTGGCGTCGCCGACACGCAGCTACCTCTACCACCAGGGCAGCGGGCACTCACGCCCGCACGCCTGCGCCACCCCCATCTCCCATCTAGACAGGGTGGACTCTACAGGTGAGACACTGCCACCTGCTGGACAGCAGGAGCAGTGCAGAGGAGGGCAGGGCAGTGGGAGCTGGTCATATTCATTCATTGATTTGCCATCTGCTCATCCATTCACATGCAGCTGTGCTCTTTGTGTTACTAACCCTCCTCTCTGACCCAAGTGCCTTAGGATTTTTTTTAACTAATGTTCTTTTTGTTCTCTTCCACTTTTACTAAAATAAACTGGATTTTTTTTCACCAGCAGTGCAGTCAGATTTGCCCGTGACTTCAAGTAAAAACAGTTTTCTGGTTGCAGCTTCAGATACACATACGTGAATTATTCAAATTTCATTTACAGTTTTCAATTTAAATGTGCAGATAGACATGAATCAATACTTCGACATGTTACACAACTATTTTTTCATCAGTGGCTGCTGATCTCTAACCAATGGCTTGCGCTGCAACTGTCACTTCTCTCTCCTATTAAGCTGTCTGTTGATTATTTTCTCCGTCGATCACTTGATCAAATTTTTCCAGAACCTCAGATGAAGTAGTGAAATATCTTGTTTTGTCCAAACCTCACAAATTTTCAGTTTTGAATCACAGAAGACCAAAAAATTACAAATATTTGTATAATTTATATTATTTTTTAAAAAGCTGAAACCAATGAATTTTGGCAGATTTCTTTCAAGAACGACTGAATGTTCAAGAAATTTGACAAGTCTCTATTGATTAATTGTTGTCTAATCTTTCTAGCTTCAGTGCATTGTACTTTTTTACATACAGTGTAATAAACCTTATTATAAAGATTATACAAGAAGTTTTTTGGTATCAGAAATAATTAACTGTAATCCAGTGTGTTGAAAAGGACATTAAATGTATGAAGTGGGTTAGAAATCCGTGTAAACCCGTCTGCTCGTTGTCTCTTCAGAATCCGTGAGGAACACCCCCAGTTCAGAGCCCCTCCCTCCAGCCACAGCCTCCTCTCAGGCCTCCTGCCCCTCAGAGATCCTGGCTGACCCCGAGGGGAGCTACCACGGCTCCACCACCACAGAGGAGGAGCCCAGCTACTCCAGCAACCTGCCCCCCCACCGCTCGGCCCACCCGCACGCCCACGCCCACCCGCTCAAGAGCTTCGCTGTACCTGCAATCCCGGCCACAAGCCATCCATCATACGAGTCGCCTGCCCTGCCCAGCACCCCCCTGCTGGCTCAGACCGGTGAGCAGAAACACACACACACACACACACACACACACACACACACACACACACACACAGCTCAGGTCAGCTCAGACTACAAGACTGCCGACTGTCAGGCCAGCTGTTCAGTGTGTGACGGGCAAAGAGCGAGAACCTCAGATAAAATAGATTGATGATGCACTCTGTGATAATTATTCATTAGAGTTCGGACTGATAAAGGTATATTCATATCTTAAATCATCCAACCTTAATCAAGAATTTGATTAATTGATAATTTACTATAGATTCAGTTCAGGGCTGGGATCATTACATTAAAAGCTGCAGATTTGTATTACTTTTGTGGTTTATTACGTTTGTGAGCTGTTATTACGTTGGTGGGTGTTACAATGGACTGTTGCAATTTTGAAATCAAAGGGGGTGTAATATTTGTTCAAGGAGAAATGTGTGTGTCAGAATACAATTTAATTGAAATATTGTGGTGCTGCAGATTTGTCCTGGCCTCCACTTCATATTCTGCAGACTTTAAAAAAAAAACTTTGTTCAGTACAGATTCCTGCGTAAATCACACCACACTCGTTTTAAATATTTTTCAATAAAAAAGGAAAAAAATTATATCAAAATTATTGTTGCTTTTTATATCAAAAATTGTATCGCTACCGCAATATCAGTCCAAAAAAATTGTACTTATTTTTACAAAATTGTGCAGCCCTAATTAGACCATTCTTGCAGAGCTGACCTGAGATCATTTTATAAAATGTTATCGTGTTGCCTGGAAGTGCACAACTGATCACGAGAGCCTGCACATGCAAGTTAAATGTATCGCCTTTTCCGTTTTGCCACCTCAGCTGTTGACACATTTAATCTCTGCCAGCTTAATCCACTTCATTATGCTTAATCCACCAATTTCACACACACACACACATGGTGTTGGCGGTGGCAGGTTCACTCACAGCGAGACGTTGATCAACAGCTCACACGCACGTAAGCACATTCACAGAAACCGAGTGAAAGATTGACCTGCCCTGCAGTGTTAGAGAGCAGCTTATTATGAAAGAGCATTTTCTACATTCCACACTCGTCACCTAAAACCTGCTGTTTACCATTCAGTGCAGTGGGAGCTGTCCATCCAGCCACTCACTGCGCGAATGCGTGTGCGTTTACTGTCGATTGGCCCATCTAATCTCGCTCTTCAGGCTTTGAGTGAACATGTCAAGACCTTACTCGGTTGTGTATATGTGTGTGTATTTCTGTGTAAGTGTGACAGCTTGTCATGTTATCCAGGTGCTTCTGCTAAGCTTAGTGTTGACATTATCAGCAGGAGAGACGTTTGGCTTTGAGGAAATGGGAAAATGGGGATAAGAAAACCTACTATGTTGTAATTTTGGAAAAATCGGAATCAGATAACGTAAATGCTCATTGTCAGTGTTTTTCAAGTCGATATTCCAGCAAGTATGACCAGTCAGAATGGTGGCAGACTCAGGATGTTTGAGGGGCATGGGCGAAAATATTAAAAAGGACACTTGTATGCTGTGGGGCACCAGCGTGCAAAAAGTTGTTGGGCGCCCTAGAACACAATTCATCATGTTATACCTGCCACAGGGGCATGGAAGAGGGCACTTTCAAGGTGTTTTTTTTTTTTTTTTTCCTTATTTTAGGGCACCAGGGGGATGGGGGAATGGGGTGTTTGTAGATAGTTTAGGGGGTTGTTGGTTTAATCCTAACCCCTAACCCCCCCCGAGTTTGCCAGTGAGTCAGAATATAACGTTAACTAATGTTAGATAGTAACTGAATGTATTAAGATTTTTTTTTCTTTCTCTTACAGTTTTTCCCTTTGTCCATTTAGGTTGTGAAGGACCTTTTACTCACCAGTTTCATTCTAAATATTTTACACACAGTGACTCCACTAGACAAACATTTTGCAACTTATCCATGATGACCGAACGACACCGCCTCCACAGGTTTAGAACAACTCACATCAGAACCAGTTTTCCAAAACACTTATTTGGAAGCATAAAGGAAAGTAAAACTTAGAATTTCTTTTTTTGTAAGCTTCTATTGAAGTGCAGTTAATGAAGTTGATTGCATTGCAAAGATGCTTCTGCGACTAAAACTTGAGTTTATCTATTTAAATCTTAATTCACAAATGAAGACTGAAACTGAATAACCGTCATTTGCTCATGTTATAAGCAGGTAAATTACTTAAAGATGAACCAGGAAGTAGCTGTGTAGTGCAACGGACCAATACAGCAACTTCATAATAGAACAATAGGTTCATTCAAACTAATGTGTATTTGACTTGCCAGCTGTGAGCCAAGCAGACAGACAGCTGGCTGGTGTAAGCTGAAGATGGAAGTGACAGTCAAAAGGATGCAGGTGTCACAGAGGTAAAGAAATCTAAGGTTTCAGAGTCAAATTCTCATATCCTTGCTGTGACCTCGCTTTGCAGATCATGGCCTTTGAACCTGGCCTTGAGGAAGTGAGCCGCACCTGTTCCAGAAAAGCAAAGTTCCCAGACATTTTTTTTTAACCAAAGGTGTGCTCACCTGCATTCTCTGCATTGTTACTTGCACCTACATCAATCTGCTCACACGAGGGATGTGCACAATTGGTTGGCTAGTTAATCTTGCTAGTTTCAGCTTGTGGACACTCAAAATACTTACAAGTAAAATTTATTATTATTTAATTACGTACTTCTAAACATTTAAATGAAAGGAAAATTGGCAGCATCCATGAATGGCACAAAGTTCCACATATCTCAGTGGCATTTAAAATGTGATTTTGTTAACAGAAATATATGCAATATTTTTTCTGGCAATTATTTAACCTTACAAATTAATTTTTACTCAAATCTGACAATAACAGGATCACCCTGATAGCTCAGTTGGTAGAGGAGCACCCCATGCACAGAGGCTGTGTCCTCGCTACAGTGTCCCCAATGGTTTTGTTTCCACCCTGTGGCCCTTTGCTGCATGTCATTCCCACTCTCTCTCCCTCATTTCCTGTCCAATTCTTCAGTTGTCAATAAAGGTAAAAAAAAAAAAAACCCAAACAATATCTTAAAACAATGACTATAACTACTGTTTTCTTACTTGAAGCCTGGTCAAAATGTCAAAGTTTAATCTTCTGTAAATCTGGACACCAGTCTGTAGGAACATCTCAAGCTTATATTAAAATCTGTCAGCCTGCCGGCGTACCGTCCCTCTTCCCTCATACAAATTAACACAGCACAGTGTGAGACGGTGAGACAAGAATGATGCATAAGGAGAGACATCTGCCCACACTTTAGCATCATGTTGCAAAAGCCACTAATCCGGTTGCACCTTCACTGCTGTAAATCAGTCTTGTGTTTATTGTTTTGATTTACTGGAGTCAAAAGGGCAAATGCAGCATTAAATTAGGCATGTGGGAAAGAAATCTTCTGAATGCTTTAGACCTAACCTTCCACTGAATAATGTGTAATCATTTCAGCTCCAGAGTTTGAGACATATTGTCTGATTATGAAGTACACTTTGCACTAAAGATTCACGACGAGACGAAATGGTTGCAGGAAAAGTTGCAGTGGTGTAACCTGGTCTGTCTCAGCTTGACTCAAGCAGGCTGATGTTGTGCCTGCAGCTCAACTTGTTAAGTTGCCAGAGGCCAGTTCTGGAATGTAAGGCACGTCACTTGTTATAACAGCCAATTAGCTTGGAGTGACGTCACCTGTAGCTAGGAAGCACAGGGTTATCAAGAGACGTTCCTTTAGGGAAACGCTGTCTCGATAGTTGGTGTTTTTTTCTGCTTATTAGAGATGGCACCAACTCCTCTAAATGTCGTAAGTGCTCCTGGAATAAATTTGAGAAATTTACAAAAGAGGGGAGATCTTCTGTTTAACGTTCTACGTACCTCATGCGTACTGCTCTAAATACTCAACGCTCTTGTATTTTTTTGTTTTTGCTATTTCCTCAGCACTAAAACTGCAACTGCAGCAAGTAATTCACTATCAATATCTTCTTTCATGTTTTCAGTCACCACAGATGATTGTTATCTGCTAAAAATCCTGAAAAGCTGGCAGTTAACAGCAGAAGTGCAGTGAGTTGTTGCTATGGAAACAATACACTGTGTCATCTAGTTGCAGCAGTGTAAACGAACAGGTTTCAGAGTGTTGCAGACCGTCATGTTGCAAGTGGTTGCAAGTCTCATCTTGTCTCATCGTGAATGTTTGGTGTAAATTGGCCCCAAGAATGAGAGTATGAAATGTGTCTTTCATTTTTACGTTGTCACAGTTTTTGTATCCTTTTTTTATATTAAATATGATAAAATTATGATATTATAATATAATATTAAATATATATCTATGTGAAGAGCAAAACACACCGGTGACATGTAACTTAATCATTAATCATTAAAACAACGGTGTCTATTGTCTTCTACTGTATCTAAGCCGACATATCGGCAGCATCATTACGCTGGCGTGCATTGACACTCAAAACATACCTCTGTCCTATTTACCAGCGTGGATGTGTGTAAACACAGATTGAGTTTAAAGTTGCCATATCATATGTAACATTTGAGCATCAGCCACAGTATAATTTGTACTTGGAATTCAAATTAGTACTGTGTACTTTATGTACAGGGTTGATGTATGGTTAAATTATAGGTTCAGACCATATAGGACCTGTGCCTTATAGACACTGCACTTATGTATATTTTTACCCATCAATTAAGATTGTACAAAATGATTTGAAGCACATTCAACCACATTATTTTGACCAACTGCACTTTTATTTCTCCTACAATGCTACACAGAGCACCTTAAATCACATCAGGCTCTCTAATTCTGCATCTTGTCCATTTCTCCGACTAGCAGTTTTCTGTTTCTTGTTTGTTGTCTTGATATGATTATTTATTAGTTTTGTAGTTTGACACTGTGCATGACACCGTTTATGAGCAATTCATTCTCACAGCCGTGTGTGTGTGTTTTCTTTTTGCTCAGCAGTTATATGTGAGCAGGTGTGAAAAGGTCAGAGTGCGAGCTCAGAGGTGATGGAGAGGTGAAAGACAGAGAAAAGGGTGAGAAACAGAGGTTCTCAGTGGAAGTGGATGTTCCTGTGCTCCAGGGCTCTGTGTGTGTGTGTGTGTGTGTGTGTGTGTGTGTGTGTAGGCGTGCATGCCCAGGGCAGAGTATTAGTAACAGGATACGAGTGCAGCAGAAAGTTGGAAACTTGTACCTCCTTATCTAGAGGGCAAGTGAGTCTGTGTGTGTCGTTTTTCTCATACATACCTGATCACAATGATAAGATCCACCCATCGTGCGTGTGTGTGTGTGTGTTGTGTGTGTGTGAGAGGCTCAACTTTCTGTAAAGTCCCCCTGTTGCTCACAGGCAGGGTGAGGCAGGATTAAACTCTAATTTCAGCTCTTTTCCCCTAAAACTGATGCAGTACAGTGGACAATGAAGACCTCTAGACCTTAAATTAAAGGGTTAATGAAATCAAGAGCATTTGCTGATACAACAATACCCAGAATACAGTATACTAGGTTGGTCTTATTGACATATACACCTAAAGGCCCATTTGGATGCAGAGTAATAATAATGGAGAAGTGGCAGTGCAAAACAAAAGGCTGTTGTGTTTTATTTATGCTGTGGGTTTATCAATGACTTCCTGAATTTGACCTGCATGCATAGTTTCCTAGAACAGATGAGCTTAAGATGTGCAGATCAGAGGATGCACTGATAAGAAGACCATAGAACTTGGTGCATTCGATGTTATGTTAATCTGTAAATGAATCTTTATGCAGTATAGGAATGAAATCATAAAGCCCAATGCATTAAATATTTTGTAGAGTAAATCTAACCTTTGAGATTGTTTCTGGGCATCTTTGACCTTTTTGCAGGTTTACAGTTAATACAGACAGGAGACGTTGAGCAAGAATGACGAGGTTGAAATTTAATGAAGAATTTAATAAACGCTCCCAGCCAGTATAAAACTGGTGACTGAGATGACGCGTTATGCTGCTGCTGTAGCAGTAGTGCTCACCATCATACCTGAGAAGTCACTTCCTCTGCAGTGCGGCATTCGCTGACATCCTGGAATCACCTGAAAATGTTCAGTACCTGTGGTGTACAAACAGGTTGGTGAGTGACTGATAACAAGAATGTAATCTGAGAAGTCGTTAGGGTTGTTTAGTGTCAGCCATCATAATTAATGTCATAAATCAAGCTGGTGTCAGGGTGTGTGTGTGTGTGTGTGTGTGTTGGCATGTGTACACTAGATCTGTGTGGTGAATTATCTTTATGACTGAATAAATGTGGTTTTGGGCTGAGTGTATAAATTATCTCTGCCGCAGCTCTTTATTTCATCTTAGCGTTGGGTATGTAGTATAAACAGCTTTACCTACACGGTGTTACTGTATCTTTGTATCCGTATGAAGTGCAGTTTGGCGCATGGTCATGGTTTCTCATCAGTGGATTGTGATGAGTATGTTTGCTGCTTTTCTCCTCCCTTTATCGAAGGTTTCTAGCCCTTCCACACATCCATCTCCCCCCTCCCTCCTCATGTCACTTCCCCCATTTCTCCCCTGTGTTTTTAGGGAGTTTTAGGTTCTGACTGCTTTTTTCTGCCTTCCTGAAAAGGTAAGACGATCCATCCCCTGTTTTTTTTTTTTTTTTTCTCAGAACAATGCTTGGGGACGGTTGGAGCCGGTTCAGGAGAAGAGAGGACAGAGTGAGGCAGAGAAAGAGACAGAGAAAGAAAATAATGGTGGAAGAGAGCTGTGAAATGTTAAATGTCATATTGTGATGTCTCATGGCTCAGGACAAGCCACCTGGACTGCAGATATTTAAACTTCACTTTGAGCCTGACAAGTTGGCGTTGACTTTTTACTCTTTCGTTTGTTCTGCTTTGCTTTATTGTTGGGTTTATTTGCTCTTGGCTCTCATTTACTTCTGTGCATTCCAGGTTTGTTTCATCATCATTTATTGTTCCTTCTCTCTGTTTTGATGCTTTATCTTGATATTAATCTGCTCTTACTCATTTCCTTGTTCCCTTTAATCAGTTAAATAAGCTCACCTTTGTTTTCGTTGCTGTTTCAGCTGAACTTGCAGTTGTTTACTTTTAACTGCCGTCTTCCTCTTCCTAGTTGCCTTTTTCGTTTTACTCCAAACATTACTCTTGCTAATAAATGCTGTTATTGCCAGGTCATGCATTCAAATAACACATCAAGTATAATACATAAGAAATCACAAAACATAAGTGTAGCACATGTAACACATGTACCATGTTACATATACTATATGTGAAATGTTACAGATGGAACATGTAACACCTGGAGGGTTTTACCCACAAGCTTGGTTTGTACGAGCACATGTTGACACATCAGTTGCAGGGCAAAACAAGCAGGCCGAGATCGCCTACAGATGGTTTGTTTGCAGTCAGAACATGCTCAACCCAACCAACCACTGGCTTGCACATTGCCTAATGCAGCATTTCAAATAAATTCATGTTATGCTGGCCTGTTCAGCTCAGATGTTACTTGTCTATCTATCAATATAT